>VDFB02271358.1:205155399-205444597 GCA_007258455.2 Sequoia sempervirens
CCTTGAATTGACCAGAAAAGTTCAAAACCCTAATTTTAGATTTGGCCAATATTTCGCGTTTAAGCTCAATGACGGACACAACCCCCCGAAAGACGGACACCAGAAAAGAGACAGAGAGAGAGAGAGAGAGAAACCCAAGCCAAAAGACCGGAACGGAGCAAAAATAGGGGGTCCCCATCTGAATGGGGCGATGTGTGAAAAGGTCACAACAGGAAGAAATCTTTCATCTTTGAAGCCAAATACCTATAGGGTTTTCGTCCTAGGGTTTAATGTTGAACTCACAATCCAAACTTTGCAAAAGAGAGAAATAAGATGATCAAGATGTCTAATCTCCTTTTTGCTCTTCCTTTTATACTTTGCCTGCGATTTCAAGAACTTTTATTTTAAAAATCAAAATTGCATAAATTGACCTTTTTAATTTTTAATTAACTCTTGGCCCGTGGAAAGTCACTTTAATGTATTATGACGTTTTTTAAATAAAATAATTAATTAAATTAAGTTGTTTGAAAAATAACAATGTTAGACAACTTCAATTTAATATTCCCTCGCCAAGCCCTAGAATTAGCCTATGAGAATGAAATAAGCTAAGGGTTCCATTTTGAACGCTTATGTTGAAGAAGGGGACATTAAAATAAACATCAACAAAACAACAGATCCAAACCCTATCTCAGTAGCAACAACAAACTCTTTAAAAAATGATGGCTAGAAACATGAATTACAGCTGGTCCAATGGCTGAAACAACAACAAACAATTAGAAACCCTAGGCGCCTGGATAACGATGGCTAGAAACAATGATCAAAGGCTGGTAAGGTAGATTGAATAATGCATTGAAAGACTTAGGTAAGATAGATTGGGTAAGCAAGTAGAGGTGGAAACTAGAGATATTTAGATGTTCAGTTGCAACCACCATACCTCACTTGCTTTCTTATGGACTTTTTCGAAGAAGGAATTCCTCAAATATGTGGAGACTACAATGCCAATTATTTCATTTTGTTAGAGAGGATGCTTGAGGTGTAGGAGGCTCTATAGTTGATCATGGTTAATTTAGAGTGGAGTAGATAACCTAATGCAAACACTACTTTAGGAAAAGGTGTCAAACAAGAGATCTTTGATGATAAAGTCCTACAACCAATTGATAGTAAAATCTTAAGTTTCTCTATTGTATGACATATTTTGAAGTTTTCTATGGTATGACCCATTACAAAGGCCTAAATAATGTAGTAGTTGACTTGGAAATTGCTATACTATTTCCATATGTTGCCATCTTCTCCACCATGCAATCATTTTTGGATTTTTCCCTAATGTATAATCTTACATAGTCTCATTTTTAACCATAAATTTAGAACAATTTTAAGTTGGTTCTGAACACTTCTCATTTGTTGTGCAATTTGATAGAAACATTTCCATTGTATGACTTGCTCAAGGAAACTCTCTTGTACACTTTGAACAATTTTACCCTTTTGTTATTGTTGTATGGTTTGCTACTTTCCATTTTTCTGTTGAAACAATCTTTGCATCTTGATAGCCTTCTATAGTTTGGTACTTCCCAAGGAGTTATTCAAACAAGCTAGCGAGTTGGGAAAAGGCACATCCCTTGCCTTTAAGAGAATTGAACAAGATTTTCATGATGGTAAGAATTTTAAAGTGCTTGAAGTTCTAGGTATGGTGATCAGCTTGCTAAAACATTTTCAAACTCCAATGTACATTCAAACTTGACTACCATTTATTGTTTGTATCGTCTTTTGCAAAAGCTCATTAAATTGTATGGCCACTAGTGAGTACATTCTTCATACAATGCCTTATGTTCAAGATATGTTGGCTATGTTGATGATCATACTATACTCCATAAGTTTCCTTTCTACTTCTAGCTGAAAACACCATTGTTGATTATCAATTAGCTATGTTGGAAGCTCAATAGTTTTAGGGTCTTACTCCATATTTTGTTGTGGAACATCTATTTTATGCTCAAGCTATTTTGGCTAACAAGGGAAATCATTAGCGTGAAGGTTCTTCCTTTACAATGCCATCACAAATTTGGAAAGCTTTACCTGATGTGATGTTACATGATATATTGTTTTGTTCATAACATATCAGCTTGGAATAAAATGACGTTGCTAGTATAAAATGGATTTGTAATGTTTTGTTAATTTGTTTGTATTTGACTATGTATTATTTACTTGTTAGGTTCTGGTTGGTTTTTAGGAGTTAGTTGTTAGTAGTTGTCGATGGTTGTGTTTTGCTTGGCAATCGTTGGGTATTTTAAATAGGTTTCTTGTGGTTAGGGAAATGTAATGTCCTCATTTTTAGCACTATGCTTTCCAGTGACTGTTAGCCTATTCCCAGATGCTCGTAGGCTAGTCAGAGGCAGAATTAGGGTTTCCTATTTTCTAGGAGGCTTCTTTTTGTGGATTTAGGGGTGTGCATGCAAGAGTTTTATAGAATGGTCTCTGGGTCTTTCTGTGTTTTCAAAGAGCTTCAAGGTGGTATGACATGCATTTGCACTAGGTGACTTTTCCGAACTTGCTATTTTTAATAAGTTGCGACGACTGCCCGGATTGTGCTCAAAATGAGTTTGGAGTCACTATTTTTAGCAGTATGCTATTTTTAGTAAGTGCTATTTTTGGCAGTGCTATTTTTAGTAGTAGTTCAACAGTTCAGTGCAATGTCTAATTTTGGCAGGGCAGTATTGGTAGTTTGGTCTCCAACATTCTTGGAGCTTGTTTTGGCAGGTCATGGCTTAAGTGATTTTCAAATATGGACGACTTGTTGGAAATTATAATGTTTTAAGTTAAATATTTTACTAAGGCTAAATGGGACGCCACTTTTGGAGAGATAAGTGATTTTTATAAAGTTATTTCACTTAAGTCATTTTGGACACCTAACCTTGTGAGTAATTGCATTTTATTAAAAGTTATATTTCTCATATGCTTTTGGACACCTAAGTCAAGTGTTAGTTTTATGATCAGATGTAATGCACAAAAAATTAATTCAAAATCAACACAATGACACAACAAATACCCTGGGAAAACCATCCTCTTGAGGGAGAAAAACCTAACAACAAAGATCTCTTTATTATTTAAAAATAATGACAACAAGTCTCTTTACAATGAGGCCAATCTCAAGGCCAATAATCAACACCTTCACAAGATGCAATGATGGACAAATAATCTGAACTTCCTTGCAACTCAAATCTGCTTTCGAAGAGTTCACAATCTGCTCTTGATGACTTCGCAATCTGCACTTGATGAATTCGCAATCTGCTCTTGGTAATTCACACTCGAGAGAAGAGAAGAGACTTTGAACTTGCTTGCTTGATGATTGAATGGATGGAATGAACTTGTATTTATTCAATTTGGGAGAGAAAGGTTGCACCTCTTCATGCAAGGTCAGCCATCATAAAAATGTAATTACAATTAATAAAATGCAAGTTACAAGGAAGGTCGGCCAAGATAACAATTACAATGTTTCCATATGAAGCGCCTCTTCACATTAAATAATCACAAATAAATAAGGAAGTATGAAGCCCGAAGCTGCTAAACATCAACACTCTCTCTCAACTAGGGAGAAATACTTCCAGCTGCATAAGACACATCACCTCATCGTGAAGTCTACCACAATGGCTACAACCATATGTGGAAAAGAAAGATATCACCTCAACGTGATATCAGATATCACCTCATCGTGATATCAACCTGTTGGCGTTTAAATTAGCACCTCTGGAGTGCTGATTGTAAACGTTTAGCTATTTCAAATGTTTTGCAACACTTCTTCGTTATTTAAACAGGAGAAGTCCCTCTCTGCTGGGAGCAATGCGTAGGGAAGGGAAATGTTTAACTAAAATTCCTATCTTTTTATGCTTCAGCGGCAGGACACAAGGGTGCATAAACACAATGCGCCGTAGCTAAGCTTTTCTCTGGTTTCTGCAGATCTTAACTACGACTAACTAGCTTCTATCTATCCAATACCTTCAAGATGAACAGAGCATGAGGGTAAAGGAGCGGGAATGGAATGGTGGGATCACTTGAATTCGCCGTCTCCAGAGGATATGACCGGGGCTCTGAACTCTCGGGTATACACCGGGATAAGGTTGGTACAAGCAAACGCTCTGCACGGTAAACTAGATCTGAGATCTGCCAAGGAGGAGGGACTCCTATCCGAGGTATGAGCTTAAGAAATAGTTTACTAGAAACAACAGAATCACGATGCCTTGGCCAACGAGCTTGCTAAGGAGGAGGGACTCCTATCCGAAGTATAGCTTGGAAGTCAATACATTAAACAACATCAAGCGATGGCATAATATAAATATCAGGAGGAGGACTCTTGCTCCAGGAAATGAAACAACAAGCTAACAAACACAAGACGCAAACATATCAAATAAGATGATCAAAATGCGAGTGCCTTCTGATATTCTTCTTCAATGCTTTATCAACGAACTACAAAAGTTGGGAGAGCAAAGGCACGAAATCATGCACAATTACAATCAACCAACGAACTCTCATCCAAGAGTGAACAAATATTCGCTTTCAAAGTGTTGGCAACAATGGCGCAGCAATTTTGCATAGCAAGTAAAGGTTGAACAAATAATGAGCCCAAGGCTCTTATTTATAGAACTCAAAGGAGTGGGTAACCCCAAAATCTCCTTGAGTTAACAATGAGTTCTTGCCAATCAATTAGCAAGATTTATTCTAAAAGGGAAACAAGCGATTAGCGGAAAACTACTTGATTCTTGAGAATCAACTAAAGAGTCAGCTGACTACTTGAGTTGACTAAAGCAAACTAAAAGGTGAATTAAATGAAGAATCTCCCTTCAAAATGAACATCCACATTTAGTGGAGATCTGAATCCACAAATCTGGAAGTCAATTGAGACATCATAGTGGGATCTGACAATGCATGATTTAAGGAAAGTGGAGTTGAACTTGGAAAGAAGCATCAAGTTAACTCCAACTACATTTAATAGCATCTTGAGTTGACTTGGAAAGAAGCATCAAGTCAACTCAAGTCTCATGAATGCCACTTGGAGGATGTATGGCGTCCTTTTCTGGTGCATTTATAGCTCGCCACTAATCAGCAGTGTCTCAATCCATTGATTGACTTCATCGGCTTCCGGGGAGTTAATGCTTTGTAGGATGATGATGTGGCGTCGGAGCATGACCTCACCCGTTGTGAGCTGATTTCCGAAGTCAATGCATTGAGATGCTGCCTCTTCTAACTTGGTCGATAAAGCTGCTACCTTAGCCAGCTTACAACCCTCTGGATCGTCAAGAAAGGTATTGCGGATGACATCCCTGAACGACGTATTCTCCTCCCTCACGCTGATATTCCATGCAAGGGAAAGATATTACCAACATTCTTGCAAAGTTGATAATAGTGGCAACCACCCTTCTGTAATCAATCAACTCTACTGAATGAGCGTCGTAGGCTTTCACCTTGTACGCCAATTGTTCCTTCCAAGCAAAAAGATGTTGCTTGTTTTCCTCAGAGTATACTGATTGATATGCTAATTGCAAATCTGCAATTGTACTTTAGTCTTCAAGCCTCTTTTCTACAATCCTTTGTTCCGACTGCTGGATCTCCACACGAAGTTCATGTGCTCTATCCCGTAACTGGTATAGGTTCGCCAGTACGCATCTACCCTTGAGAACAAACTCTTCCACTTGATTTCTCAAGTGTTTGCCGAATGTTAACAATTGCCGATGATTTTGTTCGGCGGGGAGATCTAGTAGTCCTGCTGGTAGGGCTGAGACGTTTGGTGTGCCATGTATCAAGCTGGTTATGTAAGACCTCAGTTTCTGATTTTCAGCCTTTAAGGCTGCCTTTTCCTTACCATCCTTTGCCATCCTTTCTTGCACACTCACCGAAGCTATTTCGAGAAGATCCGCCTCCACCTGTCGTGTAGTCTTCCCGAGGTTAAGTTGAGACAAAGTGTAGTCCTCTACTTGAACCTCGTGTATGCTTTTCTCTACTGGTGGAGCGGCAGTCTCTATGATGATCTCACATTCTACATTCCTTTCTATGTGAACTTGCTTCTTTAACTTCTTCGCCGACGTGTCTTGTGGGACGTGGTCGAACTCGGTAAAGTCAAGTTCATACAAGGGTTTTTCCCTCTTTCTTCCTAGGAAGCCTTCAAGCCAAATAGAATCTCGGCGAACTTCACTAGGAGGGATGTGAGGCCCTTGAATGCTAGATGTATGAGACTGTGTTGGGGCAATGTCTCTCGGTGGCGAATCCAAGTCGATGAGGACCTGTGTTCGCTGTGATACTGGTGATGTTGGCGGCTCCGCTTCCATAACAGGCACCATTTCTGCTGCTGCTTCTACTGTTGCTGCCTCTGCCATTGGCTCAGCCACTGGTTCTTCAACAACTACTGCTGCTGGTTCTCTTGTGATAACTTTGGCTGAATCAGGGGTAGCAGTCTCTACTCTTTGTTCTGGGGCAGCAATGCCCATGATTATGTCAGGACTATGTGTGGCTTTTTCCACTGGTGTCCTCTGTGTTCTAGGCTTTGACATCCTCATTCCTCGGGGAGGATTGCACCATTGCTTTTGTCTAGGTTTCCTTCTTGAAGTGGAAGGTGGTGTAGACCGAACCTGTGGCGGCTCTATTCTGTGAGGTATCACCTTCCTAGACATCTTGTTGTCGAGATAGAGTTGGCTATTTCTAACCATTCTACTCGTTCTTTCTTCTATAGATGTGTCTTCTTTGGCATACCAATCCACTCTCGGGAGCGGTTGGGAGTCAACTGAACCTGCGAAGAATGTGGGGAGAATGACTTACCCTTCATCATCTGACAGGCCCTCAATGTCTGCTGACATGAAATCAGCAATATGTGGGAGTCTGAATCTGCTGTAGTTCCTTCTTCGCACTTCATACTCGTCTTTACAATTCACCCAATAATCTTCCATAGAAGACTTATGTGACGAGTGTTGCTCGAGGTGTGCTGCATAGAGTCCTCTGGGATCATAGGATCTTCTATCGATGAGATATTTGAGGTTGAACCTCCTTGTTTCTTGACCCATCATCTTTGCATCCGCCGCGAATCCACATCTATATAGTCCCATTTCAACGGGAAAGTTAACAGCTGTCTTCCTCTTCAAGCGCAAGTGGATATGAACCTCGGACAACTGTCTCAGGAACTCCATGAAAACTACCCTATCTGAAGGGTGTCTTGGTAGCATGGCGGGGTGGCCAATGTAGCCATACACGCGTATGTAGGAGAATGTAGGAGAATTGGATTGGATAAACCAATCTGCCCAATCCGCCATTGCCTCTCTGGCTGTCTGTGAAATACGCACGTGCATCTCATGGTTAAGCTCACGAACTATGTGCATGGTGAAGTGATCACTTGTCTTCTTGAAGTGTCTTTCCGCTTGAGTAAACTCAAGGCGTGTGAAAAACTCGTGAACCTTCTGCACACCTAAGGTTCCCACATTGTTCAATAACCTAAAATCGCCTTGGAAGGCTATTAGGTATACCAGGTAGGAGCACATGTGGAACCTATGAGCTTCCAGATACCCAGTGATTTGTCGGTGGAGTGTGTCACTGATCAAAGTGGCCCAGTCATAGTATTCCCTCCTGCCAATGATTTTAGCTATGACATAGTACATCCATGGCTGGAATTGACGACCATCTTCTTCTCCAGTGACTCTGTTGAGTAGAGTGATTAACACTGCGTACTCGTCTTTACATTCTCCTCGCCCTAACAACTTAGGCAAGCTTGCCTTTGTCACTTTCAGCCATTTTTCGGCCATTATCCTTTGACATTTGTCCTTAGCTGTCTCAAAAGCTTTCTCACATTCCGTCAATGATATGACTTTGCTGTTAGGATGTGAGGGAATATCAAAACATCTTTCGATATCCTGAGGTTTTAAACTGCAAACAATTCTTCCATCTGCTGCTCTGATTTCTCTGGTGGTAGGGTTGTAATGCTTGATACAAGCGATTACGAGCTCTACGCTTTGTAGTGTGATGGGAATTGATGCGGCTTGCAGCAATCCGGATTCTTCGATATTCTGCAATGTTATTTGATTCATGCCTTCTAATTGCTCCAAATCGACCACTGGATTTACTTGGTGTAGATTTGTGTCAACTGTTTTCAGGTAATCATGGAGTAAGACCGTCTTGGTCTCGTATTGCACCTGGGAGTACTGCATCCTGAAAAACTTAAAGATTGACTGTAAGCTTGACCTAGTTCAGATGATTTTCAGAAACCCTTAAAAATAGCGCCCTGCCGAGAAGTATTTTTCTGGAAAAAATCTGGCACATGGGTTTTGTTCGTGCTTCAATGCTGAACAAACCCAGTTCCTCAGAATTTGGATTCTGAATCTTTTTCGGAAAAACCCCCAAAAATAGGGGCAGCAAGTTTGCTAATTTTGGAAAATTTGTCGAGATGGGTTTCTCTGGAAAATGATGCTGAATCTACCCAGTTGATCAGATCTGATGTAGCCTGTTGCTTTTTCTGTCGGATGCAAGAAAACCTAAGACAAGAAGAGAGGAAAAAGACAGAAGGTGGATTGGAAGTTTTATCTGATCTTCAAAAAAACTATCTACGATCAATCCTCAAAGAGTAGCGTCTTTTCACAGCGGATGCGCAAATAAAATGAAGAGCGGATGAAAACCTCGCCGGATCTTCAATGGCGTCCTTGAGAGCTTTGTGGCTGTTTTATCTTTCAACACCGCAATGAAATAATGGAAATGGGCGCCATCGCTGAATATATGTTTGAGCTTCAGATCCACAAATTTGGGGACCTAACACAAGCTCAAAAGGTGATTTGAGTTTGATCTGAAGTTAAAAAGGTGATTTCCACCAATCGTGGAGGGTTTTAGCCAACTTTAACTCAAAAGCTTTTGACTTTAGTCAACAGATGACCTTTGACTTCTTTTAGGCGTCCCTTTTCATCTTTTGCAAGTTTTTAGTATTTTCTCTCCTGAAAACCCCCTGTTTGATCCTAAATCTAGCGTTGTCTGTTGATCCTGAGACGTCACGGACACATTCACTGCGGAGCTGGATCCATACTGGAAAGAAATGCCTGGGAGACTGTATGATAAAAAACTGAGTTTAGGGCTCCAAAAGAATGAAGCCTTTCCCAAAGAAAGTAACTTTTACTTAATATAGTGATTTTCAATCTTAAGTTCTTGGCTTATTTTGGGCTCTGGTGACTTTCGTTGATGGTCGAGATGTTTTCACATGGCGTTTCATCGGTACTTGACTACCCATTTAAAGCTAAGAATGACGTATTTAGAATCACAGATCTCAAATTAAGTTCTTTTATCAAGAGCCCCTCCTTGAAAGAGGCTTTTGCCTTTTTAAGCGATTATTGCGACAAGTTGCCTACTTTGATCGGCGGATTATCCGTTGGTACTTTCATGGGAATTATTGATGCTTGCGATTCGTTTGAGATCTATTTGGGTGAGAAGGTTATCACCGGAGCCGACTTGTCATTAATTCGGCATCTAGAGGTCAAGAAAGAAGGGCGCCTTTGCGTTGAAAAGGCTCTTTTTCTAGAACTTCGTCGTTTATCTGTGGTTTCCTGATATTTCCTTGAACTGCCTATTTTTGCTTCATCAGCAATTGCTAGTGATCTGTTCATCGGATGATCTGGATGTTTGTTTCACTATTGAGCCAGCAGTCAAACGTCAAGAATGACTGCTTCGGATGATCTTACTGACTTCATTTGACCTTCAAAGATCATGGGCGCCCCTGCTTGAAGAAGGCGCCTTTTCTACATGTGAGCAATCTCCCCTTCGTAACATCTCCAAAGTTAGCCAAATTTTGATCTTTTTTAATTTTGGGAATCTCCTTCATCAAACGGCATCTTTTTCGACCTTTTAGCCATGGTTGTGTCGTTTGAAGCTTAACTTCGGCACAATGCAATGCGCATTAATGGTATGGAGGTTCTAACGATTTCTGAAAAAGTAAAGAAATAGACCCACCGAGTAAAACCTATCTTTTGATGATTAGGCTTGACCAATGTGTGATAAATTGAAGCCTTTTAACCCTATCAAAATCATTTTCGATCATTTCTGGGAAGGTCCTATTTTCGGGGGATTTCCCTGAAAATAGGGGAAAAAACCCTAATTTTCAATTTTTCAGAATTTTGTACATGTGTTCCTTGACAGAAACCCACCAAGATTCTATGATTGGTTTGACCTAAAACAAACCTTTCATGGCATTTTAACAAGATTTAGCTCAATTTACACAGAATGCCAAAAAATTTATTTGGGGTACAACACCTGTGTTCACAAGTGCTCTGCACTTGCAAGTACAAAAAGAAGTAGAAGAGAGGCGGAGAGCTAAAAAACAAGTTAAAGAAGCAGTTGCTCAAGACCCATCTCTAGCCAATTTTGACATTGTAGATACCCTGATGAAGACAAAAGTGCAGATTTCACAGTTGGAGTATCTTCGTGATCATCCTGAGCAGTTGGACAAAATAATACATGTAAAGAAAGAAGCTTCAATTCAGCCTACATTGCTCGAGCCATCTATTCCAGTGAAAGAAAAGCCCAAACCTTTCTATATATCTTTGTGTATAGGAGGATTTAAATTGAGTAATTGTATCATTGATTCAGGAGCCTCAAACAACGTGATGCCTCTACAAGTGATGAAAGCATTGGGACTCTTGTGCACAAAAACTCAGAACGAGTGCTATTCACTTCAGTCTCAGTCGGTGCCGTTGGTCGGACAATTGAAGGACTCAACTAAGGTTGGCAATTTGCTCAGAGAAAAAGATAAAAATGACCATCCTAGTGGTTGACATTCCACCCAGTTATGGGATGTTGTTGAGCCGAAGCTTCTGTAGAGATCTTGGTGGTGCAATGCAGTTAGATTGGTCGTCTGCAACCATTCCTATGGAGGAAGGCAGAATCAAGATAGAACCTGAACCCAAATCGCAGTTCATGGTGGTGAAAATCCCACACCCCCCAACCCAAATTCTGTATCAAGGAACGGGTCTCGGTAATTATGTCACGCTGTCTGAGATAGAAACCGAAGACTAGGACATTGCTTGTCCAGGAAAGAGACCGACAGAGGATACAAAGTTATGGACAATACTGTTCGATGGGGGTGGTTCTAATACAGGATCAAGAACAGGGGAAGTGATCATCTCCCCTAAAGAACAGTTGTAGCCATTGTCATATGGCCTGCAATTAGAGTTTACTGAAGCTGAAAAAGAAGTGCTTTTGTTAGGCCTCAAAAATTCCAAAGACATGGGAATTGAACTCCTATGTGTTAAAGGGGATGTGGAGCTGATCGATGAGCCAATCAAAGGATATTTCTAGGTCAGAAAGGATCATCTACGACATTATAAAAATCAGGTGTGGAATGCGATCGATTGGTTTGAAGAGTTCTACAACAGAGACATCTCGAAGATTGACAACATAGACATCCCGAAGATGATCGACAACAAAGTTGGTGACTCAGTGGTACTTGCTTCCTTCCTTGTGCCATATTCAGACTTTTGTCAAGATGCCTCTGCTTGGATGTATGAAGATATGAGAATCTTCATCCCGAAAGATTTGTCTCTTGTGATCCCCAGGAGAAGAGAAGTAAAGCCTTTTAGGCAGAAATGAGATAGCCAAAAGACATCAAAGCTAACAATAATTGAAAGAAATGAGATAGCCATCACCACAATATGCCCAACTGCAATCCCTGAGATGGAGCTACAACTCTGTTCAGCTAGGAGATATCTCTCAATCTCGAAACTGAAGTTGACTTGGAGGGATTTCGTCCTCAAAGCCCAAGGAGATCACTCTGCATTTCGACAGCACTTCGTTATATCAAAATCAACATAACAAACGAGAGCAAAAGAAGATATATATATATACTCTGCAACCCAAGAATTTGAAATCCCTTTCCCTCCAAAAAGGGATGCCACTCTCAAGGAGATATATAATATTCATTAAAATCACTTAATGTTCTTACTTTTGGCGTCCACCCTTACTTATGCATAAAATTAACTTTTTAAAACACAAGTCTCCAAACTTGACGTCGAACACATATTCCCCCTTTTAAAACAACTTAAGTTGTTCTACCTAGGCGTGGGGGTCAAAAAGTGACTTTATCACGTAAGTTATATTTTGCTCATTTCAAACTGCAAGAACAATGGATGCAAATACTGGCAAAAATATCTAGACTCAACAACAAAAACTACCACCATTGCTAAAAGTGGAAACCCTGCTCTGAATTGTTGCCCAAAACCACTGTAAAAAATAACACTTTCTAAGAATAGAATATTGCTAAAAATAGTGACTCCAAACTCAAAATAAGCACATTCTAAGAAGCAGCTGTGGCTTACTAAAAATACTAAGTACTAAAAATAAACACTGCTAAAAATAGCAGTGATTGCCCACCAAGGTTCTCAGAAAACCTAGAAAGACCCAGAAACCCTTCTAGCAAACTCCCGCAACAATCTCCTGAAAAACTGACAAGAAACCTCCAAGAAACTTGGAAACCCTAAAAACGCCTCCGAGTAGCCTACGGGTCTTTAGCAATAGGCTAACTAATGTGTTGTACCCCAAATTAAAATTTTTGCTACACTTAGGCATTTTGAAGAAATGGTCAAAAGTCTTTGTTAAAATTGTCAAAAAGGGTCAAAATTGGGATCTTGCATGTCCTGCATGAGAGTCAAAAACTCGAAATTTTCAAAATTTGACGATTTGGGTTTGCTCAGAGTGACCAAGTCTACAAAACCCAGATCTCGGTTTTTCGACCCTAAATTTTAGGAAAATTTCTATTTTTAGAAACTTTCTAAAAATATAACTTTTTTTCTAGGTTTCTTTTGAAATGGATGCTAGCAAAATTTTCTAAAAATAGAAAGTTTGGTTGTAAGGGTTCAAACTAATTTTGATTGGTCGAAAATACTTCCTCATTAGGCTGGTCCAGTTAGAATCGTCAAAAGATCGGTTTTGCCCTAGTGTGTCTATTTTGCTTTTTCAGAAGATTTTCAAGAGCTCTGGGGTCATTAATGGAGGTCACTCAATTGCCAGGTGTCAGATTCAGAGTCTCAAACATTGCATAGATCAAGAAACTACAATAGATCATCGAGAGACGAAGAATAGAGAATGAAAGTTCAAGAATCATGAAAATTGCAAAATTTTGGCTAACTCTGGGAAGTTCAGGCGCCCCTACTTAGTCTAAGCGCCTAGATGCTTATGCCTTAGAAATTTTTTCATCTCCAACAGTTAAAGCAATAGCAAGCATGTGGAATGAAGGGAAAAGGTGAAATTTGCAAAATATAAACGAACACTGCCAAGCATAGGTGCCCTAAGAGGAGATAGGCACCCAGTCTTTCAGGAGGTCAGATGATGAAATCAGGGCTTGCTCATCCCAGACAATGTTGCTCAGAATCTTCTCAGCTCCATGGTGAGTCCATCAGCACAATCATTTTATCAACCAGTCATCCAAAATTGAAGATCGAACAGAGAGGTCTCAACAAAGAAGCAAAATGCAAATCATGGAAATTATCAAAAAATATTTTAAGTCTAGAATTCTGGGCGCCCTAAGAGGAGATAGGCGTCTAGGGTTTTGGAGGCTCAAATCCAGCAATTAGGGTTTGCCAGGTCAGTCAATCTCTTTAGAATCTTGCCAACTTTGCAATGGATATCTTAGCAAAATCATAAGATCATCCAGCTGCCGGCAAATTCAGATCGAATGGAGGACATAACATGAGGTTTCAAGATTCAAGGATGAAAAAGAGTAAAAAACGACTAAGTTTGGTAATGATGGGCACCCTAGGAGGAGATAGGCACCCAAAGATTTGAAGGTCTAAAACATCAAATTTGCAGTTGTAGCCACCAACATGTTATCCTCAGACTTGAATCAAGCTCTCCAATGCAATTATCAGGAAGACCATCAGAGTTATCAATCATTAGATATCACAGACTGATTGGAGGGGTAAAACTGTGTAGAATGTCAAAAGTCAAAAGCAAAGATGAAAAACTCAGAAAATAAACTAACTCTGGAGGAGTTGTGTGCCCTAGCTAGCCAGGGGCACCCAAGCTTTTGACCCCCAAGATTCAACTTTCAGGAGATGCAGCTTCCAGGAGACCCCTCTCAGGATTCATCAGGCTATCCAACGAGTCCAGCCATCAGTTCGTCGGATCTCCGGATCATCCAGAATTGCAAAATCATTTGGAGGTGTGGAAACAAGCAAGAAATTGGAAAATGTGAAAAAATGGCTAACATTGGTAATGCTAG
This sequence comes from Sequoia sempervirens, assembly GCA_007258455.2. Taxonomy (NCBI): domain Eukaryota; kingdom Viridiplantae; phylum Streptophyta; class Pinopsida; order Cupressales; family Cupressaceae; genus Sequoia; species Sequoia sempervirens. The sequence continues at coordinate 205,169,594 of VDFB02271358.1, forward strand.
GCGCCCCAGGTAGCCAAGGGCGCCCATGATTTTGAAGCATCAGATGAAGTTTTCGTCAGAAGTTGCCTCCAGGATAATCTCTTCATATTCACTTAGGCTCCACGATGGATCATTCTGCCAAATCACAGGATTCACCGAGCACTTGGAAATCAAAATCAAACTGGGGTTAAAATTCAAACAAAAGTCGAAATTTCAAGAATTTTGGCTAAGTCCTTCAAGGGTGGCGTCCAAACTCTCATGCCTTACAGAAATTTTCAAAGAATTTCAAAGAAAAATAAAAAAGAAAGCACCCAAGTTCAATGCACTTGTTTTAGGGTTTCACAACTCTAAATCTAGGAAACAAAGCAACTTTCAACCTAAAACTTATTTAAGGCAGCCTTGTGCATTCATTCTTCATAATTTTTTGCAGGTGATCAAGGCAAGAGAGGAGAAACCAAGAATTTTTCCTATTTTCAGATTTGAAGGCTAAAACTTGGAGAATTTTTAGATTTCTTCATAATTTTCAAAATCAGCTTGCATAGAGGCTCCTTTTTTCATGCTTTTTTCTTCCAGGGCATCAATTTTCAGAAGGAGGGGGTCCATATTTTCAAATTTGAGCAATCTGGGTGAGCTCAGTTTATGATTCTGAGCAATTTTGAAATTTTTTATATTTTTCAAGAACCTGATTTTTGCATGCATGTCCAAGAAATCTTCAATATTTTCAACATCTGTTCAACTGGGTCCTCTTGAAACGTAGTTCTGCACAAAACCTAGCTCTCAACTTTTTTTGTCAAAAATTTCAGAAATTAGGGTTTGCTGCTTTTTCAACCAGCCATCAAAATTTTCAAAAAAGATCGATCTGGGTCTTCTTGCAATAAAATTCTCTATAAAACCCATATTTCAGATTTTTTTCGAAAAATCTGCCCGTTTGAAGAAGAAAAATCAGCAAGCTAGATTTAGGGTTTGTGCAAAACTTGTCCAAACATAGTCAAGTTTACAGTCAATCTTCAAGTTTTTCAGTATGGAGTACACTCCCATCGAATTCAAGACCAAGGCAGTGCTATATCATGATTTCATCAAAATAGTTGAAACTAACTTGCATCATGTCAAACTAGTGTTCAATTTGCGTGCTTTGGAAGATGCAGGCAATATTGCAATCAGGCACCTTGGTCATTCTGGGTTCTGTTGTGACCTTTTCACACATCGCCCCATCGCTGATGGGGACCCCCAGTTGCCTGCTAGTTTTTAGGGTTCTGTCTCCTTGCAACGGTTACGAGAGATCACTTTGTTAAGAGTTTCAGGTCAGTTTGCCGAGAGTCACCCGAGCCGAGTCAGTAGTTCATGCTTGAATCAGTGTGTAGACGTCATGGAAGCACTCAGAAGGCCCAAGAGACGAAGATCGACTGTAAATTCGGCCAATTCTGAGACTTCCTATTTTTTAGGAAAAGTTGCTTTTTCGATTTTTCATTTTTGGCATTTTTGGACCAAACAAGGTTCCCTATTTTTTAGGGTTGCTTTTTCTATTTTAGAAAGTTTCTATTTTTGGAAAGGTCCCGAGTTCTGAAAACACACTCAGAAGTTCGAAAAACTCAATAGAACTCTCAGAAAATCAAAATGAAAAAAATTGAAATTTTTTGAAAAATTTGCAAAAAAAGTTCAAAAAGCATGAAAATCAGGCCAAAAAACGTTCAAAATTCTGGAAAAACCAGTCAAAACCAGTTCAAGATCAATCAGATCTGAAGATGACATCATGAAAATCAGTTCTAAAATGGTGAAATCTGTGAAAAATCTGCTCAAGTCTGGAAAATTCGCCATGAAAGAAGGATGAAGAAAGATATGTGAAGGCCCAAAAGGTCTTGAGATACGCCCAACACTTGGGAATCATATCCCTGCATCTTGAGGCAACGTCCAAGGAAGCTTTGAAGTCCGCCATGCATAAAGGTGGGACATCCTAAGACTGCCCAAAGTCCGCCATCCTTGTCCAAGGAAGCTCTAAAGTCCGCCATGTGCTTGAGGGAAGTGCCAAAGGGTCTTAAAGTCCGCCTTTGATGTCCTTGCATGCTCTAAAGTCCGCCATCTGCCAAGGGGGATATCCTATAAGCCTTCAAAGTCCGCCCTTGCATCTTGAAGACATCCTTATCCCTTCCAAAGTCCGCCCAGCACATAAAATGCACATCCAAAAAGGTCTTAAAGTCCGCCATTTCACTTTAAAGGACGTCCAAAATACTAATGAAGTCCGCCCTTGAAAGGTGGGACTTGGCTAAAGGCTATTGAAAGTCCGCCTAGGCATGAAAGTAAGGAAAATCAACATATTTGCTAAGTGTTGGCGTCCCTAAGGAAAATCAACATATTTGCTAAGTGTTGGCGCCCAGCTAGGGAGAATTTTGAAATCTGGTTAAGTATGAGGGCCTAAAAGGGTAGAAAATCTTTTCCAAAGGGATAAAATGATGAGAATAAGTGCTAAGAAGTTGAGGAAAATCCACCCTAGAAAAGAGGGACGTCCAAAAAAGTTCATCCTAAAGACTTACAAAGTCCGCCACATGCTTGGAGGAGCTAGCAAAGTGTCAAGGACATCCATAATCTTCGTCCAAGATGTCAAGGAAATCCGCCCAAGATGGTAAGATGGTAAGATAATAAGAATTTTGGCTAAGTGTTAATGCCAAGTCTAAGAAGAGGTTCGAATATTTGCCTAAGTACAGAGGCTAAAAGGATGAAAAATGAAGACGTTGGCCAAGTATTGTGACACTTTCAAGAGGACAAATGCCAAGATTGAAAGGACATGTGCTAAAGATTATCAGGATATGGCAAAGAATAAAACGGAATGTGCCTAGCACGATGAGGAAAAGAGATAAAATTTGCCTAAGTATGAAAAAAATGTCGAGAAATTGTCAACTTTGACCCAAGAAAAATGCCCAAGGCAGGGAGAAAGGAAGGGTCGTCCTTGGCCAAAGGGAGGAAGAATATGTCAGACATCAAGGAAATTCGCCTAACGAAGACATTCGGACAAGGATTTTTCCTAGAAAAATTCGACTGAGCAAGGAAGTATTTGACTTTGGCAGAGCAAAATAAGCTTAAAATCTCGCCTCGGCAAAGAAAAATAGGGATCTGGCAATGAAATTCTCGACGGAATGGCTTAAGATTTGGTTTGGCTAGACAAAATTAAGGACGAGATAGGAAAACAAACTCTCAGCCAAGAAAGATGGAAGGAAGATCGAGATAGCCATGGGTCCAAGACGAACGGGTTGGAATTAATTGAAATATTTTAATATTTTAATATTAATTTTCAACTATTTGGAAACTTAAAATACCTTGGACAAAATCAAAATTGCCAGACACGAATCGGACGAAAATAAAGCACGCCAGGCGGAGATGAAATCCGACAAAAAAGAAAATTAAATTCACCATGAATTTAATTAAATTATTTAATGTTTTATTTAAAAGTTGAAAAAATAAAAAAAAATCAACATTAAAAAATCGAATTTTTGAAGATCAGTAAGATTTGTCCGGATAAGTTTGAGACTGATCCTTGTTGGAAGATAAAAGGAAAGTTGCCTGTTTGGAAAATAAAAACAAATCGAGATCGAGAAAGATTACGGCAGTTGCTAAATCGAATTCAATCTCTCAGCATTATAATGAGTTTCAGCAACTCATTTTTTTCACACACAGCTGAAGAGAAATTTATTCTTTCTCGAAATTGTCAGGCAATTAATTCGTCCATAAGCAAAGTCGAATTTTCCCAGAGGGAGAAACAGTGTTATGTTGAGGAATTTTTCGTGGGAAAAGAAATAGAGATTTATTCAAAGCTGAATTCTTCTTGAAGAGGGGCGCACTTTTCAAAAAAATCAGATTTTTAAATCTGATTTGCATTTAACGTTCCTTCGCTGAGGTTTGGTGATTGGTCAATTAAATTTGCTATCTTTTCATATACTGTCATCTTGACGAAGCTTTGGCAAAATTTTCAATTCTATTCAAGTCACTTTCAGCTTGCTTTTTCGCAGCAAATTAATTATCTAAACAGCTGAAAGTCAAATTCTCAAATCCAAGGCACGAGGTTTTAATAAATTTTAAAAGTCCTTTTATTAATGTTAATATTATGACTGCAGGTTGACGGACACGGCAGGAGTATTATCCAGGAAGCTGAAAATGAAGTTCGCCAACAAGGGTGCTCAGAAGGAGACCAAGGTCATCTCAAAGTGGAAGAATGTCATGGACACTGACCTTGGACATGTGGATTTTGACGAATTCAAGCAAAGAGTATACGGTCAGAAGGGACTTCCCACAGCAATAGCCAGACGAATGGTCAGAAACGGGATATTCCAAGCAGCTGGATTCCCTCCGGCAATGGATTGTGCAGAATTAATGGTGGAGTGTGCTCGTCATTATGATGCTCAGAAAAGACAGATTATCGCCCCTGACGGAAGGATCTTGGCACACCTGAACGAAGTTGCAATTCAGGAGACCTTTGGCATCCCTGAACATTCAAGAACAGTCTATAAGACCAAAGAAGAAGCCAAAATGCTATATGACAGCAAGTCAGATTTGTGCGCCACAACAGTCAACAAGGTTTGGATGGACAAGCCAAAGCCGTCAATCAAGAAGTTGCCTAAGAGACCTCGCCGCACGGATTTCAAGGAGGATTTCGGAGATATTGTGCTGATGCTTAACAGAATAGCTGGCAATCCGCAAGGCGCCTTCTTTGAGAGCTGGATGTACTATTTCATCGACGAGATCACCTCCGGAGTCAAAATGTTCAACTGGTCACGGATGATAAGTGACAACCTCCATGAGCAACTGATCAACCTTGAAGAGACCAAGTCTTTTCACATGAGTTCATATGTGATATACCTGTTGGCCAGATCATACAAATATCCAGGATTGATCTGCAAAGGCAAAATTGGCAACGGGGAGAACGAGCTCAAGCCTTACGACTGCTATCCTCAGCTCCAGTTGAAGGAGAAGACTCACTTCAGGAGGGTGCATGATGCATTCCTAATGCATATCACCAGAAAGCTTCAGGGAGGAGTGCACTAAAGGTTGAGCCATGAAGCAAAAAGTCTTATCAGCAAATATGGGTCTTGGTTCATCCAGTTCCCTAAATTCACATATATCAGGATCCAGGGATTTACTGGAAATCCCTATAAATTGCCTATCTATCCGACTAATCGGATGATATTGCTCGAGGTTTTAAGACAATTAGAAGAGTACCAGAATATTCAGAGGCCGACCAAGAAGGCGTCCGTCACATTCCCATTCTTCATCGGGAACATGCTAGAGTACTGTCCATCCGCACAGGCAGCTGAAAGTGCAAGACTAGAGATCCAATGGTATCCTTTCACGGCATACAAGTCCAGGGTCAATTATGACCCACATCATAATATCCGGACAATGGAAGGGAGAAAATATAAGCACAGGATGGAATTGGAGGATTTCTGGGCAAATGCTGCGGATGAATATGAGGTCAGACGGAAGATGTGGTCCAGGATGTCCTTGGATTTCATGAGAACAATTGAGTTCTGTCGAGTGCCTGATCAGCTCCAAGATGATGGAAACCACGTCCAGCCTCGCTTTGAGGAAAGCCGACCTCTCCCTCCAGTGAAATGGTCAGAGCCAGAGCACGCAGACCTAGCCACCCTGATGAGGCCAGTGACGAAATATTCTCAGTGGTGGGTCGATTATCATGTTCAGGAATTAAGACAGAAAGGAGTCACGCTCACATATGATCTGTTGAGCGAATCAGAGTCATATTCCTCTAATGCTGGTGCATCCCATCAGGACTTGGTCAGGATTGGAGAGAAAAGAAAAGAAATAATGCCAAGTGCAGAGCCTGTTTCCAAGAGGCATAAAGGAGAACCTTCTCGGTCAGCAGCATCCAGGAACATTGACCAGTTTGTGGCCAATATAGACGACTCCTTGGTCGAGATGCTCGAACCTCTTGCGGCTCAGGAAGTAAATGATGAGCCTATTCAACTAGATGATGAAGAGCCTGCGTCACCAACAGGCACAGAGATTTTAGGTTCAGACAATGACATAGAAGCCCGGGACAATGACTTAGAGGAAGGAATGATTTCCGCCCTCAGAGGGATAGTGGATGCTCCGAATGAGGACGAGGTTCAAGTAGAGGATGGCATCGAACAGTCGACCATTCCAGACTGGCTGTTGGAAAGGATGAAGATCCAGGTGCCTGCTGAGGCTCAACAAGAAGAAGAAGACGATACTGCCGATTTCTTGGCAAGATTAGAGCAGGTTGCAGTCAAGAAGCCCGCCAAGAAGTTCTCCACCATTCAAAGGAACGAGACAGGCAACCGTTCCGTGCACATTGCAGTGCCTACAGTGGACAAGCCACAGGACGAAATCACTCCACAAGAGTATGCAATAACCACTGTTGACCTTGGTCCGACCTCGAAAGGTCAGGAAGTAGAAGAGTTAGATAATTCCGTCTCGACCATTAAAGCGAGACTGGAAAAGGAAGTGACCAAGAAGAAAGAATATAAAAAGGAGGTCAAACGTCTCAAAGAATATATACAACATTTGACCCAGCCGCTTGATCAGGGCAATGCGACCGTTCCTCCTCTCCTCAATTCATCACAGGAGGTGACTAGGGAAGTCGAGCACGGAATGGTGACGGCCAGGGAAGCACAAGACTGGATGGCAAGTGAAGGCACGGAAGCGGCCTTGTTCATGGAAAAGTTGGCACTGGCCTATGGACGAACTTCTTCATTTCTTTCCAGATTGATGGATATGGCAGAAACATGGGAAGGTGTCCCGGATATGCAAGAAAGGCTTATTCCAAGCCTTAGAGTTTTGAAGAGCACTCCGAGAGAGGAGTTGGTTGATAAAAAGGTGATTGCTGCAAGGGCAGCATATGATTTTCATCACTGGTTCTGGGCAGTGACAATACGAGAAGAAGTCTTGGAGAAGGCAAGAGTCGATGGACTTGGAATTGAAGAACAGGTCAGGAAAATCCAGGAGAAGATTTGCATGATAACTACTGATGTGTTCGACCGTGAAGTCATCCGGGAGAATGACATGCAGTTGGAGAGATTGAAGCATAAGGTTCAAGAAACTTTCTTCTCGACCGCTGGACCTTTCTTGAAACAAGACTTTGCGAGAGTGGCAAGACTCTCGTCCATTCGAAAGGATTTTGAGAAACAGGAGGCAGATTGGGAAGGTACTTTTGCTAGATGTGCCGAGAAGTTGGACGGACTTGAATTCCGGATCAGCATGCTGCCGCCTGTCACGATGGACGAGGTCATTGCAGTAGTGTCCAGATTCGCCAAGCATAATGCCACTCAAATGGATAAGGACGCCTCTCCTTGATTATAGCTGGAACTGCCACTTTTCTGATAGTTTTCTGATGGTTAACTCTTGTTATTTTGGGAAACCCTAATTAGGGTTTGGTTGTAATAATCTCGGCCGTTGATCTTGTTTCAATCTCGGCCCTTCATTTCATTTTTGGAGCTCTATATAAACTAGTGCTCTCTCATTTTTATTTTGTGTGGAGACAGATTATGTATATTGTCGCATTGAGACTATTTTGAATGATAAAAGCTCTTGAGCATGATTTGCCTTGAATCACTTCTTATTGTTGAATAGTAAGCGAGGTTACATATTGCCTTCCGCCATAGATTAGAGTTAAAGTTAGATTAAATAGAATTTGCTTTGAAAAGTTGTTAAATTGAATGAGAGATTGATCGTATTGATTCGATGGTGAAGTGTAGCTCATACTTTTTTCGAATGGATGATTTGCATTCGATTTGTAAAGTTAGCCTGAGCTCTTAAACGTGGAAGCTTAACTTCAACCTCATTCGAGGTGTGAAAATTATTCTCACAAACCCCTTGAAGATTGCACCCACTTTGCGTATGTTGTCCTGCAGGAGGCGAAACAAAGTGTGGTTTATTTCTCTTCACCGAGTCCTTACTGTCTCTTGAGTTCTTAGGCTTAGACTAGACTCTCCTAAACCCTATTCTTTTTGCCATTTTTTTTTGAGATCCACAATTGATAGTCCTAATTGAGAACCTTCAAAGATAAATTTCCTAAGTCCCTAGCTTGTGCAGACTTTCTACGTAAGTCCCCTTGTTTATTACCAGCATTATCACAACGACCATTGAGCTTATCCACACGTCGAGACCCGACTAAAGAAACCTTGGAATCGCCATATGATTTTCTCGCAATCTTAACATATGCGGTGGTTTTCCAAGAGAGGATAGAGTGTCTTTGGGCATTTTTATTCTGATGTTTGGTGGATGATAAAACACTCATCAATAGGTTCCTTGCAGCAGCATCCCATTTATTGCAAAGTCTAGAGTTCGTAATTGCTTTTATCAAGCATTACAATCCAACTACACGGGAGATTCAAACAATAGATGGAAGAGTGGTTTGCAGCCTCAAGCCAGATATGATTGAAAAATGCTTTTCAATACCACCCTGGGCTGAAAGTTTAACCATCTCCTTTGAAGAATGTGAAAAGGTATGGGAAATGCACAAGGAGAAATATCGCAAGAAAGTTGCACAAAAATGGATGAAAGAAAAACATAAAACTTTGCCAAGGAATGTCGGGCGTGGAGAATTCAAGGATGAGATTGCGATAATGATCACTCTGCTCAATCGAATCACTGGTCAAGCAGATGCTACAAAATTCCAGCCTTGGATGTTTTATGTCATCTCTCATATCATGAAGAAAACAAAATTCTATGATTGGCCAACCTTGATCAATGATAGTCTTCATCACCAGATAATTGAATACTTCAAAATCCATGAGTTCCACATGATTTCATATTTAGTCTACCTAGTGGCCTTTCAAGGCAAATTCAGAGGATTGAACACCGTGGGAACTTTGGATGTGTAGCATGTTTATAATCATTACCCTTAGCTGGAGTTTTCAGAGTCAACACATCACTACAAAAGGGTAAATGAGGCTTTCCTGATGCATATGGTGAGAGACCTAGACAACGAGTTGCACGTACGGATTTCATCAACTACCAGGGCAGCGATGGCGGAGTGGGCAGATTGGTTCATCCAGTTTCCTACCTTCACTTACATCAGAGTGTACGACTTCTCTAGTGCTCCACTCATGTTGCCAACATATCCTTCAGATGAAGTGATTTTCATGGAGTTCCTGAGGCAAGTATATGAAGTTCACATTTTCTTGCGGAATCGAAAGAAACCCGCATTTAGTTTTCCATTTGAGTTGGGAATCTACAGATGTAGATCGTCGGCGGATGCTAAGTTAATGGGTGATGAGTTGTCCAAATTTGGTCTCAAGCCATTCGGTGAGGGATGATCATACGACCATCATGGTGTCTTCGCATCCCGTCTTGGTCAGAATTATGCTCATGTGCCTGCACTTGAAGATTTTTGGGCTAATTGCAAAGATGAGTTTGAGGTACGGAGGCGCAGTAACAACAGGCTTACACTCCATCAGATGAAAGATTGCTTGTTAGAAGATATTGAGGGATTATCCGATGATGATGGAGATGTACTTCTTCCAACGTACACTCAAAATCAAATTGAGCAACAACCTCTTCCACAAGTCAATTGGTCCAATAGAGAGTGCATCTCAGTTGAAGAAAGAACGAGTCGAGTCATTAAGAACAACAAGATTTTCTTAGGCCTCAAGAGGAAGAAAGCTATTCCAGTAGCAGAGCCACCAAGAATACAACCATCTCTTCCTTCTTCATCCAGACCACAACCAAAGATGAAGGATGTAAGTCATCCTCAAGAAGGTGTAAAAGGTAGCAGAACAACAAAGAATGTAAAGAGAAGGTTGGGCTTTTCAAATATAATTCTATAGGAGCAGCCAATAGTTGTAGCAGAAGTTCCTCCAGAAGATATTGAGGGATTATCTGATGATGATGGAGATGTACTTCTTCCAACGTACACTCAAAATCAAATTGAGCAACAACCTCTTCCACAAGTCAATTGGTCCAATAGAGAGTGCATCTCAGTTAAAGAAAGAACGAGCCGAGTCATTAAGAACAACAAGATTTTCTTAGGCCTCAAGAGGAAGAAAGCTATTCTAGTAGCAGAGCCACCAAGAATACAACCATCTCTTCCTTCTTCATCTAGACCACAACCAAAGATGAAGGCTGTAAGTCATCCTCAAGAAGGTGTAAAAGGTAGCAGAACAACAAAGAATGTAAAGAGAAGGTTGGGCTTTTCAAATATAATTCTACAGGAGCAACCAACAGTTGTAGCAGAAGTTCCTCCAGAAGAGCCCACGCCACAAGAAGAAGAAGTGCCTTTGACACATGATTCTCCACCATTGTTGAGGGCTTCACTGATTCACATTGATGTCGAAGATGAAGAAGTTAATGAAGTTGCAGCCGAACCTCCCAGAGAAGCTAGTAGAGACACCATGTCTTGGCTTGAGAGTTCCCTGGGAAAGAAGAGAAGGAGGCCTTCATATTAGCTAAACTTTGATGAACTTGATAACATTTATCAAGATGCACCTGTGAAGAAATCAAAGAAACAAGTTCATTTTGAAAAGAATCCAGATGGTGAGATGATTATGGAGACCACTACGCCTCCAAAAGATAAAAATATTGATGAAGTGGAGGTTGATGATTTCATAATGGTTAAAGCCAATCTTGGCAAAAGCACTAGGCATGCAGAAGTAAGTTTGTTCAAAGTTGCAGCAAAAAATCTTCAGGATAGAGTGCTTAAAGAAGGGGAGGATAACGCAACCCTCAAGGCTGAAATTCGGCAACTTAAGCAATGCATTTCGAACCTTGTTCACAACACTTCACAAGCTACTTAGTTGCTGCCCCAGATTCTAGAGACGCCAGCTGATCATCAACAGTTAAGGCAGTTGGTGATATATGGGAAACAAACGCGGGATTGGATTGAGGAATTCATCACCGGAAGTAGAGAGATTCTTGCATAGATATATCAGCTAAGGTATAATGCTCATGACCTATGCCAAGGGATTCAAGGATTTGAGTAGTTGATAGCAGAGGTGAAACCTAGGCATGAAATCATCATTGCAGATTTGAATGCAGCATATGGCTCAATGGTTTCAAGAGAACACAAGAGACAAATCGTTGCATGGAAAGAATGTCACCTCTTCAAGGTGAAAACTTATGAAAGGATATCTGAAGAGTTAGTTGCATATAGACAAAGGGTTGTTGATGTTCTCCAGTTCATAAGTGAATTTGTTTTAGAGATCCCTTGTCGGTATTATCATGGTGATGGTTCCTACATTGAACTTGATGAAGTACAAGCTAAGTTCCAGAATGTTTTTCATGGCAGCGATAGTGGCGATCCTATTGCTGGAAAGATGAGTCAGATTGCCATGATGTCAACAAAGTTCGAAAAAGCGGTGAATGAGGTCAAAGATTTTTTGAGATCAATTGCAGAACGAGAAGAAATCCTAGAAAAGTGGAACTTTGCTATAGATAGTATTGATGCTCCTAATAGAGATACAGTTTCCCGCTTTTTGGCGGATGTGGTTGAGATTTAAAGCAATGGTCACCTAGAAGCTTTCTTTGAGCTTTCTTTCTATTCTTGTTTCAATTCTAATCCATTCTTTGAAGAAGAGAAAGTAATCAAGATTGTAATAGTTGGCATTTCCTTGTTTTTATTCTTTCATAGGTTGTTAGATGCTTATCTTGTTTTAGTTTTAGAAATAAAGCTTGCATGTTGGCAAGTCTTAGTTGTAAAAGCAAGGAGATTTTAGGGTTTCCTACTCCTTTGCTTGTGTATAAATAAGGGCAGCCTTGCCTATTTATTTGGAATGGTTATTGTGATAGCAAATTGCTGAGCCTATTTTTCTTGCAAGTTGTTGTTCAGTTTCATGTTCACTTAGTGTAAGAGCAAGCTTGTATGCCTCTTTAGTTGCAAGTTACTGTTCAGTTCTTGTGTCTTGTGTCAATGTATTTGTATTTTGGTTGATCGCAAAACTGTAAGCCTATTTTGCTATAGTCCTGCTGTCCCAAAAGTGTAAACTTTTGTTCTTGAGATTTGAGAAATAAAGTCTTGTGCCTACTTTGCGTTGATATAATGTCTTAGATTTCCATTTTATGTGTTATGCTTATATGATTCTATTTCAGCTTGCATTGAAAGTAAGTAGATGTGCGTTGGGAGAAAGTTTATTTAAGTATTTATGTCAAAGAATCCTTTCTTGTTCATTTCTAACTCTCATGCTCTGCGTTTACTTGAGAAGTTAGAAACACCATTAGATTAGGCTTAAGCGTAGTTGAACTTCTAAAAGAGAAAATCTTAGCTACGACGCTTGAGTTTTATAACCTTGTGCTCTTAGCTGAACAAAAATATTGGCAAATTAGTTTAGTTTACTTTCTTTTAAGCAACATCAGCAAAGAGGGAGCTTCCCCTCCTAATTCGAAGAGCAGTTTATTTGTGCATAACTGTCCGTTTCTAATCCGCATTCTAGAGGTGTGAATTGAAATGCCAACAATTTTCTGGTGCCCATCGTGGGGCATGAGGCATAAAACTTCAAAGAAAGCTTACGCTTTATGTCACGGGAATGACTCTCTGGTGTCCTACTGCTCCAGTTCAACAGCCTAATCTTACACCTCCAGTTATCCAGCCAAATTTCAAGATAATTGAAGGAGAGCAAGTGGACATCATCAATAGCTTGAGGAGTTTCATATTTGAGAAGAAAGAAACCCCTGCTCAGTGGAGAAACGCTGCTACCATTCTAGACGAAGAAGAAAGGAAAGCTGATATTGCAGCCAAAAGACCTGTATTGCCACCTCCTGCATGGGTTTAAGAAATCCTGGCTTACAAAGTTTATACAAGGAGGAGAACAAATCCTCTTTCTTTCCACTAACACGCTCTACAGAAGTTGGAGAGCCATCCAACGCAGTTCCTGAGTTCAACACCGTACCTGAGATCAAAGAAGAACCTGTAGTTCAACCAGAAGCGATGGGTGATAATAATAACAATAACCGCAATCAAATACGAGCAATCCCGCTGCCTTGGGGCGATCAAATTGGACTTTTGACCTTGACACCAAATCATGAATTACATAAGGGGTCAAGAAAGCACTTTCCATGGTTTCACGGCGATGGAAATCAACATCCTGATGATCATATGTCAGCCTTCTCAATGGCTTGCGTTGTTTTGCATGTGGCTCATGAAGACATTGCTGTGCATCTCTTTGTTGAGACCCTCGTGGGAAATGCAGCCGAATGGTTCAATCACCTGGAGCCGGGTTGCATAACAAACTAGGCTACTATGAGCGAAAAGTTCCTGGCAAGATTCAAGCTAGTTGAAGACAGTCACTAGTTGTTCGCCCAGCTTTCAAACTTAAAAATGGAGGTCAATGAACCAATGAGAGTTCGTGGAAAGGTTTAATCACCCGGTCACACGTCTTTTACATACACTCAATCCATCACCTGAGATTCTGTTAAGCAGTTTCGTCAATGCTCTTCCTCTGAGATAGCCTTTTTCCTCAAATCGGCTAATGAAATAAAATGAGAGAATGCACAACAAGGTGCTATGGAGATTGAGGACGGCATGATTACTTCTGGAAAGATGAAGGGAGATGCTATCAGGCCTTTGGTTCAGAGTTCCGCAGACCCACTGCTACAAAAAGTCGCCAATGAAATGACTATTCTAAAGAGGCAATTGCCTACTTAGCCTGCACTTCCTGCTCAACCTGCACCACTAGCCTTGCCTGCACCACAACCATATCAAGCACCACAATCATATCAACCTCAGCAGCTGTACCAGTCGAGGAGAAATAACTTTCAGCCTTACAACAATTATAGGCAACGACAGCCAGCTCCACTGAAGTAGACAATTGATGCTGCCCAACACATAATGTTTTGCTCCTTTCATGATACCAATGAACATACTGGCTCCACGTCCTGAAAACTTAAGAATGAATTAGATAATGGGATACACTGAAACTGCACCAAGTCCAAGTTTCGTACCAACTCCAAGTTTCAATGTTGTCTTACCACAATCGGACAACTTCGATGGTGACTACGCAACAGGATACTTTGAAAGTGAACTTGATATTGAAGAAGAAGAAGATCCCCGTCGGAACTCTCTTGCAGTAAATCCTGAAAATTTCAGAACACCTGTGTTTACATAGCTCAACATCTGAAAGAATAGAAGGAAGAAGAAGAAGAGAGACTGAAAGTACAAAAAGAAAAAGAAAAAGGAAAAGAAGTAGCTTCTACTTCCAATCCCAAGTCTTCACAGGAGAACGTGAAAGCAATTGCTCAAGACTCGTCTTCAGCAAATTTTGATATTGTAGATTTCCTGATGAAGAATAAGGTGCAGATTTCTCAGTTGGAATATCTCGAAGACATGCAAAACAGTTGGATAGACTTCTCAAGGTTGTGAAGAAGAAGCCGGTCGTGCAACCCACATTGCTCGAATCATTCGTATCAGCGGAAGACAAGCCTAAACCCTTTTATATCTCTTTGTATACAAGGGGTTTCAAACTGAGCAATTGTATCATTGATTCGGGAGACTCGGACAATGCCATGCCTCTACAAGTGATGAATGCTCTAGGACTTTCATGCACCAAGACAAAAGATAAATGTTATTCACTGGAGTCTAAGTGAAGAGCACAAAAGATTTACTGAGAGGGGGGGGAGGGGTGAATCAGTAAATCTATTCAAACTTTCACACTTTTCAACTTTTCAACAACTCTAAACTTTTATCACCAACAACCTTTATCAACTTCAAATTCTAACACAAATCAACTATACAAGAATATTTCAATATGAACAAGTTGACACCAATATTTTACGTGGAAACCCTTACGGGAAAAAACCACGGTACAAATAATGTACTTTATGAATTATATAAACTTTTACAATGAATGTAGGCACCAACCTACTTGAATCACCAAATATGCAGTTTAGCAGGCACCAACCTACAAAGAGCACTAGCCCTTAATCTTGATTTAGTAGGCACCAACCTACAAGGAGTTTCAACCCCTAATGCTGATTTAGTAGGCACCAACCTACAAGGTGCACCAACCCCTACTTGCCAAGCACCTACTTAGCAAAGATTATAATTTGAATGAATATGTTCCACCTTTAATGTTGCTTCCTCAACCGATGATGGACAATTCTGCTCAAACACTCTTCCTCTTGAATCCCACTCTTATACTTCTTGAAAGATATTCACACAGATCAGCATATGATGAATTTACCTTTCTTCCACATACAAATCTGTCTCTTAAATTTCCTTGATACAAAATCTGCTCAACAGGTACAATTTATCTTCTTGTCTTACCTCTGCAATAGATGATGACATTAATGATTTACTTTATGATAAAATCATCTACTTTACCAAATCTGCATTATACTCTCTTCCCAAATCTTTACTTATTCTTGTTCACCAATCTGTTTTTAAATGATGCACCATGTATCTTCTATTTCACAAATCAGTTTGTAGCATTACACTGATATCTGTCTTCAATTCTACTTTAATTCTGTCTCAAGTCTGCTTGTATTTGATGATATAATCTTTTATACTCACACACACACAACTCATATGCCTTGTATATCTGTTTGTTTTCAAACGTCTACTGCAGTGTATTTATATATACTTCTTTGTTTTCACTTCACACACAGCAACTTTTATATCTTCAGATTATATATACATCTTCACACACAACTCACTACAGATCGATTTTTCTCTCTTTCTTTATTACGTATGATATTCAATAAAATCCACACCCACACTTAATTGTGTTGTAACGATGTAACATTTATCCACACAGTACACTCTTCAACCTTTCTATATTCTGAAAATCTTCATTCACACACAGCTATACTCACTACAGCCTTCAAATGATGTTCATTGTTTTCCATGCATAGCACAAAAATCGTGTTTTTATGATATAACTTTATTTTCTCACTAACTCATCCGTATCTTCCTTTTCACACACGTCCACACTACTTTCTAACTTCTATTTGTATCTTCAAAATCATATCCTTTCCCAAGAGACATATATCTGTTCATAATACCAATCGTGTCTCTTATTCAAGACACTCCGTCGCATCTCTTCATGGAGCGATTAAATATTAACAATTACTAACCACACCTTAGTAACCGTTGCATTCTTAATACATTCGTTGCTTTTTATTTTGTCTTATATGACTTTTGTCTTATTCCCATGTGCTTTTAATATATTAATATTCTTTTGCCATCGTTGCTTTTTGGATAGTTGCTGAAAGCTGAGAATTATTTAGCTAGCCTCCAAATTAGTGCCACGTCACCTCTAATTTGTCTTTTTGTGACTTTCATTCAGCTAGCCTCCAAACTAGTGCCACGTCACCCTAATTTGTCTTTTTTTGTGACTTTGTGTTTTTCTGATTTGTCTTGTTCTGTTTGCTTTTTACTTTTGTCTTATTCTATTTTTATTTTATTTAATTCTTTTTTTTGTCTTATACAGCTGCAGTTACACTTATAATTGCTGCCTTCTATATAATTGAAATTTGCTCTTTAGCATAGTCTTCTTCATTTGAACCCAGTCGAATCATCATGGTCTTGTTTACATCCTTTCAAAAATGTTACTTCAGTCATGCTGTTCATGATTCTTTGTTCAACCTGCTCTTTGCCTATCATCATGACATTCATTTGATTTTTCTCTAGACTTGTATATCTGATCATTCTCTTCATAGAGTTTGCTTCACACAAATAGATATTCTTTCCTCTCAAATATGTTATCTTCAGTCATGCTATTCATGATTACTTGACATCAATGACAATATTTCCAACACTAAGTTGGTGCCATTGGTCGGACAGTTGAAAGATGCTCAAGTGAGGTTGACGGCCTGTCTTGAGAAAAAGATAATGATGAGCATCCTTGTAGCTGACATTCCAGCTAGCTACGGGATGCTATTGAGCAAAAGCTTCTGCAAAGACCTTGGTGGAGAGATACAAATGTATTGGTCTTCTGCGAATATTCCACTAAAGAATGGCACGTTCAAGCTAGAACTAGAGCCCAAGTCTCGGTTTGCTGTGGTGAAGTCCCAAGATCCTCAAGCCCAAGTTCTATATCAAGAAACAGGACTTGGTACTTATGCTATGCTGTCAGAGATACCTGAAGAAATTTAAGAGGTTGCATGTTCTGTGGATAAATTAGCAGATGATCCTAAGGTATAGACTATGCAGTTTGATGGCAGTTGTTCTACTGCTGGTTCGGGTGCTAGAGTTGTAATAATTTCTCCTGAAGGACGGTTGTATCCATTTGCATACCGCTTACAATTTGAATGTACAAACAATACGGCAAAATACGAGGCACTTCTACTAGGTCTTAGAAATGCAAAGGATATGGGTATCAAAGAACTGAAAGTTGAAGGTGATGCGGAGTTGGTTGTGAAGCAGATCAGAGACCAATTCAGAGTAAAAGCGGATCACCTCTGACATTACAGAAATGGGGTGTGGAATGCAATAGATTGGTTCAAAGCATTTAATATCAAGTACATTCCACGTCTAGATAATAGCAAAGCAGATGCCCTTGCGGTATTGGCTTCACTTTTCATGCCACATTTTGACTTTCATCAGAATGCATTTGCCATTGAGCTTATATACAGGCCAGCTGTACCTGACAACTGTGATAACTGACAAGTATTGGATGATGATGACCACATTAAGGAGTTTCTTGTTATGGGAGATAATTTCAAAGAATTGTTCTTTGAGGGCAGTTCATTTACTTTTAGAGAATCAGTAACAAAAGTCTCCAATGTGCCAAAGGTTGCTGAAGATAAAAAAATTCAGAAGAACCAGATACAAGCATTATCCAGTTGAAAGGAAACAAAATTCCCAAGGGCTCGGTTTCCTTGGAGAATATTTTTGACAGGCATGATCGATACATTCAGGATCAGAAGAACTCTAAGGATAGAACCTCTGCTGAGTATCATCAAGTAAATATTGGTACAAATGACAAGCCTCGGCTTGTTAATTTGGGTACATGCTACTTTGCAAAGGAAAGCAAGAGGTTTATCTCTCTGTTCAAACAATACCGAGATGTCTTCGCCTGGTCATATGAAGACTTGAAAGTCTTCACACCAAGAGAATTGTATTCTCATACAATTCCTCTTAAACCTGAAGCAAAGCTCTTTAGGCAAAAACAAAGACACTACAATTCACAAATTCAAGATACCATCTACGCGGAAATTCAGAAGATGGTGGATGCAAAAATCTTCTTTCCAATTCATCATTCCACTTGGGTGTCTAACATAGTTCTTGTGCCAAAGAAGAATGGAGAAATCAGAATTTGCGTAGATTTCAGGAACTTGAATCATTCCTCTCTCAAGGATAATTATCCTCTGCCAATCATGAAGCATACCTTGCAGACGGTTACCGGTTCAGAGATGCTATCTTTATTGGATGGTTTTTCTGGTTGCAATCAGATTGCAGTGGCTGAAGAAGATTAGTACAAAACGGTGTTCACGACCCCATGGGGTACATTTGCATATGAAAGAATGCCCTTCGGCCTCATCAACGCCGGTGCTACATTTCAGAGAGCCATGGATTTGGCGTTCAGAGACTTGAGGAATAAAGTAATTGTTGTCTATCTTGACGACCTCACTGTTTTCTCGAAGATACAAGATCATTTTTCACATTTAGCGAAAGTCTTCGAGAGATGTAGATACCATAAAATATCATTAAATCCTAAAAAGTCCATCTTTACGGTGACGGAGGGCAATTTGCTTGGCCACATCGTCTCCAAAGAGGGAACTCGAATTGACCCAAGCTGGGTTGAGTCTATTAGAAACTTGTCTCTTCCAACAAGTAGAACAGGGGTACACTCTTTCTTTGGTAAAGTGAATTTCATACGAAGGTTTGTACCGGATTTTTCTAAATTAACAAAAGATATATCTGCTATGATGAAGAACAAGTCCGTTTTCAAGTGGACAAAAGAAGGCAAGAAGGCATTGGTCGCAATAAAAGAGGCTACTAGCCAAGCACCAGTGCTGGTCCGTCCTAATTTTGATAAGGATTTTATCCTTTATTGTTATGCATCAGAACATACTTTGTACGCCATACTGACACAAAAACTAAATGAAGAAACCAAGTCTCCAATAGCTTTCATGAGCAACAGTTTCAAGGATGGCGAGTCACGATACTCTCAGATTGAAAATAATGCATATGCAGTGGTCCGAGCTGTAAAGAATTTCAGATTTTATATCTTGAATACCCACACTATTGTGTATGTCACCGATACAGCTGTTAAAAGCGTGCTAACTCAATAAGAGATGGGCACAAAGAGAGGAAACTAGGTCACAAGAATGCAAGAGTATGACTGGGAGATCAAGCCAACCAAACTCGTCCGCGGGACAGGTCTTTGTCAGTTGATAGTAGAGGATGGTGATAAGAAGCTCAAAGCCAAAGGTGTACCTGAACGTGAATGTGAAGATAAAGAGGATCTTCCTATGGTCCTACTTGTTGAGTCTACGGGAGAATGTTTTACTAAGATATGGTGCTACTTGACTTATTGTGAATGCCTGAGACACCTGGATAAGCAACAAAAGAGAACACTAAATCTGAAAGCGCAGAATTATGTGCTCATGAATAATGTTCTGTACAAGCGAGGGCTTGATGGAACATTTTTGTTGTGCGTCACCAAAGACCAACAACGACGTTTGTTGGAAGCTTTTCACAGTCAAGCATGCGGTGGCCACTTTTCATCAAAGGTTACAACATTCAAAATCCTACGAGCACAGTTCTTTTGGCCAACTATGTTTCGTGACGCATACGAATGGGTGCACAAATGTCAGTTGTGTCAACAGTTTGTTGGCAAGATGAAGTTGGCAGCCATTCCTCTCAGGCCAGTTGTTATAGACGCCCCATTTCAGCAATGGGGATTGGATTTTGTTGGTCCTATCAACCCACGTTCCAACAAGGGGCATATTTATGTCCTAACAGCCACAAATTATTTCACCAAATGGGTTGAAGCTATTCCTACCAAGTAGGCGACCTTTGAAGTCGCGTGTGACTTTTTGAAGGAGAATATTGTTACGTGCTTCAGGGTGCCTCATAAAATCTTGACAGATAATGCAACATGTTTTTCATTTGAGGAGCTATTGGAGTTCTGTTTTGATCACGACATCACTTTATCACATTCATCAGATTATTACCCCTAGGGTAATGGACAGGCTGAGTCATCAAACAAGAACATAGTCACAATCATACGCAAATTAGCTGATTCTAGTCAACGAACTTGGCATAAGAAACTCCACGACGTTCTCTAGGCAGATAGAATTACTCCAAAGAGAGCCATTGGTACTTCACCCTTCATCATGATGTATGGTACAGAGGCAATGTTACCTATCACACTGGAGTTGTCCGCCTTGCAGTTGGCATCTGCAGTGGAGGATGGGGAGTTCACAAATCCAATTGAGAAGCGCATCTTGTACTTGACAAAGCTTCAAGAAGAAAGGGTAGAGGTTGTAGACAAAATCACTCAGCATTAGGAGCGAGTGAAGAAATTTTTTGATAAGAAAGCTTGCCAGCGAGATTTCGAGGTTGAAGATCAAGTCCTGCTATGGGATAAGAGACACAAGCTCAAGGGAATGCATGGAAAATTTGATTCCTTGTGGCTGGGGCCGTTCAAGATTCACGAGCTTGCAGGGGAGAACACTTGTATAACCATTTTACACACTTCACCATATATCAAAACCAAGAGACATCAAATAAGTTTGCATATGTATGCTCCAAAATGCGTAGTTAGAACAATCAAACAGAGGAGCTTTGTTTGTAGCAAGCCATTCATTTGAACCCATGTGTGCTATTAGGATCTACCTCCAAGCGTTTAAGCTCTCTTTCTAAAGGAACCTCGCTCTCATAGCAATTGAAGAGCACACAAAAAATACTGAAGGGGGGGGGGGTGAATCAGTATTTTAAACTTTAAAAACTTAAAACCGTAAGAATCAACAACTAGAACAATAAGAGCAAACATCAACAAGAAGAACACCAATTTCATGTAGAAAACCCTTTTGGGTAAAAAACCACGACAAAACTATTGCTTCTATTAACTTCGGATGGGCACCAACCCAGGAGACTACAATCTCCAGATTCCAAAAGTGAGCACCAACTCACTGGAAGCACCAACTTCGAACAACTGAAGCACCAACTCCAACGTGAGCACCAATTCTCTGAAGAATATCACAACACTGCAACTTTGACTTCAAATACAATCTGCACATCAACTCAAAGACTCTTGCTTTGCATGTATAAGCTGTTCAAACTCATAAATTTCTCTGTTCAGAAACTTCAAATGCAAGAAGAAAATAACATACTGAACTAGCTTGACCCCCATACAATTCACCTTCACGTTTTGCAAAAAGTAACTACAGCTGAAGATAAAATTCTTCTATAATAAATTGTTATCAGACCACTTCGAAACTGCATAGCCATATTCAAAAAAAAAAAAAATACACCCACTTCCTTAAGCGATTTCACAATGATATTGATGACAACACTCACAAAGTAAAGACACGTCCTTTTCCTTTTTGAATCACTCTTCAATCTTCTGACTCCACATATACAAAGACTAAAAAAAAAAATCTCTCACAACAATTACATTAAACAGCCCATATTAAAAAATGGAAGCAAATCCATTAAAACTTTCACATTCTCTAACTTATGCAGTTTGCGCCTCTAGTAAATGGTAGAAATAGCAAAAGAGAATGATCCCATCCTCTCACAAAGTCACGTCTTCCTCATTCTTCGACGGTTTTATTGCTCTATACATAGACTTGAAATCTCTTTCGCAACACCTCGCCACACAACCTGACTTAGAGACAATGCAAAAATACCATAGAGCGCGTCAATCTCTTTCTAATGAAAGCACAAGGCAACAAACTCAAAATTCCCATACTCGACTCCCATCATACTCGTGAAACAGAATATCCAACTGCCATTCGGGCAAGGATTCGTAGTAGGCCTTGGAATACCTTGGATAATTCATAGGCATCTAAAACATGTAGGCTTCTCCATGTGACAATGGCTTGCTCTCACTCTCACAACTAGCTTGTGTCGACACTACATCTTTTTCCTTTGTAACTTCTTCAACAGATGTTGAAGCGAATTCACACTACGCATAAGGTTGCAAATGCCTTTCCGCTCCTACTCTACGTCAACATTGATGCCTGCCATATTAGTAGTATTTGAAACGCCTTGTTTTGCAACACATGAATGATCACATCTAAGTCTTTGTTGCACCTGTTACATAATTCACATGCCGATGATGAATGGAAGCAAAAATTAGCATTTGAAAAACATCACTCTACATATCGACCTCAAAAAAAATGCCACTGTATAAAAGACCATCACACGGCTAAAGATTAACTTCACGTTAATAACCCGATTTCTGAGCATATTCAGGAGAGTTGTCTGCAATTAATCTTAAATGCCACAATATTCTCCCATAAGCTTAAACGCTAAAGCTTCAATTGCTTCACCAGTACCCATAGATACACATGCTTGAACTTATCTTAAAAATGCAAAGAAAGTCAGCCATGTTGAGATGCCACGAAGGCAATCCATTTACACACTCATTTTTTTGACTTAAGTCATCCCTGCAAGACGACGAATTCATGAGCCGCCCACCTCAATTTTGTTAGGAATATTTTAGACGTTAATATTTGTAGTCATCCAAATACACAAGCTGCCTCATAAAAAAAGTAAAACTGAAGTCAACACCAATGAAGGAGCCGTTGCTAGTAATAGAATCGACAAGGGAGAATCAAAACGGACGCACAAGAAAAGGGAGCTGCCATCTGTCAGAGGTAATTGAATTAAACAAGCCGCCAAGAAAGAATAAAGATGATAAAATAAAGAGTCTGAAACCATAAGAGTTTGGTGGCAGAGCCCATGCCACATCAACAGGTAAAGTAAGCAAGCAGCTGACATGTAATCAATCATTTGATTTATGTTGAAGATCTGAGCAAAGGCTAGCTCAACCACTTCAAACTCTTTGACATCAATGACAAAATATTTCAACAATTTAAGGATTGATCTTCCTTCCTTCGAGCTAAAATGCATGAAATTTTATCCTTTATCTTCTCTTCATCATCCTTTTCTCTTTCTTCATCTTCTTCTCTTTCTTCATCCTTAATTTTTTACTTTCTCATCTTTATCAACTATTATTTCTTTTGGTGCCCATCTATCTAAAAAAACTTTGAAAGAATATTTATTAAGATACATTGGATCAAATCATATTTTAGCTACACCTAATGTAATTCTGAAATGTAAAAGTCTGAAAATCGGTATTGATAATAAGTCCTTTTGAACGGAAGTCACCGTTCCAATGCATCTTCACTCCCATCAAAATAGAGACACTCCATTGAACTAGGTTTCGAAGAAAAAATCTTTCGATAGATTCCCTTTCTATTCATGTTGTTGACCCAACTTTGGCCAAATCAATTAATGATATTGTTGGCCTCAAACCCAAAATTACAAATAACATACCCCTAATGAATTTTGAGTAGCTTTCTAGAAATGTTAAAAAGAAAAAGAAAAATTCCATGATTTGTAGCCTAGAGAGCAAATTTGTGAAAAAACATAAAGTTATAATAACTCACTCAATATTGATGATCAAAAGCTAGATTTTGGATTGTAGCTTCCTTATCTAATGCTCCAACTCTAGTAAAAAAATTATAGAAAAGTTTTTAGCCGTTTGGAAAATATAGGTGAATCTTAAAAAAAATAGGGTTTTGTCCTCACCTTTGTCCAAATCGTATCTTTGAGACCACTTGATAAGAACCACAAATATAATAATGGAAATAATACAATGTAGAAGATAGATCACACTCCACACAAGAGATGTTTGTGGGCCAAGATGCCTTAATAGCCGATATATGTAGAAATAGAACAAACTCTACGGTTAGGGTAACACCATACCATACTTATTATGGAGGAAACCACTCCATGCTATGTCTCCAAGAGATCCCAAATACATATACTCTTCACATGTCTTTACAACGGTATTCAACTTCTTTATATAGAACTCCTAATAACATAATGGAGGGGTAAACCACTAAACACTTCTAGGCCTTCTAATTACCTAATATAAATTCACTACCCAATATAACTAACTTAGGGGATGTTGTAGACATTATAATATCATATCCCTAAGTACATAACATGCTATATACAAAGTGTGATATATTTTCAATGTTTTCCCTTTTCACTCCCAAAAGAAAACCTTATTGCTCCAACCATATCACTCTTGCATTCCAGTATACTTAACTTCCCAATCTACCAAATCTGCCTATATACTAGTCAATATGTGGAAGATTGATGGTATGGGAGAGTAATCCTCTTAAAATACCAAACCTATTGCTATACTTGTTGATATGTGGAAGGTGATTGGTATGAGACCAAAATTATTTGGGAGAATAGAGTGGTAGTGAAAGATATGGTATGAAAAGGTTTGGGGTCTCTCTAATGGTGTACCTCCTCGCAAAAGGTAGTTTAGAGGCTCTATATACCATAAAGGTACATGAGAATCTGGAGGCTTGGTCTCACCATTGACACAAGGATCGCCCTTGCACCAGATTTATGGCTTATTGTTGGATTGTTGAAAAAAGAAAGAGAGGAGTAGAATGTTTGTTTTGTGTTTTGTAGGTTTTACTTTTAGATCTTAGCAAGAATAACACATGCTAACAAAGCAAAACTAAGTACGTCAAATAATTGAAAGAATTTGCAAAATAACACCTCAAAAGCAAGAAAGGTACCTTAGTAAAAACCATAGTTCACAACTTCATATACTTAGACTTGCTAGGCCAAATTTGTTTTGACTTAGCAAAATTTGGCAACTTAAAAAATACTTATTAAAAAAATATAAATCTTATATAAATTATAGTTACAAAATATATCAAATGAGTTTAGTGGGGGTTTTGGGGTAGTGCCCCTAGTGGGGTCAAGTGAAAGCACCCTTGGTGTGTTCCTTGTTGTGGTATAGGGTGGGATCAAGGTGTGGAGTCCTTGCCACAAGCCCAAATGAAGGCTTTTGAGATCACATAGAGCTTCATGGTGCATGCCATTTTCATAATTTTATAAAGGAAAAAAATATGTTTTTTAGTGTGAATTGCATTTTTTTTGCATCTAGATATTTTTAATATGGGCCAATTAAATCCCATAGACTTGATGAGTACTAAGTAGAAAATTGACAACATGACAAAAAAATTTGATGACTTG
This sequence comes from Sequoia sempervirens, assembly GCA_007258455.2. Taxonomy (NCBI): domain Eukaryota; kingdom Viridiplantae; phylum Streptophyta; class Pinopsida; order Cupressales; family Cupressaceae; genus Sequoia; species Sequoia sempervirens. The sequence continues at coordinate 205,194,711 of VDFB02271358.1, forward strand.
CCAAGTAGTAAAACTATGGTAAAAAAAATTGAAAAATCTGAAGTTGGAGGCTTTGAAATTGAAATATGATTACACCACTAAATAGATCTTGGACAAATATGCAATTTCAAAAACAGGCTCGAAAATATCCCTTTGTATGCCAAGCTTATGGCCTTTGGAGGTTTTGTTTGCAAATTGGGTTCGCTTGGTCAACTTAAGTTAATGTGATCAAAGGCTTAAAGGTTAATCTCATCCCTATACTACCAAAGACTAAATTTGGAGCACTTAGCACAATATGATCAAAACCATTCCCCACATCAATTTGTGCTAGAGCATGGAGGGGGCTTAACTTTAAAAAACGAACTTCAAATAAAAGATTTAATTAAAAGCCGTGTGAAAAGGAAAAGCTTAATGGATTAATGCTTTCATGTTGATTTATGCTTTAAAGTAGATTTTGAAGTGTCATGGGCCTTTTCGTTTTAAAGTTTCGTTTGAAAAAAGTATTATGCAAGACTTCCCATGGCTTGTGCAAATTGCAACCCTGCATCCTTCACCCTCAACACCTTTCTTTCCCAACATGCCTTCCTGCTACATTGTTGTATGGCGATGGCGCTAAAACGACTCATTATCATACACAAAACTGTAGATTGTTATTTTGGATTGTATTTGAATGGCGTTGTGCCCTTTTATTGCAACCAATCCTTTGTACAACCCACACGAACACTGGTGAGCGCCTGCATCTCCTTGCCTATTGTCATGTCCCAAATTTTTAAAAGAATCTGAGCTGACTTGAAACCAGCGTTTATCAACGCTATCCAATAAAATAATAATTAGTAAACAGTTAAATTGTCGTTGTGGCTGACCTGCCTTTGTGTTGGCATCCTTTTGAAATTTAAATCTTTAATTTTTGTTTGTGGCCGACTCCATTGAAGCGGCTTGTTAGGCTAGTATTTATATGGGTTGTTTGTAGTGAATTGGGCATCACGAAATTGGAATTGAACCCCTCTGGAGTTTTGAGAGTGTAGCTACTCGAACTCATTCGCTTAGGTGCGTAGTCTCACTGAGCAATTTCGTGTTAAGTTCCCGTAGCCATTTCCAGCAAATTCTCATCATAGTGTTTTTCTGACAATCGGTTTTAGGCTGCGACATCTCAGAGAGACAATTTGTCTCGCTGTCCAAGTAGAGCTTCTGGCTCTGGCCGACGACCTCTTGCAAGTCCACCATTTCCATCTCCAGAGCTAGCCGAGTACTCTAGGACAAAATGTACAATGTGACAAAGCGCGAGGCATAGGCGCGTCACTCATCAAGCGCCTTCATACAGATTAGACAATCATAAGCAAAGAGAGCATCTCACAGGAGTTCACATCCGGCACGGCTCATTGCTTACAGTGGTATCAGGAATAAGGCGAAGTCAGTATCGATCATCATCAAACAATTGTTCTCAGGCATGGCATATTGGGATCACCAAGCAACGCCACCTTGGGCAGAGCTTGACTGCAATCGCTTGTCCTGGCCTGGATCTGGTTTGCGTATGCAAAGAGATTGTAATCGCTCTATAGAATTGAATCCAATTCGATTACTTCAAATTTATTTGGCATATGGTCTGTGAATTTCATACTTTGATATCACCATTTATTCTATAAGATTGGTTGCATTTTGTTGGCTCTGTAATTTGGAGTTTGCGCTGTTTACTATTGGAATTGTATATTCTTTAATCATTCGTGCCCAACCTCTTACAGTGGTATCAAAGCCATAAGGCCTGCCAGCCTGTGGGAAAATTCGTATGCAATTGAGCTAGCGAGATCTTCGTGCTATAGAGCGAGAGAGGAAGAAGTCTGAAGGTTCCCAAGGGATAGGAGGTAGAGGTAAGGAGAAAATGGAGGACAAAGATCAAAATGATAAATTGGAAAATTTCATGAAACAACAGGACCAGACAAACTAGACCCTGCTACAAGCAATTCAGTCTCTTACTGCTGCAGTCAACAATATTAAATCTGGATCCAGTAGTGCTAAAGGAGGCCACTTGGAGCATTCGGGAGGGGGAGAACAGAGCAGGAATTCAAATGGATGCACCCACAAGCACACTCAGCCAAGGTTTTTACCAAGAATAGAAGGCCGACAGGAAGGGGAAGAACAACGCAGTTATGCAAGCATTGTGCGCGAGTACTTGGATTTAGATGTTGATGCTCAAGCTGCCATCTCCTTCAATCAGTTTTACAGTGCTAGACGAAGTGATGAAGATGACTGGACAATCATGGATCCAAAAATTGGACACATTTTTCTCTCAGCCCCATGACTGAGGAAGAGGCTATGAAATTCGCCATCTTACACTTGGAGGATCTAGCACATGAATGGTGGCACCATGGTATTGTGACCCAAGGATTTGGACAAGTAAATTCATATGCAGATTTCACACAGAAATTGGTGGAGAGGTTTGACAGAAAAGACCCGGAAGCATACTTCTAGGAACTAACGAGATTGAAGCAAATGGATGAATATGTTTTAGAATTTCAAAGACTTGTGGTAATGGTGTCCAATGTATTAGATAAGAGGCCCAACTTCTTCATCGAAGGCTTATTCAATTCCTTCTGTGGCTTGGTGAGGGCCTTGGAGCCAACAACTCTAGAAGATGCCATTCGGAAAGCTTTGAGTCTTGAGGATTCCACCAAGAAAGGGAAGGCCATTGTCAAGAATGCCCCAGCAGGATAGCTAAAGAAGCCTTTCATTAAAGCAAATCTGCCACCAAAGAGCCCCCCCTACAGGTCCACATGGCATGTCGAGGAATGAATTATGCAAGAAGGGCTTGTGTTACTACTGCAATGAAAAGTGGCATAATCAACACAGGTGCCAAGGGAGGGGACAAGTTTATTACATTGAAGTGGTATTCGATGATGAAGTAGATACTAAAGAACGGATCGATGAAGAGGACACTCCTGGAGAGCAACAGGAGATCATAACGGCATAAAGGCCAGCAGGAAGCACTTTGGCAACACTATTAGGAACACCTCGATGCCATTCTTTATGTGTGAGGGGAGTTCTTAGGGGGTAGAGAGTGACAGAGCTAGTTGATAGTGGAGCTATGCATAACTTCATCGACAAGAGAACAGTGGCTAAGTTGCATTTGGCAACGGAGGACTTTGAAGGGTTTGATGTCCTGGCAGGTGGAGGAAACATCCTTCCTTGCACGAAACGAATTCAACAAATGGAGCTAATATTGGGTGGACACAAGATGGAGGATTTCTATGTTGTTGATGTCGGTGACACAGACATGGTCCTAGGGGTACAATGGCTTCATTCACTAGGAGAATACACCACCAACTACCAAACCATGGAGCTGAAATTCAAGCATGAGGGCAAGGAGGTTGTGCTCAAGGGCCTTTCTAGGAATGGGCTTATGGTGGTTTCAGCCAAAAGGATGGAGTGGTCTTTTCGTAGGGATCAAGTGGCATGGGCAGCCGAATGCTTGATTATAGATACTAGCATACCGAAGGAGGAAAGAGCATTTCCCAGTGACATTTAGGCTATCTTGGATAAGAAGTGCAAAGTTTTTCGAGAGATACCAGCGGGATTGCCACCAGATAGAGGGTTTTAGCATGTGATTGAGCTTGAAGAGGGAGCCAAACTAGTGATCACCACTCCTTATCATCATCCACGAATATACAAAGAAGAAATCGAGAAAGCCATCAAGGAGTTATTGGATATGGGGTTTATACGCCCAAGCTCAAGCCCCTTTGCCTCATCGGTGGTGCTGGTCAAAAGGAAAGATGGGACGCTCAAGATGTGTATCGATTATAGAGCTCTCAACAAGAAGACAATCAAGAACCGCTGTCCCATTCCCAGGATTGATGAATTAATAGATGAGCTACATGGAGCAGTGTACTTCTCCAAGATTGATTTGCGTTCGGGCTACCATCAGATTAGAGTCAGGGATGAGGATGTGCAAAAGACAGCTTTCAGGTGTCATTATGGGCATTATGAATTCTTAGTGATGCCGTTTGGGTTAACCAATGCCCCCGCTACATTCCAATCTTGCATGAATCAGATATTCATTCTTCAGTTAAGGAAATTTGTGTTGGTTTTCTTTGATGACATTTTGATTTACAGTAAAACATAAGAACATTTAAAGCATATAGAGGATCCTTGAGAAGAATTCATTCTATGCTAAGATGTCGAAATGTGAATTTGGGATGACCGAGATCCTACATTTGGGCCACAAGATCAGCACTCAAGGGGTTAGTGTGGATGAAGAGAAGATCAAAGCAATACAGGAGTGGGCTACCCCCGAGAATTTGATACAATTGAGGGGATTTGTGGGCCTATGCAACTACTACAGAAGATTTGTGAAGGGTTTCTCTCAGCTTGCAGCACCATTGACTAATTTGATAAAGAAAGGAGCCTTCTCGTGGAGTTCAACAGCCCAATAGGCATTTGACAAACTTAAGGAGGTAATGACCTCATGTCCCGTGTTGGCCATTCCAGATTTCTCATCCCCTTTTGTACTTGAGTGTGATGCTTCAGGTGAAGGCATTGGAGCCGTATTAATGCAGAACAAACATCCTATTGCTTATGAGAGTAGAAAACTCACCAAACTAGAAAGGGCTTTCTCTATTTATGACAAGGAGATGTTGGCTATCATGCATGCTCTTGCTAAATTCAGACAATACTTGGTTTGCGGGAAATTTGTGGTGAAGACAGATCATAACAGCCTGAAGTACTTCCTAAATCAGCGAGACTTGAATGATAGACAACAAAAGTGGGTAAGCAAACTTCAAGCCTATGACTTTGATATTGAATATGTGAAAGGCAAAAACAATGTGGTAGCGGATGCTCTCTCTAGGAAGCCTTATCTTTGTGCTATGACTGATATATCTGCTGATTGGAGAATTGATATTACAACCGAATATGCTAAGGATTCATTTGCTAACAATATTTTGGAAGGGAAGATAGTTGATGACAGGTATAGGGTGGTTGAGGAGCTCATTCTTTACAAAGGTCGGGTCTACCTTGTACCTCACTCTAAGGTCAAGAACAAAATCATTAAAGCTTGCCATGATACTCCTCTTGCTGGTCATCTAGGATTCTACAAGACATACAAGCAAGTAAGGGAATGTTTTTGTAGAAACCCTTTGTTTCCCCTGTTACTGAATCTGACTATTTTTGTTTGTTTTCTGAAGTTTTTGGTTTTTTTGTGGTTTTTGCATGAAATAAGGAAATGGCGATTTTGCAATAAAATACTGGATAAATTCAAGTAAAATAATATATCTCTGAAAGTGATAGATTCTATTGATATTCCTTATACTAGATCATTTATTCAACTTCTGGAACTAATACAAATGAGATCCACATACATGCAAAATAAAGGCAATGATTTTTATTGATAAAAGAACCTGATATTCGCAGCAACTAAAAATGATCAGATCTGGTACGGCAGCAATGATTGATCCTTTCTCCCTCCGTCTGACGATCAAGAGATGATCCAATAGCCTAGGTGTTAATGTTATGACAACTTCGGTAGCTCCTTCCAGCTCAGTTTCGCAGTGAAGAATAAATTTGAATGATAGCCATAGGCTATTCAAATTTATTCTATTATTATGGGCCGACATAAAAGTTCTCTTTGATATTTATCTTTTATTAAGTGATGTTTAATTAAGGCCGACCTTTGTAAAAGAATATTTGAAATATATTGAGGCCGACATGTAAGTAATTGGTTCATATACTTATACTCAGCTTGTTCATCGAATAGTCATATAATTTTGGAAGACAATCACAGTGAAGTGCGAAAATATCTGAGAAGCTCGTGACAGTAAAGTGCGAATACATCTGTGGAGCTCGTCATTGTCAAGTGCGTATATAATAAGAGAAGCTCGTCTTTATCAAGGGCGAATATAACAGAGTAGGGCGATCTGATCAAATGCGAATTACATTAAGTGCAATCAGATTATTAGATCTGTGTTAGCTGCGATCACTTCATGGTGCGGACTATGTAAAGGAACAGTGAGAATTCATCTGGAATTCGAGTGTGCATACAAGAGCGAATAGGTTCCAGAGTTAATTGTGTATTTACCAGTTCAGTTCTGTCAAGTGTTGACAAAGGTTGCGAATTGGAGACTATAGTGCTAAACAAATAATCAGATCTACATTCTATTCTTATTTCCAGGTGTGATCCAGAGCATGCTCTCTGTCATTCTTATTGCTTGGTATCAGCAATTGGTCTTGTGTTAGACCTTATTGTATTCTTGTAAATCTACCACTGTTGCATCAAACATAAGAGAGATCTTTGTTGTTGGGGTTTTCTCCCTCAAGAGGAGGGTTTTCCCAGGGTACATGCTGTGTCATTTTGTCTGATTTTGAATTATTTTCTGTGCACTAAATCTGATCACATAAAAACAACATGGTGTCAGAGCGGGTCTATGGAAAGATCCGATCAGATCTTGAAAAGCAATTCAAAGTCAGATCTAGCGCATGCTCTCTTCATAAGTTTACTTGAGTCATATTGCTAGCAATCTGAGATCTGAGAGTTAAATGCGGTGATCTCACCTCCCGGGATCTGTTATCTAAAAGCACATGATTATGGAAGGTTCTGAAGTAGTCATGTATTCTGAGAGAATTCCATGATGTCATTATCCAGAATGGACTTCAATGGTCTTCACAACCTTGCAGTCAAGAGCTCAACTATGTCAGATTGTGCTGCCAAGGGTTGATGTTTGAAATCAAAGGCTGCAATCAAATAGAGATAAGTATTTGGTTCCTTTCTTTGTTTATATTCCTTTATGTGAATCTCAGTTGTGCAGATCTGATAAAGTCTTTCGAGTGATGATCCTATCTATCTCTAACAATTTGGGTATTGCTGGTAAGCATGTTGCATAACCTAATGGATTGCAGTTGGAAACGGAGTGCATTGTAAATTTGAGCAGTCATAGGGCCTTGTTCAAATTTAACCTTGTCATGAGTCTGTGCTCGAGTCATGAAGGCTGTGGATTGATCTGAGTATAAGAACAGCATACCGTGTTCAATAATTGCATTTATCAGAATATTAAGGAAGATAAGTATTCTGTGTTTTGTTGAAATCACATTTCTATTTTGAATCATGGGCCTGTGTTCAAACCGTAAAAGTTGCATGTTGATCTGTGCTTAAAATCAGCGTATCTTACAGTATAAACAAGTATTCTTTATTTGTTGTATCTTGGACATTGTGTGTTTAGTATAAGGAGATTGTTACTTCTCTTAATTTGTGATTTCTAGGTCAAAGATTCTTTGAATACTTCAAATTATCTATTGTGAGTTGATCTAGACTAATCATGTAAATCCTTTGATGTATGTCTTTGAGATAAATATCAGCAAAAGAGAAGAGATTGGTATCCTAATATTGTGATAGGTTGATCACATCGATACCCTTCTCCAATGCATGTGTTGTGATAGAATCTTGAACTCTTGGGAGAGTTGATTCTACATGCCAACCGTTTAATGCATTCAAGAAATCTGCAGCTGTGCAGATTATTCCTTTATTGTGCAGAGTTAGGCACTCTCGAGAGGAGCAAACAAATGAATGAACGAAAGAGCTATATCAAGTCTTATAGAGATAAGTTCCTTTAACCCTCTAGTTTGATCTTTTGATATACTTCTCCTTCAGATTGATTTATTCATGTTCTAACATTGTGCATAAATTCTTATGTATTCATGTTATAACCTGTGATTGTAAACTTTGTATGATTACAGTCTTGTCATTTCTTTGGGTAATTACAAACTGTTAAGTAATCTCTCTCTAAAATGCTTGCAGGAGCAAGAAGGTGATGAGAAATTGCTTAATGATGAAAAGCTTGAGACATCCTGTGAGGAAGTCATGCCGACCAAAGAAATAATCAAGCAGCCTTGGGACTGAGCTGGTGGCCAGAGGGAGCTCACTTCCAGAAGTCTCCTTTGCAATCTTTGGAGCAAGGATCAAGAGGGAGTCTTGTAACTCACCGAGAAGAAGTGAAGATTGTTGCTAAACCCTTAGAGGATCCCTTCAGTTGCTGAGATCATAATTGCTCAAGATTGCCTTCTGGATTTGTCATTGGTAGCTCCGCAAACCTATTCAGAATAATAAGATCTGAGATGAGGTCGAGAAGGACTATTCTAAACTCTCTTCAGTACCAAAGGTGTGCATTGGAAAAACATTTACTTAAGTCAAAAGTGTTGCAGGCAATCTTGGACGAAGAGGTCAGAAGGTTGATGCAAGTGCCTGAAGATTTTAGAGGGAGCCTGCTGAGCCTGAAGAAGATGGTAATCTTGCTGCAGCTAGTTCAGATTTGGTGGATTCTATGTTGTATAGACAGCTGATTGGATCCTTGATGTATCTAGTTATCGCTAGACCTGATATTTGCTGTACAGTGAGCCAGGCTATGTGTGATCCAAGGCAGATACATCTTGTTGCAGCTAAACATATCTTGAGATACTTGCGTGGCATAGTTGGATATGGGTTGAAGTATACTTTAGACGCAGACTTGGAGTTACTTGGTCTTACTGATTCTGATTGGGCAGGTTGTGCCACAGATCAGAAGAGCACCTCTGGCTGTTGCTTCAGTTTGGGTTCTGCCATGATTTCCTGGTGCGCAGGAAGCAGTCTTCTGTAGCATTGAGTACAACAGAGGTGAGTATATTGCAGCTTACATGGCAACTTGAGAAGCAGTGTGGCCGTAAGCTCCTTGCAGGATTGGTTGGACAATCAATGGAGCCTACTATTATTCATTGTGATAATCAGAGTTGCGTGAAGCTTTCTGTCAATCCTGTGTTTCATGACGAACCAAGCATGTTGAGATCAAGTACCACTATATCAGAGATATAGATGCGAAAGGCATGCGGTTGAGGTACTTAGCGATGAGTAGGCGGATATTCTCCCAAGCCTCGCCCGAGGTAAAGTTAAGTATACTTCGAGACAAGCTTGGTATGGTGGAGAATCCAGCCTTTGATGGTGAGTCGATGGGCCTTGCTTAATGAGTTCTTCTGTGAGAGAAGTTAGGTGTGAAATCCCTTGTTAATGCATTTTCTTCGTGACGGGAAAGAATTTGAGGTGAAAGCCCTCGTTTTCCACCCTCGGTGAGTCATGGTGGATGTCATGTGTGCGACTCCATGACATATCTTGTACTTGTGTTTCACCCTCTGAGAGAGTCATGGTGAAAGTCACTTGAGGTGACAACATCACGCAAGTGATGAACACTCGTACTTACTATTGCACTTTCTTCTGTGACGGAAGAACTTGAGGTGAAAGCCCTCGTTTCCACCCTCTGAGCTGAGTCATGGTGGATGTCATGTGTGTGACTCCATGACAACATCACGTGAGAGAGTCCGTGATGATCCTTCTGTACTTGTGTTTCACCCTCTGGGAGAGCCATGGTGAAAGTCACGTTGAGGTGGCACCATCACACAAGTGATGAACACTAGTACTTAACCATGTGATGGTTAATATCACATTGAGGTGATATATCTCTCTTTATAACTGATTGCAGGCAGCAGTGGCATCTGAACTTCAAGTGGAGATAATTTGCAGCTGGAAGTTCTCTCCCTAGCTGAGAGGGAGTGTTAATGTTATGACAGCTTCGGTAGCTCCTTCCAGCTCAGTTTCGCAGTGAAGAATAAATTTGAATGATAGCCATAGGCTATTCAAATTTATTCTATTATTATGGGCCGACATAAAAGTTCTCTTTGATATTTATCTTTTATTAAGTGATGTTTAATTAAGGCCGACCTTTGTAAAAGAATATTTGAAATATATTGAGGCCGACATGTAAGTAATTGGTTCATATACTTATACTCAGCTTGTTCATCGAATAGTCATATAATTTTGGAAGACAATCACAGTGAAGTGCGAAAATATCTGAGAAGCTCGTGACAGTAAAGTGCGAATACATCTGTGGAGCTCGTCATTGTCAAGTGTGTATATAATAAGAGAAGCTCGTCTTTATCAAGGGCGAATATAACAGAGTAGGGCGATCTGATCAAATGCAAATTACATTAAGTGCAATCAGATTATTAGATCTATGTTAGCTGCGATCACTTCATGGTGCGGACTATGTAAAGGAACAGTGAGAATTCATCTGGAATTCGAGTGTGCATACAAGAGCGAACAGGTTCCAGAGTTAATTGTGTATTTACTAGTTCAGTTCTGTCAAGTGTTGACAAAGGTTGCGAATTGGAGACTACAATGCTAAACAAACAATCAGATCTACATTCTATTCTTATTTCCAGGTGTGATCCAGAGCATGCTCTCTGTCATTCTTATTGCTTGGTATCAGCAATTGGTTTTGTGTTAGACCTTATTGTATTCTTGTAAATCTACCACTGTTGCATCAAACATAAGAGAGATCTTTGTTGTTGGGTTTTTCTCCCTCAAGAGGAGGGTTTTCCCAGGGTACATGCTGTGTCATTTTGTCTGATTTTGAATTATTTTCTGTGCACTAAATCTGATCACATAAAAACAACACTAGGCGCCCAAATGTATGAAGCTGGATGACCAAACAAGAAGGCGATTTCCTCTGTGTGACAAGTACGGCTCTTGAGAATGGTACGGCCTGACAGATGGTACGGCTGCAGCAGCAGCAATGAATGCAAGGTACGGCTTTCTTAAAACCCTCCCGAATATCAATAAAACTAGGTGCCTTGATGAATATATGCCTTTTGGATGAAACCCTGAACAAAACCTCTGAAGATGAATGATCTGTGATGCTCTGTAATTTCTCCTGGATGAAGAAATCTCTTTGCTGGCAATAGATCGGATGATATTTCACACCCTCTGAATCGCTCTCACTGGAGATGGCTCGTTCCCCAATGCACTGAGACTGAAACCCTTGGCTTCCGTGCTCTGGTTGAAGACTTCAACAATTTTCAATAAACAATAATCATAATGGCTCGATTCCCAATGAAAAATGCCTTATAGACTGAAAAGTGCGAATTCCTCAATAATAGGGATTATTAAATAATTCGACTTCTTATTCTTTTAATATTTCAATAGTCTCCGGCATAATTTTTAATTATAAATTTAATTGTCAAATGGCCCCCTTTTCATGATGGGCGACCCCTTCACTGAATCACTTAAGTTATAATAAAATATTATAACTTTATATTATAATGCTCCAGTAATTAATGTTTAATTAAATCAATTAAATATTAATATCTCCTTCAATATTAACCCGATGCTCGAGCCGTCTGAAGCTGTCGACTGAGGAAGTGATTCTGCACATAATCCATCCATACTGCTAAAAATAGCAGGGGTCCCACGCTGAGTGCTGAATACTGCTAAAAATAGCAACTCAGGCTAAAAGTGTCCGAATGAGCCCGAACGAAAGCCAACTGATCAAATACTGCCAACTGAAGCTGAGCCAAGCTCCAACATGACCCTCCATCCAACCTATCAGCCTACGAGGGTCGCATAATAGGCCAATCCTGTGCTTTGAGAGATGTCAACTAGAAGGGGACATGACAGTTTTGCTTGGAAGGGGCTGAAAAGATGATATTTTGCAGCATGTGAGGGAATGTTTGGTGTGTCAACAAAACAAAACTGAACATATATTACCAGCTGGTTTATTGCAGCCCTTGCCCATTCCAAATCAGAAATGGGAGAGCATTTCGATGGATTTTATCACTAGACTCCCTAAAGTGCAAGGTAAAGACTGTATTTATATTGTGGTGGATAGACTCACTAAGTATGCTCATTTCTATGCCATTACTTCAGAATTTAAGGCCTTCAGAATTTAAGGCTCCTCAAGTTGCAGATTTATTTTTTAGAGAAGTGTTTAGACTCCATGGATTGCCACGAAACATTGTGAGTGACAGAGATAGTAGGTTCATCAGCCTGTTTTGGCAAGAACTCTTCCGTTTGGCACATACGGAGTTGACCCCCAGCACGAGCTACCACCCCCAAACAGATGGACAAACAGAGATTGTGAATAAATGGATTGAAGGGTACTTGAGAAACTATGTGACGGGGCAGCAATCAGCTTGGGTGAAGTGGTTGCATCTCGGAGAATTTTGTTACAACACCACACATCATATGTCCATTGGGATGTCACCATTCAAGGCACTCTATGGTTACAAAGCCACCTCCTTCATAAACTTGATTCTTGCAGACAATAGAGTTCCAAGCGCCGGAAATGTGGTTCAGCAGAGTGTGGACATCATGAATTCCTTGAAAGAAAATCCCCAGTGAGTTCAAATCAGCAAAAGTTATATGCAGATCAACGAAGAACTGAAAGGGTTTTTGAAGTCAACGACATGGTGTACTTGAGATTGCAGCCATACTGATAGTCATCTCTAAAGGGGAAAGGAGGAGAGAAGTTGAAACCAAGGTTCTACGAGCCATTCAGGATTACCAAGAAGATCAGAGAGGTTGCGTATGAACTTGAATTGCCTCCAGGGAGCAAAATCCATAATATCTTTCATGTATCATGCTTGAAGAAGGCCTTGGGACAGCAGGGCACACTGTTGATGGAGTTGCCACCACTTGATGACGAAGGCAAATTGATTCTCGAGCCCGAGATTGTGCTAGACGTAAGGGAGAAGCGGTTGAGAAACAAGGTCATTCTAGAGTATTTGGTGAAATGGAAAAATTTACCAGCTGAAGATGCCACCTGGGAAGGAGTGGAGATCTTCAAGCATCCTAACTTAAGGTTGCTTGGGGACAAGCAACCATTTGGAGGCGGGGAATATCATGTCCCAAATTTTTAAAAGAATCCGAGCCGACTTGAAACCAGCGTTTATCAACACTATCCAATAAAATAATAATTAGTAAATAGTTAAATTGTTGTTGTGGCCGACCTGCCTTTGGGTTGGCGCCCTTTTGAAATTTAAATCTTTAATTTCTATTTGTGGCCGACTTCATTGAAGCGGCTTGTTAGGCTAGTATTTATATGGGCTATTTGTAGTGAATCGGGCATCATGAAATTGGAATTGAACCCTTCTGGAGTTTTGAGAGCGTAGCTACTCGAACTCATTCGCTTAGGTGCGTAGTCTCACTGAGCAATTTCGTGTTAAGTTCCCGTAGCCATTTCCAACGAATTCTCATCATAGTGTTTATCTGACAATCGGTTTCAGGTTGCGACATCTCAGAGAGACACAATTTGTCTCGCCGTCCAAGCAGAGCCGACGACCTCTTGCAAGTTCACCATTTCCATCTCTAGAGCTAGCTGAGTACTCTAGGACAAAATGTACAGTGCGACAAAGCGCGGGGCATAGACGCGTCACTCATCAAGTGCCTTCACATAGATCAGATAATCATAAGCAAAGAGAGCATCTCACGGGAGTTCACATCCGGCACGACTCACTGCTTACAGTGGTATCAGGAATAAGGCAAAGTTAGTATCAATCATCATCAAACAATTGTTCTCAGGCACGACATATTGGGATAACCAAGTGACGCCACCTTGGGCGGAGCTTGACTGCAATCGCTTGTCCTGGGCTGGATCTGGTTTGCGTATTCAGAGAGATTGTAATCACTCTATAGAATTGAATCCAATTCGATTACTTCAAATTTATTTGGCATATGGTCTGTGAGTTTCATACTTTGATATCACCATTTATTCTATAAGATTGGTTGCATTTTGTTGGCTCTGTAATCTGGAGTCTGCGCTGTTTACTATTGGAACTGTATATTGTAGAAACCCTAGTTTCCCCAAAATCTCCGTTTCTGACTGTTTTTAGGTTTTTTGAAGGTTTTTGGTTTTTTTTGCAATTTTTGAGGTTTTTGAACAATAAATGAAATTTGCGATTTTTGCAATAACTTGAATAAATTCACTAAAAATTGTATAATTTTGAAAACTACGAAATCCTTTGAGAATATAGATGCCAGACTCTTTATTATTCTACTGAGGTGATTACATTGAAGATCTGATAACATGCAAAGGAAAAAGGTAACATGTTTGAAAACCTGATTTTTGAAACAGCAATTATTGTTCAGCTTTGAGAAGGTACGGCTGCAATGAATGTTGAATCTTCCTCCAGTCTGATGTTCCCAAATGCCTCTAGCAACCCCAGCGCCCCAATAGGAAGTGGATTTGCAAGACAAAGATAGGCGTTCCTTTTTATTTGAAAAGTACGGCTCAAGGACAGAGGTACGGCCTGTCAGAAGTACGGCTGCAGCAGCAAAGAAAATGTACGGCCTTCTCTGAAGTCAATGTCCAAGTCTCTGAATGTGGTGAATATTGGCGCCTAGATGAATAGGTATGCTCTGTATGCAAAATACTGAAAAGAACTCTGTAGATAACGAATACTCTGAAGCTCTGTGATTTCCTCTGCCTGAAGAAACCTCTACTGCAATAAATCAAGTGATATTTCACACCCTCTGAATTGCTTCCAGTGGAGATGGCTCGTTCCCCAAGGAATTCGAACTCGAAACCCTAAAGTCTCTTGCTCAGATCAATTTGATCAGTTCTCAAAATTCAATAATCTCATAATGGCTCAAAACCCAAGGCAAATCCTCTAATATGCTGAAAAGTGCGATTTCCTTAATAATAGGATTTCATTAAAATATTCACTTTTAATTCTTTTAATTTCTCCATAGTTCTCAGTGAAATATTTTATAATGATTTAAATGCCAAATTGGCCCCTTTCCTGATGATGGGCGACCCCTTAATGAAATCACTTAAGTTATAATTTAATATTATAACTTTATATTATAATCATCAATAATTAATATTTAATTAATATAATTAAATATTAATATCTTCCTCGTTACTCATCCGATGACTGATCCGTCTGAAGCTGACGAACTCTGAAGTGATTCCGAATACTGCCAAAGCCATACTGCTAAAAATAGCAGGGGTCCCACGCTGCCTGCCAGGAACTGCTAAAAATAGCAATTCTGCAAGAAGTCTCCGATCGAGCCCAAACGAAAGCCCCCTGATCAAACTCTGCCAACTGAAGCTGAGCCAAGCTCCGAAGTGACCCTCTATCCAGTCTATCATCCTACGAGGGTCGTGTGATAGGCCAATCCTGTACTCCGAGAGATGTCACTGAGAAGGGGACATGACATATATTCATTAATCATTCGTGCCCAGCCTCTTACACCTATGCTCTTCTTTGATGGTGCCACAAGAATGCCATGCACATGAAAGTTCTCTGTGCTGCTGCTTGCACTACTGGCATGCTATCAGCAAGCAACCTCAAGGTGCAACTTATACCTCAGCCTCAGCACTGAGGTGCGCTCACTGCATGCACAAAACACTGTGTGTGTTGGTTGCACTCCACACAGCTTGCATGGTCCACACATAATAGTCCAATGCTGCTGTTGTTTTTTTGTAGTGCACTGCTTACTGCCACTTGTAGGCCCAACACCTATACACACACTGTGCTATAAACAGAATGCTGTTGCTTTTGTGCTCAAACAAGGGGTGAATTGTGTCTTTAAACACACATGCCATACTTTTGCAAAGCATTCGACAACCAAATCTGCCCTGCAACATGCCATAGTATGGCTGTTCTCTACGGCTGGGTGCAATCTGTATGGTCAGGCACAGCCATATGAGCAGCACTCCAAACATGCCAACAACAAAAAGATTATGATGCCAAACAAAACAAATCCTAGTCTGACCTTTACAGATCAGGAAACCACAGATCTGAAATGCCGCCAAACACAACGATAATCTTGCACATGAGGAGCATAATGGACTAAACCATTGATCAAAACAATGCCAAACACCTCAACACATGCGTAATGGCTAAGAAATAGAACTCTTGGAGTATTGCTGTACCTAACAAACATGGACTCCACCTGCATGCATGAGCCTGTACATCTGATATCATTGTAAAAAAACACATAACACACAAGCACAAGATTGCGTTGTCAAAGGATTGGATGCAAGATAGAAGACAAACAAGTAATTTAAAGTGGGTACATTGTGTACCCTTTACTTCATAGACCAAATCACAACTTGATGATTACATTGGATAACTTCCTCTTTGATATAGTGTCACTTGACCGGTGACGTATGAGGTACAACACATATTGGATAAATCCATACTTACTATGAACTAAGTACATTATTAGTACCTCATTTGGGATAAATCCACACAATGCAACATTAACATTCCAACAGAGATTGGCTGCATTATGTGTGCTCTCACGTAGACATCTATGTATGTATGTATTCATAATGTAAGCTCACTGTTCTCTATCAAATCCATTTCAAGAAATGACCATGCATGTCTTCCAAAACAAGAGGCTTAGTTTTGAATCAAGGCTTGATGGTTTATGGTTATTCATCTCAGTGATGCCTTGTTAGTAATGTAAACATATATTGTGGAAAGGACCAGAATCTGAAGCTTCTATTAAAATGTAATGTACCCTGTCCTAGTTTGCCCTAGACTTTGCCTATGGGTCATAATTTCCACAAACTAGGGTTAGGGATTTCACCTTATCAACTGAATAGCTCCTTGAAGATGTAATCCGGAATTGCAAAACTTGCATTCAATCCATGAACAAAATTCCGACATGCACGCATATGTTTGTTAGCATTAGCATCGTGGCATCATATTTGTAGATTGATCATAATTGCAACTATTATGAGCCAAGAGGAGTAACACTTTGCCTACTGGAGGAAGCCAACGGAGTTATAGTGGTCTAGACCTACCACCCCTCCATGGCCCTTCCCTTCCTTGGTCTGGGCAGACTTGAGTGGGCCACCCCTCCATGGCCCTTCCCTTCTTTGGTTTGGGCGGACTTGAGTGGGCCACCCATTCATGGCCCTTCCCTTCTTTGGTCTGGGCGGACTTGAGTGGGACCTCCACCCCTCCATGGCCCATCCCTGCCTTCGGACTGGGCGGATCTTAAGTGGGGTCTCTAGGCACTCACCACTTTCTCAGGCCCTTCCTCCCGAGCAGGTTTTCAAACAATCTAGCATATCACATATTCAATCACAAGATCATATACTAAAATATCTTATTATCCACGAGCACTGTGTATACATAAGTAAAACAATACTATATATGTGCATTTGATGACAATATTTCTGCTGTGCTGGAGTGTAGTGGTTTCCTTTGTATTGCTGACCTGTATCTTTCTCTCCTTTGATCGATCTATTCTTGTCACTCGGATAATATCGTTAGTGTAGATCAGGCAAATAAAAATCTATTATTCATATTCATATTAAAGAACCATGCTTACTTATAAGTTTCAATAATTGCTGCAAGCATCATTATTGCATAATCGAGAATAATGTATATATATATATCAACATATCTATCTATATATATATATATATACTTATAATATTACTTTATCATATTTAAATCCTTAATTCATAAGTTGATCATTTAAATACAGAATTACTTATCTGTATTCTTATTATATGAGTTTATAAAATATTTACCTGAATCTTATCCGATCTGCAGAAGCCTCTCTTCCAGGCACAGTGATCAGATTTTGGAGAGTATCTTTTATTAAATGATTCCTTTTACCACCATATATTCCTCCTTTTCTTCCATTCGATGCCTCCCCTCTTTGAGATGAATCTCCTTTTATATCTTTATTTCAAGATGAAAGGGTATATCTTTTTAAAAAATGCCCGTTGACTCTTCACTCAAACTTTGTTTAATACTAATTCTGTGCGCTGCCTTAGGGTCATGTTAATCTACTTAAACTAATCGCTGTTTTTTAAGGTATAGTAATCGCTGCATCATTAGGTTTGACCGATGCCTTTTGACTGCATTGTTTCCTTCTATAATCTCTGCTTTTTAGCTTTTAGTGATCGCTGATAATAAGAGTTGCTACTAGTTTAGTCATTCATTCATTTATTTAATAATATGATTATAATCAGAATAAACATATATTATCAAAGTAACATTATAATTTATTAATGATATTTATAATATGATTTTAATTTAATATTATTAATGATAATTATAATTAAAGTGATACCTTTAGATTATATTTGTAATTATAATATTATCCTGATAATTATAATTATAATATGGTAATTACTTATATTTGTACTTTGATATTTATTTGATCTTGTTATTTGTATTTCAACATCTCATATTTAGTATTACAATTTTGGGGACATGACATAAAAATCATTAGTTATGTCAAAATTAAAATAAAAGGAAAAAACTGGTCAGTGAGAATGTCAATGATATAAATATAAAATAAAATAGCGAAGATTCTAACATGTCTTAATTACAAATAGATATTAAAAATTTCTACAAGCAATAGAAGCTATAGCAAAATGGCAATTCATTTCTCTCAGAAACTGGCTTTGTTGTTGACCAAAATAGAAGAAATTCACAAATGATGGTCTAATGTAAATGTGCTTATATAGCTTCCACTTAAAGCTATTTATTAACACATTTTTGACTCCAGAAACGAAGGAATTATTTCTTCCTTGGTTTGGTCTTCCTCACTCTTTGACAGTTTCGCTTCCATGTTCATAAACTGATCAGTGTCTCCTACGTTGATGGCTAGCCCAGTGGTCCTGGTGGTTGGGTCTGTGTTTCTGGCTCTTTGTGGTTAAGTTGGCTTCTATATGTTTCATGTCAATATTTACTCTGGTGTCCAGTCCTGAGGTCCTGGTTAGCTTTGTAGATCTAGCTGTGCGTCTGGTGATTTTTTTTTTCATAATTAATTTCCTATATTTGGTGATGGATTGAGGTACCTTTCCGTGAGTTGAAAATGCAAGTGGCTAACTCCATGTCTGTCTTGGGCCATAACATCTACTCTTTTCAACTTTACTGTAATGCATTGGTATTTGGCTGTATTTAGTTAGTTAATACATCTTAATGAAAGCATTTCCTAGAAAGCAGAAGAAAAGACAAAACAATTAGACTGGGGCTAATTCCTTGTACGGTTGTACCAAGGCAAGATTTCAAATTCATTTCTTCTATGGCTTACCCTGGCTCTCACTGTATTCCTTATCATGGTTCCATTGTTTCTTGTCTTCTTTAGGTTGTGCAGTAACAATTCTGACTGACAAGACAATCTCACGAGTACATGCAGAGATCATAGTTGAGCCAGCTTCTCCTTATAATGACTTGCAGGGTTTTACAGATATTCCTCCCCCAGAAATTCGCCTAAAAGATGTTTCAAAGTTTGGCACATTTGTCAACAAGGAAGTTGGCTCAAAACCAGTGTTTTCTTTACCAAATAAGGAGACAGTTTTAAACAGTGGAGACTTGATCACGTTTGGAACAACAAATACAATATTTAGGTGAGCACTTGCCCTGTATTTACTACTGTTTAAATTTTGTCAGCACCTCTTGGTATGGATTTCATTTTATACTCCAATCAGTTGGTTGGATGGTCATTTAGAGATTTTCTGAAACCGTATAATAAAACTCTTTAGACTGGTTTTAATCAATGTTGAATAACTCTTGACAGGTTGAGCTTTATTCCATTCTTATTCTGTATTCCAGCTGTAGAAGACTTGGACCTGAAACATCATGTACATAACAATGTCTCATCAATAGGTGGATAGTTCTCATTCTGCATCATTGAAGACGGTAGTTGTAAATTTGACAGTTTGTTATGTTAAACTAACCATTCTTATTTGATTCACGTGCAACGAATCTGTACATTTGCCTTGTCTGCATGATATCTTTCTAACTATACAGCAAAAAGACTACACAGATGTTGGGATATGTTCTTTGCTTGTGTAAATTTTGTGCAGATTTGTGTCTAGACTCCACACTATTGCTTATTGGATGTGAATTACTGCAAAATTCAAACTCTGGGTATAGGGTTTTTCATTCGCTATCATTGACTTCCTAGATTACTGTTGATTGCACGATTTCAGGGGCATATTCAGTAGAGAAATGGAGGCCAAATTGTACTCATCTTATTGTTGAAGACTCTTATCCTATAACAAATGATGTTGTGGATGCTGTTTTGGCCAAAAAACCTATTGTTCTGTGCAACTGGATTCAAGTAAGTTTTCAATATTAGTTTGTATCTGATGCTGAAATAGTTTCATAACTAGGAATAATGTTTCTATCCAACTTCTGTATAATATCATTTGATTATTGTCCTATGAAGAGAAAAATGTTGGATATGTTTTGTATACTTCGCATCTTTACACCCCCTATAGATTGTACAATCCGTCACAATTAGTGGAGTCTGGGGCAGCACCTCAGCTGGAGGGTATGGGGGTTAGCAGCTCCTCATGCTAGGGTTAGGGAGCAGGAGCCACTGAGAAATTTTTTTGGGCCCTTATAGGTGTTTTTTTGGGCAATGGTTTTACAGTTACACATCCATTGTATTGTAATGCTGCTTAGTAATTGCCTATATTGATGTGTGTATGAATATTCATGCATGGATTAGGGTTAAGCACAAATGAGAAGTAACTCACTGTATTGTGAATGGTCTAGTTAGTGCAGTAAGTGAGTGCTATTTTTTCTGGGTACTTTCATGAAAGGGTTTCCTCCAATAAATTCTCTTGTTGTATTGTATCATGTGCTATTATTTTCTTTTTATTGTATATAAGATTCTGTTAGCATTGCTTCTCCTGCATAGGCTTATTGGTTTTATTTCTCTTCAAAGAAAAACTCAGGGAAAGAACTGTTTTTAGGTATTTAAGAGCAGTGCTCCAAAAATTGTTTAACTTTCAGTGTTCACTATTAAAAAGTTGCTGGTACTTTTATTAACAAAAGAGCATAGACATCCAATAAAGCATTGTAAATATATAGAGTGGTACAAATTTCAAGGTACAGGTAAATTAGACAACATTTTGTCAGCTCCCTGCATTGTAGCATTACATTACTGATACTCAAAATATAACTATATTTCTGAACCAGCAGTGCATACACAATTAGCTAATCGTCAAACTCAAAATGTTTATGTCAATAATCACCATCTGTACAAAATCTTTAGATTATAGAGCCTTGCTCTTGCATGCACTTTGGGAAGTAGATATGTCTTTCCATCTTTGTACTGCTGGTAGGTCTTACACTAGTGACACATTTCATCTAATCAACTTCAGTTATTTTTACCAAGCCATTGGTTCTATGATACATTGCCTGAATTTGATTCAATTCATTTTATTTTAAATTCTTTAGCTTGCTTATTTAGATTCTCTTGCTATATTTATCTTCACCCATCTGTCATTTTGTATGAGTGAACTTGACATGCAAATGCAAGGATAAATTGTGAGAGAAGAACAGTTACTTGTGTGTAAGATCTTCAAGGATTAACATGATGTTCCTTGCTTATATTGTACCTATCCATGCAGATAAAGTCAATATCCGTGAGTCTGCTAGTATACCATTTCTCCAAAAGATTTTCAATTTTTTGTTTCCACAAATTGAAACCAAAGCCATTGAATTTCTCAATCTTTGATCGGGATGCACTTTCCATGATCTTAATCAGATATGGATTTGGAAAATCACCAAATCAAATGCTTCATTGTAATCACGAAAAACCAACAACACTCCAAGAAAGACATCTCTCTAATCAAGTTGTTTTGATTCCAAATGTTGAATATAGAGTAAAGATTGCAATAGAAACATTAACCAAATAATGTTCAAATTGAGTTAATACATGTGATAAAATCATAGGAATGAAATGAGACATAGAACAAACATATAAGAAATCAACAAACCACAAGAACACCAATATAGTGGGATAAACCCTTTTAGGTAAAACACCTCACCACCAAAGAGAGCACAAGCCTGCATTAATCTCAAATATGTGAATAAATCAACACATCAACTTATCCTTTCTATTTAATAGCATTCTGACAAAGTAACTTTACTTCTAACCTACATAATATGTCCTCCATGCCATGCCTTCAATATAGACTTAAGAAGGCCCAAAAAACCACTATAAAATAATACCATGGGCCGAAACATGGTTCCAAAAAACCATGGTAATCATTCTCATGACTCATTGCAGAGAGTGGTCTCCACTCCACATACAAGCATCTTTGACCAAAGTGACCATAATGGGCAATAATAACACCCAAGTGCTCTCCCATGAAGCATTAATTATACCTTACTCACTAAATGAGGAAGATGCTCCACAATCTTTGAAGTTTGACCTTTTCAATGTAAGTTCCTATTCTATGCCTATTTGCAACTGTAATGTCCCCTTCCTAGGCAGTACAGATGATTCAGGGGTTAGCCTATCATTCAGACCCTTGTAGGCTGACAGATGTGTTTAGAGGGTTACTTGTGTTAGTTATCCTGCGTTTGGGAACATTACTCCATCAGTTGATTCAGGTTTGGGCCTTGGCAGACACTTACAGAGTGATTTACACACACTTACTATTTATAGTAAGTCAGGTAGACAGGGGTTACTGTTTTTGGCAAGGCACTTGGTTCAGTTGGTCAGCTCAGTTTCGACCCAGTTTGATGATTTCATGTGCAAACAATGATTTTTGGAGCATTTGATAATTATTAAAAGATTATTAATTTGACTTTATAATATAAAGTCACTTTAATGAAATATTAAAGTTATTATTAATGGCAAATTATAAAGTATTTAATACTTTATAATAAAGGAGGAAAAATTAATCATTAATGAGTTTTAATACTCATTTATAAAAAGGATGCCATTTATTAATAATTTGCCTAAGTCTCTAAAAGGGCAAATTATTATATTATTAAATGCAATTAAGTTGATTTTTTGAGAAGGGTCGAACTTTTGAGGAAAAGTTATATATTTCTCTTCAAGGAAAATCGAACTCATTATTGATGATCATTTGAATTGTCTTTTATTCTCTCTGAGAGCATTGGGGTTTGTGAAACAGGGGTTTCTGCAAACATTGGATTTTGGAGAACGTTCCCTCTTCAAAATTAGACATACTGAGGCTGTGAAATACCAGTTGAAGATTGTCAGTTGAGTGGCTTCACACAGGAGTCATTACAGTGCATATTGTGAAGTTCTTATTCAGAGTTTGGATCGATTTATCTCCAGTAGTGAATCTTTGTCATTGGCAGTGGTTTATCCAGCATCTGGCACGAATTCCAAGGTTGTACGGATTTCTTTATTGCTGGTTCAGGCCATACTTTTGCAGCAGCAAGGGCCGTACTTTTCCTATAACCAAAAACGCCCTGCCTTTTTGGTTGATTCATCCTTCAGAGGTGGCGCCTAGGGTTTATGAAGCTTTTGCATCAATTTCGAGGTGGGAGATTGCCCTCATTCATTTAGCCGTACCATCTCATGCTTCTTTACAGGTGACTGCAAGCTCATCCAGGTTCTCAATAAATAGCTTGCCTTTTTATTTGCATGTGTGAATCTCGCAGTTGTAAATGTTCTGAAAGATCAATAAATCACCTATCTTCAGATTCTAAATTGTATTTTGTTATATTTAGTCTTCTGGTATTTTATTTATATTTTTTAAGCATTTCTTTGCAAAATTGCACCATCTCTCTTTATTGCAAAAACCTCAAAAAAATCACAAAATACAACAAAACAAACAAAACATTGCATTCTCGTCAGAAGTCAGGGTTGAGAGACACATGGTCTCCTACAGTGGTATCAGAGCACAGTTTTCTTGCTAGCCTGTGCTTTTTCAATTAAATGTGTGCTTTTTCGATGGGAAGAACCTACCGAGGGTGAGATGTCAGAGACTGAGTTTAGACGGAGACACGATAATATGATGGACATGATGTCTCAGTTGATGGGCACGATGAGGCAGTATACACCGCCTCAACAACACTACATTCAGTTAGGACAGACCAGCAGGACTGCAGGCATAGACCAGCTTTAGGTGTCAGCACAGCAGTAGTCGTCACCTATCTTTCATGAGCGTAGGCCTGGACAACCTACCTTTATTACTAGGGAGGCACCTCCGACTCCGAAGGCAGAGCAGCCGGGTCACCAGCCAAAGTTTCAGCCACAACATGGTACATCAGTGACAGACGTGACCAGATTCTTTGGAGAGTACTCGACATTGGCTCCTGAGATCAGGCAGTCGTCCTTTCATGAGTTTATGGATGTGCATAGACCCAGGGGTGGAGGTAGATTCGAGTGCAGAGCTCCTCAGTACCATCCACCACCACAGGTGAACAGGGATCTTCAACATGCAATGAGCAAGATTGTCTTGCCTTATTTTGATGGCTTGGATAAGAGTTCAGTGAGGTCTTGGGTACAAAAGTTAGACAATTACCTATCATTGAGACCTATGCAGGAGGACGAGGCTATTAAATTTGCCACGCTACATCTTGACGGGTTGGCACATGATTGGTGGCATCACGACATGTATACACTGGGTCATCACACGGTTACTACAT
This sequence comes from Sequoia sempervirens, assembly GCA_007258455.2. Lineage (NCBI taxonomy): Eukaryota > Viridiplantae > Streptophyta > Pinopsida > Cupressales > Cupressaceae > Sequoia > Sequoia sempervirens. Next base: position 205,218,879 of record VDFB02271358.1, read on the forward strand.
ACCAGGAGTTCATGAACAGGCTCATAGAGCGTTTTGATAAGAAGGATCTAGAACTTTACTTTAGAGAGCTAGCTCAGCTCAGGCAGTCAGGTAGTTTGGATGCCTACATTGGTGAATTCTAGAGGGTTGCAGTCATGGTGACAGGTATCTCGGAGAGAAGACTTGTCATTCTTTTTATCAAGGGATTGTTTGAGCCGATGAGAGGTTGGGTCAAGGCATTTGATTCTCCTACTCTTTAGGAGGCAATGAGGAAGGCACGCAATATGGAGCTTGCAGCACCTTGCAGCAAGTTCTCTTTAGGCTCAACACCTTATTCAAGGCCTAACAAATCATTTGACAGGAATAGAACATTTGACAGGAAGAAGGATCCACCTGATCCTAAGAAACGAAATGCACCACCATTTGACAAGGAAACATTGAATGATTTACGCAAGAAAAAGTTGTGTTTTTGGTGCAAGGCACCTTATGATGAGAAACATGTATGCCCTCTTCGTCCTAAGGTCAAAAATAATTAGATGGAGTGGTTTTATGAGGGTGAAGAGCAATCTGATTTGTCAGACCAGCAAGCTGATTCAGAGCATTCAGATGATGAAAGGTCTGAAAATGATAGTGAAAATGAAGGAGGAAAGAAGTTATAGGAGGCACATTTGACTCGTCTTTAGAGAGATGGATTTTTTAGGCTATGTGGGCTCCTAGCAGGTCAAAAGGTGATTACTCTACTTGACACTGGTGCCACTCATAACTTTATAGATGAACGCTTGGTAGAGAGACGAGGCATACATACTGAGGAGTTTGAGGGTATTCGAGTCAAGGTGGCTGATGGGTACACCCTCAAATGTGATAGGAGAATAACAGATCTTCCGATGCGGCTTAACAACTATGAATTCAAGGCTGAATTCTACGTTGTGAATATGGGAGATACTGATGTGGTACTTGGGATGGCATGGCTTCACGATTTGGGTGTGTTCACACTCAATCTTCGAGACATGGAGATGAAGTTCAAGGTAAACGGGAAACCACATGTCATAAAAGCCATCAGAGAAAGTAATTTGAGAGTGGTATCTTTTAGACGGATGGAGAGGCTCATTCGTCATGATATGGTGGATTGGGTTGCAGAGTGTATGTTGTTACCAGCACAACAGGAGCAGCAAAAGGTTGAGTACCATCCTGACATTCAGATACTGAGGACTAAACACTCTAAAGTGTTTAGTGATATTCCACCTGGCAGACCTCCAGACAGGGGCATCGAGCACATTATCGAGTTGGAGGAGGGCGCAAAGCCCATTATGATCACACCCTACAGACATCCGAAACGCCTCAAGGATGAGATAGAGAAAACAATCAGTGAGTTGTTGGCTATGGGGCATATCAGACCTAGCAAATCACCTTTTGCTTCATCGGTTGTATTGGTGAAGAAAAATGATGGGTCACTACGGATGTGTATAGATTACCGCCAGCTTAATAAGAGAACAATTAAAAACAGGTACCCTATACCCTGCATCGATGAGTTAATTGATGAGTTGCACGGTGCTATCTTCTTCACGAAGATCGACTTGAGATCCAGGTACCATCAGATTCGGATGAGGGAGCAGGACATAGAGAAAACCGCTTTCAGGTGCCATTGCGGTCACTTCGAGTTCTTGGTTATGCCTTTCGGTCTAACCAACGCTCCTGCTACCTTTCAGGCTACAATGAACAAAGTTTTCAGTTCTCAGCTGTGGAGATATGTGTTGGTCTTCTTCGATGACATTCTAGTGTACAATAGGTCATGGGAGGAGCATTTACCTCACTTGGATATAATTCTGGGTATTCTAGATGAGGAGTCCTTGTATGCCAAGGAGTCCAAGTGTGAGCTAGGCATGGCTGAGTTGTTGTTCTTGGGCACATCATCAGTGCCAAGGGAGTTAGTATGGACCTTGAGAAGGTCCGAGCTATAGTAGAGTGGCGAGTACCAGTGAACCTTACCCAACTCAGAGGATTCATTGGGTTGTGTGCTTTTTACAAACGATTTGTTAGCGGGTTCTCACGACATGTTGCACCCCTGACTGATCTAACAAAGAAAGGGGCATTCGCTTGGTCACCATAGGCTCAGGAGTGTTTTGACAGATTCAAGGTGATGATGACTTCGTGTCCAGTTCTAGCACTACTAGACTTTACGAAGTCTTTTGATTTGTATTGTGATGCCTCAGGAGAGGGCATTGGTGCCGTATTGATGCAGGAGAGACACCCTATTGCTTTTGAGAGTAGGAAGCTTAGGGGTCCTGAGAGATTTTACAACATTTATGACAAGGAGATGTTAGCCATTATGCACGCCTTGGCTAAGTTCAGGCAATACTTGGTGGGCAATAAATTCAGTGTGTGTATAGATCACAATAGCTTGAAACACTTCCTTGGACAGCGAGACTTAAATGAAAGGCAACAAAAATGGGTTAGTAAATTGCAATCGTATGATTTTGATATCACCTTCATTAAGGGGAAGCATAATGTTGTAGCTAACGCATTGTCTCGCAGACCTTAGTTGAATGCTATGGCATAGATCTCCGAGGATTGGAGGCACAGGATTATTGCAGAGTATGCTAAGAACCAATGGGCTTCTAGCATAGTTGATGAGACATAGCAGGATAGTAGATACACCGTTGTGAATGACTTGATCATTTACAAGGGGCGGATTTTTCTGGTTCCTGATTTAGAGTTGAAAGATACAGTTCTGAGAGCCTTTCATGATCTTCCTATGGCGGGCCATCCCGGTTATTTCAAAACATATAAGTTGGTACGGGAACGGTTTACTTGGAAAGGGCTAAAGACTGATGTTCTTCAGTATGTGCGTGAGTGCGTTGTTTGTCAACAGAACAAACAGGAGCACACATATCCTGCTGGTTTGCTTCAGCCACTTCCGATACCTGGCAGGAAGTGGGAATGTTTATCAATGGATTTTATCATGGGCTTGCCGAAAGCCCAAGGGAAAGATTGTATTTACGTGGTTGTTGATCGACTGACAAAATATGCACACTTCTTTCCGATCACCACTACATTCACAGCGTCGCAGACTGCAGAGCTCTTCTTCAGAGAGGTATTCAGGTTACATGGTTTGCCTCAGACTATAATCAGCGATAGAGACAGTCAGTTCATGAGCAACATTTGGCAGGAGTTGTTCAGACTTTGTGGAATTGAACTGACACCTAGTGCCAGCTACCATCCACAGACAGATGGGCAGACGAAGATCGTCAATAAGTGGGTGGAAGGATATTTGCGTAATTATAGAGCTGGACAACAAAGAGCTTGGGTGAGGTGGATATACCTCTGTGAGTATTGTTATAACTCTACTCACCACATGACTATACAAATGACGCCCTTTATGGCATTATACGAGTATGAGGTGCCCAACCTGTTGGATTTGGTGTTGAGTGATAGCATAGTGCCCAACGCAGGTGATATGTTGCAGGATCAGCAAGATATTTTGAGGTCTCTTAGAGATAATATTTAGTGGGCACAGGATCAGCGGAAGCAGTATGCTAATCAGAAAAGGGTTGAGCGTTCCTTTGCAGTGGGTGACATGGTGTATCTCATGTTACAGCCTTATTGTCAGTCTACTTTGTGGAAGAGTGGTGCAGAGAAGTTGAAACCTCGTTACTATGGTCCATTTTGAGTTATCAGATGAGTGGGCAAGGTTGCATATGAGTTGGATTTACCGGCGGATAGCAGGGTTCACAACTTGTTTCACGTTTCTCGCCTGAAGAAGGCGTTGGGTTAGCATGTGATTCCCTCTCTAGTACTACCACCCCTTGATGATGAGGGGAAGTTGATATTAGTGCCTAAGGCCATCCTCGATGTTAGAGAGAGACATCTTCGGAGGCAGGTTATCAGAGAGTATTTGATTAAATGGAGAGACTTGCCGGTTGAGGATGCTACATGGGAGTCAGACGAGATTTTACAGCATCCGGAGCTGAGATTGCTTGAGGACAAGCAATTTCAAGGAGGGCGGATTGTAATGTCCCCTTCCTAGGCAGTGCAAATGATTTAGGGGTTAGCCTATCATTCAAACCCTCGCAGGCTGACAGATGTGTTTAGAGGGTTACTTGTGGTAGTTATCCTGCGTTTGGGAACATTACTCCATTAGTTGATTCAGGTTTGGGCCTTGGCAGACACTTACAGAGTGATTTACACACACTTACTATTTATAGTAAGTCAGGCAGACAGGGGTTACTATTTCTGGCAGGGCACCTGGTCCAGTTGGTCAGCTCAGTTTCGACCCAGTTTGATGATTTGATGAGCAAATAGTGATTTTTGGAGCATTTGATAATTATTAAAAGATTATTAATTTGACTTTATAATATAAAGTCACTTTAATGAAATATTAAAGTTATTATTAATGGAAAATTATAAAGTATTTAATACTTTATAATAAAGGAGGAAAAATTAATCATTAATGAGTTTTAATACTCATTTATAAAAGGGACGCCATTTATTAATAATTTGCCTAAGTCTCAAAAAGGGCGAATTATTATATTATTAAATGCAATTAAGTTGATTTTTTGAGAAGGGTCGAACTTTTGAGGAAAAGTTATATATTTCTCTTCAAGGCAAATCGAACTCACTATTGGAGATATCATTCTTTTCGGTGATTTTAATGTCCATACAAGGGACCTTTGGATGCCTATTCATGACCTACACATGATTTATTATGTCTTCATGAGTTGGATCTTGAGCAATTTGGTTTACAAACTTATAGGAATTTTATAGCTATAACTTATGAGAGACACCTTCTCTAGTTTTGAATCTTAGAGCTTCCACTCTGGTGGATTTACTTCTTTTCCCATGGTGATAGTGCTTGTTGTAATAACCCCGACCCGGTGGATCAAGATTATTATCGATTTTCCCAAGTTTGACAATGTTATTTGTCAAACTAAATGACTGATCTTCAAAAGCTTGATTCAAAGACTATTCTCAAAATGTGTAATATCATAGCCAGCAACATAGTGAAATGTAATTGATATTATAAGTCCACAAATTGCACGCCCAAGGAACATTAAACTTGTATCCAACTTATATATCAGAGCAGAGTTACTTACAGACATAAATATGTTTCTTAGCATCAATTCTCAAGTTACACAGAAAATTATTCTTCCAGACACAGATTATTATCTCAGAATATGAATATTGTTCTAGAGTTACACACATATAGAAGCCGAGAATTTGTAGATCAATAGAGGAAGTCTCAGTGCAATCTTTTCAAAGCTATTCAACCAGCAGATACATAGTTCATGGCTTAGTGCCAACAGATCGAAATAGGCTCAGCAGTTGACATAACAGTCTCTAATGTCATTTGGTCAACATAGAATTGCATGTATTTGTGCTAGCAATAAGCAACAGGATCAACAGTGGCAAAAGCAAGAATACTCCAAATACACAGAAGATTGCAGTTTATAGCAAAGCATTTCCAGGTATTGACACAATCCTTTTTAGTTAAATAACAACTTAATGAGAGAGGAACAAAACATCATGTAAGAGAAATAGAACAACATACTTTTATTTCAGGATTGCTAGCCAATACAAATATTGCCAGTAAATGGGGTAAACTCTCTTGACATACCCGATGGTGTGGCAGCAGTAGTGAATATAGTAGACAATGTAATACTCCACAATAGTCATACGCACAGCTTACAGTATCAGTAGTATGGGAAGTAACCAGAAGCACGACCCCGATGCTCCATTGAGTGAATATTAATATGGACGCAAGGGAGAGTATGCTTGGTGTTGGCGTCACTGAGGATAATGGAAATGACCATGCTCGACACTCCTCACCCATAATATATTGAATTATTTTGCATAGATGTAGTTCACAATGCCAATATCACCATATATAAACTGTAGTGCTCCCATTGTCGCCGTTGGCTTGTGTAGAGGAAATGACACTAATAAATATTAGCGGAGCTTGTATTCTTCTGGACAACTCTTCAATAATATTCAACGTTCTCCAATGCCATGTTGATGAGTTCTGCAAGGCATATATGAATTCCCGAACCATAGTCAATCTTCACGGCAACCTTTCCAGAGTCCTGTCTCTCTTTGAGACCCCACGATATTAACATGGATGCTTTGATTTCCCAAGAGTCGTCTTTCTGTGATTGATGCTCTGAGAATACCACTCAGGAATCACCACTATATTAAATGATGTTGACTCTCTGGAATGAACGAATGTCTTGCCCGTATCAAAACTTACAGCATATCGGAATTCCTAGAAGATGTCATCGATGCAAGAGATTCACCCGTGTTTGTGGATGGCCTGATATCGAGACTCAAAGTTCATGCTAATGGAGGTGTCGTTCACTATATTCACCAGTGCCAAAGATACGAGTTTGTATAAGTGTGATTCCCCTGCTTGTGTTGTCGTTCAAAACTGTTTACAAGCCATAATCAATAGACTAAAAATCTGCGAATAAACCACATTTGGGTTTTCGTCCAAACATGGCTAAGGATGCTGAGAATTTCCGTTCTCAGTGATCCAAATGTAAAAACCAATTCAATTCTTCGTGATCCATCTGCAGACCTCCAAACTCACCAATATAGTCCGCCAACATTTAGTTTTCGTAACTGATTTATTTTTCCGACTTTGGAAGGCTATAGTTCTCTTCAAATATTTCAAGGAACTCTTGACTTTATAAAAGCAATAGTTTAGCCATTAATTTTTAATAAAGTCATATTTAATAATTAATTAATTAAATAATAAAAAGTCTTTTAAAGAATCAAGACAATTTAATATTTAAATAATTAATCAGATTTTTTAAGCCTTATTAAAATAGGAACATCACACTTGTTGTCAACTTTGTTCTCACTAGTAGGTCCCTCATCTCCTACATGTTTGGCTTCCTATTTTCTCCTTAGCTCCCCCTTGTTGACCATGCCGTCTTAATGCTTACTGTCCATATTGGTTCTCCCCCCTCTCCCCCTCTCCTTCCACTTCGCCCCTAGCATTAGACATTCCACAATCCACTTTGATGATGATTACACCATTGAATATGTTTTTTGTCTCTCCCTTCTCATGTTTCGGTTCTATTCCCTCCCTCTCCCCACCATTGAATCCATGTATGAGTTCTTACATCAAAACCTCTAGGACTTTTCCTTTGCCTCTTGTCCCCCACTACACATTACTCTAGATCCCCTTCCAACATTGATCTTGCCATAGAAATTGATGGTATGACAATGAGTGTAAATCCCTTCATTAGAGGCTTCAACTTTTTGTAGCCCATAATCTCCTTCCATACTCACCCTCCTGTAGTGTCATAAATTGCATAACCTTGTGTTGGCGTTTAAATTCGCACCTCTGGAATGCGTATTTGAAATAGATAGCTATGCACAGTAAAACTGCTCTTCAAATTAGGAGGGGAAGCTCCCTCTTGCTGATGGTATGAAAGAAAGTAAATTAAAACTAATTTGCCTATCTTTTTGGTTCAGCTAGAGCACAAGGTTTATAAAACACAAACGCCGCAATTGAGATTTTCTGATTTAAGAATTCCAACTACGTCTAACTTAAGCTAAAGACGTTTCTAATATCTCAAGTAATACGCAGAGCAAGAGAATTAGAAATGAACAAGGTTGATTCTCTAACAAAGGCTTAAGAGAATTCTTTCTCAACATACATCTACACACTTCAATGTAAGCTGAAATTAAGATCACAAAAGCATAACACAAATAACGGAAATCTAAGACGTCATACCAAGGCAAAGGAGGCTCATGATTTTATTTCTCAAACTTCTGGAACAAAATCTACTAAACACATGCTTGGAACAAGAGCTTGCAGCTAAAGAGGCTTGCAAAACTTGTTCTTACACAATAGGAACAACAATTACAATAACTACTTGTTGGCTAAAAGAGACTCAACAATTCGCTATCATAAAACAATTGAACAACACTGAATAACAAATAGAAGGAACTTATGCTCAGTGTTTTGTTATCACTAGCATGGTTAAAGAAAACTAATGAGCAAAGGCTCTTATTTATAGGCAAGTAGAGGAGTAGGGAACCCTAAAATCTCCTTGCTTTCACAATCTAGGGCTTGCTCAACAAGCAAGCTTTATTTCTAAATCTAGAAAGAAGATAACAACTAACACCTAAGAAAGCAGAAAAAGCAGGGACTGCCAACTATTACAATTTATCTTCTTTCTCTTCTTCGAAGAATGGATAAGAATTGCTCCAAGAATAGAAAGAAAGCTGGAAGAAAGCTTCTAGAAGAAAACAACTTTAAATTTCAATCACATCTGCTAGAAAGTTGGAAATTGTGTCCCGATTTGGTGCATCTATACCATCAATAGCAAAGTTGCGCTTTTCTAAGATATCCTCTCCATTTGCAATTGATCTCAGGAAATCTTCGACCTCATTGGCCGCTTTTTCAAATCTTGCTGACATCATGGCAAGGTGATTCATTCTGCCACCAACTGTATTGCTGCTATCATAGTTACGAACAACACTCTGAAATTGAGTTTGCACTTCATCTAACCCGACGTAGGAACCATCTTCAAGACTGTACCAAGAAGGAATCTCTGTGACAAACTCATTGATGAAAAGAAGAGCTTCGATCACCCTTTGTTTGTAGGCAATAAACTCCTGGGATATCCTCTCGTAAGTTTTAACCTTGAAGACATGACGCTCTCTCCAAGCATGGATCTGCCTCTTGTGTTCTTTTGAAACCATTGAACCATAGGCTATATCCAAATCAGCAATGATGATTTCATGCCTTGGTTTCACCTTTGCCATTGACTGTTCAAACCCTTGAATACCTTGACACAGCTCATGAGCGTTGTCTTTCAACTGAAACATCTGTGTTAAGATCTCCTTTCCTCTGACAACAAAACTCTCGATCCACTCTTGAGTTTCCTTCCCACAAATGACCAGTTGTCTCAACTGATGATGATCAGCTGGTGTCTCTAAAACCTGGGGCAGCAACTGAGTAGCTTGTGAAGTACCCTGGACAAGGTTTGAAATGAAGAGCCTGAGTTGTCGTATTTCAGCTTTGGGGGCTGCTTTGTCTTCTCCATCCTTGAGCACTCTTTCTTGGAGGCTTTCAAACACAACTCTGAACAAACTGACATCCGCATGTTTGGTATTTTTACCAAGATTAGCCTTGACCATTACGAAGTCGTCCATATCAACTTCATCTCTGTTCTTGTCCTCTGGGGGTATTGCAATCTCCATGACTATCTCACCATCAGGATTCCTATCAAAGTGAACTTGCTTCTTTGCTTTCTTCTTAGGAGGTTCCTGATAGATGATATCAAGGTCATCAAAGTTCACCTGATATGAAGGTCTTCTTCTTACCCTTCCCAAGGAGCTCTCAAGCAAAGACATGGTAGTATCTTTATTAAATTCTTTGGGAGGTACAATTGCAACTTCTTCATCTTCTTCAATATCCAAGTCAATGTGAATTGGCGAAGACCCTGTCAATGGTATGGAGTTAGGTGTTATGGGTAGCTCCTCTGTTTCATTCTGAGGTACGGGCTCTTCAGGAGGAGCTTCTGCTTCGACTGTTGGTTGCTCCTGTATAACTATGCCTGAGAAGTCTAACCTTCTTATGTTTTTAGTGGATTTGCTACCCTTGACACCTTCTTGAGATTGATTTACACTTTTCCCTTTCGACTGTGGTCTGGAGGAAGAGGGAAGTGTCCTTGGCGGCTCTGCTGCTGGAATGGAGTTTTTAGTTTTGAGGACTAGGAAAACTTTACTATACTCGAGGATGTTATCACGGAATCTAGCAGCGCTCGTTCCACGGATAACCCCCCTACGAAACTTGTCTGTTTCCTAGGATTCGTGAAGTTCAAGCACGCATAACGAAGTGATTTTTGAGTCACCTCGAAATGCGTTCCCAAGCCTCGAATAGTCAATTCGAGCATTCCCCCATGTTCGCCTCGCGAAGACCTTCGAAATGAGATCTTTCGCGAAGTCTCACTGTTTGTACTTAGCGAATTGCGAAAAATGCAGTGGCACTGAAAAAGTGCGCTCCTGCCCTGAAGCCAAAATTGGCTAAGTCTGGAAAATGCAAGGGCGCTAAAATTTAGCGCCCCTGCATGAAAGTGAAATTTCTAAAAATGTAATAGCTCTAAATTTTAGCGCCATTACACTTTTTCCTGACACTTAAACTTTTTCTGGCCCTGGCGCGTTTCTTCATCTATTTCGCATTTTTCGTCAATCGTGCCACTTTTTGTGCCTAAATTTATTGCTCGACTTGAGTTAGGTTTTCATTTTTCTCTTTCACTTAAAAGTGTTTTAGTTCGCCATTTTCATTGTTTATGATCTTAGTTCTTCCTCTCTTCATGCTGGGCGAGTTTTCTTCAAACTGCAAATACATTTTTTGAGTTTTTTGACATCCCTCTCCAGCGTTTTTCGCGTTTCATCTTTGTAAGTTGTTACCCTTGCTTTCTCTTTATTCTCCAATTTCAATGGCAACTCCATGCAGACAAACACTTTGCAAACCTCGAGCGCCGTTTTCATTCACCATTACATCCATTTTCCAAAATCATGTCTCAGATGCAGAAGCGCTTAAATTTTAGCGCTTCCCAACATGCCGATATGTCAAAATAAAATCTAACTCTGAAAAGTGCAGGAGCGCTAAAATTTAGCGCCCTTGCATCAAAACTGGAAATCTTAAAAATGCAGAAGCGCTTAATTTTAGCGCTATGACATGCTGAACATGTCAAAAAATTTCTAACACTGAAAAATAAGGGCGCTAAAATTTAGCGCCCTTGCATCAAAAGTCAATTTCCTCGAAATGTGGGCGCTCAATTTTGGCGCCCTTACACTTTTTCCAGTTTTCTCTAATCTTTTCCAGATGAGTTTCATTTTTGTCCATTTCACTCCTGACCTTGTACCTTCCATTTGTGCATCGTTTTGCGTGCCTTGTCATCCGCTCCACGCTTTCCCATCATCGTTGCTCGTTTCACGCTTCCCAATGCTGCTTTTTCTGCTAATTCCTGTTGATCCTTGCGCAAATCTCTCCAAATCTCGATCAAGTGATCCCGAGGTGATGTCCTTTGATCTTGGTTCTTCCAAATGAAAGTTCATGCAGGAGACCGGAAGAAGTATGAAGACTCACGCGCCAAGCAAAGAAACATGAAGAAGCTTCCCCGCTCTCCAGTGTTCGACATTTCTGGTGCATCCCTTTATGCATCTTGTAAATATTTCGACATTTTCGAATGTCATTTTGTAAATTGTAATTACACCAAGTCCAAAGATGTAATATTTTCAAAACAAATTACACTTTGACTTTGGTCAAAGTTAGGTGAGATTTCCTAAAATCGCTCACCTAACTTTCCCTGATTTTCTCGATCTCTTTCCTTCTTTTGCTCATCCCTCTTTCTATATAATGTGAGGGATTTTCATTGTAATATTATCTTTTAGCCTTTTGCAACGAAGTGCTGCCCTTTTGTAAGCAAATTTGTGAAACTTTGCGTTCATGCTTTGTGAATGAGATTCGATCAATAAAGAAAAGGATTGCAAGCCAAACTTTGCGTTGGATTTGATACTTTTGTGAGTTGATCTTATTTGGTGGTGATTAGTTCGAGGAATCTGAAAGACTCTAAGTAGTTGATGTAAACTTTGTGTTACATTCGTTATTTAGATTGCATTGTATGTCTTTTATCATTGGTTGGATGATCTACAAGACTTTGTGCTTGTAATCATTCATGCTCTTGCATGTTCTGGTTGAGTGATCTACAAGACTTTGTGCTTGTAATTATTCATACTCTTGGATACTTTGTCGAAGGATCTACAAGACTTTGTGCTTGTAATCGTTCGTGCTCATTGACACTCTTGTTGGATGATCTACAAGACTTTGTGCTTGTAATTGTTCATGCTGTTTGAAGAATTGTTGCGTCTAAGAAGACTTTGTGCTTCTAACGTAGCAAAATGCAAGCGCTACGATCCAACGTTGATAAAGCTTCATGGAACGACTTTGTGCCTTCGTGAGCTTTCCCTTTTTAATTTATTTGTTTGTTGTTAATTACTTCTGGTATCTCTACGCTTCGCTTTGACGAGATAGAGATATTGGCATTACTGCTAGTTGTTCATTTCAAGTTATTAAGAATTCGGAACTTCCAACACGTGAAGCATTGTAAACATCTTCTTTGAAAAAAGAGAGAAGGATGAATGTAACACACCCCCCCCCACTTCGTGAATTTCGTGTACATTTTGTAATTACTTGTGTGATTTACTATTGTTTCTCTTAGCAGTAAGAAGGGCGCCTCCCCTTTCCGAGAGGAGAGATTCACATCTCACATAGCTGTGGCTGAAGTCCAAGTTGTGTTATCTATCGAGAGCTGATTACATAATTTTTACCCAACAGAGGACTTATCTTGTCCTGTCTTCAACTGAGAGAGAATCTTTATTAGCCCAATTGACTTGAGGAAGGGGCTGATCTTCAATTCGCTTCTAAGCATACATCAAGAGAAGCACATCCTCATCATCATTTGATAACCCTTCAATGTCTTCTGATAAGCAGTCTTTCAACTGGTGAAGAGTGAGCCTGCTGTAACTACTCCTCCGCACCTCGAACTCATCTATGCAATTGGCGCAAAAGTCTTCGAGAGTGGGTAAGTGAGCATAGTTTTTCTCAAATCGGCCAGCGTAGATGCCATGAGGGTCATAAGATCGTCTCTCGCTTTAAGGCTTGAGGCCGAGTTTGTTTAACTCATCTCCCATGGTTTTAGCATCTGCTACTGTTCTGCATGTATAGATTCCCAGTCCTAATGGAAAATTGAGGGCGGGTTTCTTTCTATTTCTCAAGAACGCGTGGACATCATGTGCCTGCCTTAAGAATTCCATGAAGACAACTTCGTCTGACGGGTACCTTGGTAGCATAAGTGGAGCACCTGAAAAGCCATAAACTCTGAGATAAGTGAATGTAGGAAATTGTATAAACCAATCTGCCCATTGAGCTATTGCTGCCCTGGTTGTGGATGAAACACAAATGTGCAATTCATTATCTAGGTCTCGCACTGTGTGCATCAGGAAAGCCTCATTCACCCTCTTGTAGTGATGCAGTGACTTCGTGAATTCCAACTGAGGGTAATAGTTGTAGATATGTCGTACACTCAACAATCCCTCGGTGTTCAACCCTCTGAATTGACCTTGGTAGGCCACTAGGTAGACTAGGTAAGAAATCATACGGAACTCATGAATTTGGAAATACTCTGTTATCTGCTGATGGAGGCTGTCACTGATCAAGGTGGGCCGATCATAGAACTCAGTTTTCTTCATGATGTGAGGAATCACATAGAACATCCATGGTTGAAACTTGGTAGCATCTTCTTGTCCAGTGACCCTATTGAGCAAGGTGATTATGATAGCAACTTCGTCCTTGAACTCTCTTCGCCCGACGTTCTTAGGCAAAGTCTTATGTTTTTCCTTCATCCACCTTTGTGCAATCTTCTTACTGTACTTGTCCTTATGCATTTTCCACATCCTTTCACATTCGCCCTTTGAGATAGTGACACTTTCAGGCCAAGGGGGAATGGAGAAGCATTTTTCGATCATGTCAGGCTTCAAACTGCATATCAATCTGCCATCAACTGATTGAATCTCCCTTGTAGCCGGATTGTAATGCTTGATGCAAGCGATTACAAACTCGAGACTCTGAACTGAGATAGGAATAGATGCTGCTGCGAGGAGTCCAGAGTGTCCTAGGTTTCTGATTGAAGTGTTGCTTGCGCTCTCCAAAGCGTATAGATCAAACACTGGCTTGATGTGATGCAAGTCCGTCTCAGCTGTTTTGATGAAATCGTGATAGAGAGCTGATTTAGTCTTGAAATCATTGGGAGTGTATTCCATTTTGAAAACCTTGAAGAATGATTGTAAACTGGCCTAGGTTCAGACAAGTTTTGAGCAACTTTCTATTTTTAGAATACTGGTTTTTCTTCCTCCAACGGACAAATTTTTGAAATTTTTTCTGAGATATGGGTTTTGCTCAAAATTTTGTTGCAAGACAACCCAGATCGTCTGATTTTTAAAATTTTGAATTTAAATTTTAGACTGAAAAAACAGCAAACCCTAATTTCTTCAATTTTCACGAAAAAATCTGGCACCTGGGTTTTGTTCAGAATGTAATTATGAATGGACCCAATTGATTAGTTTTGAAAAACACTGAGGGCTGATCGAAAAAGCTGCCAACCCTAAAATTTGAAATTTGCTTGAAAAAAGCTGTGATATGGGTTTTCTTTAGAAGACTGATTTGAGAGGACCCAGATGATAAAAAATTGAATACACTGAGGATTTCACTGTCATGCAAATAAAAAGCAACTGCTGCAACTTGATGAATTTCTTGAAAATTTCTTCAAAAAAATGAGATGATAAGACCCAGATGGCTGAAAATTGAAAATCTTTGCCTTCTTAAAAAATTTGATCTTCTGGATGTAAAAGCATGAAAAAGCAAGGCCTTATGCTGCTGGTCATAAAAATTTGATGAAGAATCAGCAAACTTGAGTTCTTGAATCATGAAATATAACTTCAAATCTGTTGCTCCACTCTTTTCCTTTGAATGCCACCTGCAAAAATAATGAAAATTACATGAAAGAGAGGTGTTAAATAGACTTAGGGTTTGAAATAGGTTTGCTTTCTTTTGTTTTTATCTTCAAAACCCTAAAATCAGCTGGTTCGATGAACTTGGACATTCTCTTCCTTTTACCATTTTTGAAACTTTTGAAAATTTGAAAATTTTCACTAAGGCATTGTAAGTTGGGCGCCCTTCTTGGCTAGGGGCACCAACTTGCTGCAGAGTTAGTCACTTTTTAGGAATTTTCAACTTTTCACAATTTTGACCCCCTACTTTCACCTCGATCTCTAGCTTCCAGATTGATCCGATGAACGAGCTGAATGATTCATCACTTAGCTTGATTGATTCTAAGAAGATTGTTCTGGAGGCGTCTCTGGCGAAACACTTTGTTTTGACCTTCAAATTCATGGGAGCCTATTTCCTTCGCGCCCATTTTGTCCAAAGTTAGCCATTTTTATGATTTTCAAGTTCTTCCTTTTCCCTTTGATCTTCTGATGAAATCCTAGTTCCGGGAGCTACGCTGATCGAATTGACTGGCTGACCGCTTCGTTGGATAGCTTAATTGAATTAGACAAGACGATCTTGGAGGTTGTGTTGGCAAATTCTATCGTTTCTGAGCTCAAAAGTTTGGGCGCCCTTCTTCACCAAGGGCACCCATCTCAACCAGACTTAGAATATTTTCTATTTCTTCATCATTTCCTCTTCTATAGATGATCCTACCTGATCTGATGACCCACGCGTCGGATAGATTGATGGTTATGCTCCTTGCGAAGCTAAGGAGATTCTGAGAGGGGTCTTCTGGGAGTCACATCTGCAGAAAGTTGAATTTGGGCCTTCAAAAGCTTGGGCGCCCCTGGCAAGCTGGGGCACCCAACTTCACCAGACTCGGCCAATTTTTGCAATTTTCACCTTTGCTTTTGAATTTTGGTTTTCAGCTCTTATCAAACCCTCCATTCAGCCTGCTACATTTGGCGACCACCAACTCCGTTTGTCGTGCTGAAGATCTCGTTGGAAAGCCTGATCAATTCAAAGAAGTCACCCTGGGAGCTGTACTGGCAAATTGATCCATTTGAACACTCAAAAACTTGGGCGCCTATCCCCTTTAGGGGTGCCCATTTGCTCCAGACTTAGAAAATTTTTCATTAGATTTTATCTTCAGATTCAAACCTTCATTCTATACCTTCAACTCTGATCTGGATTTGCTGGAGAATGACAAGTCAGATGCTTTGATGAAGAAACCCGTTGCGAAGCTGTTTGAATTCCAGAGAGATTGAGCACTTTAGCAAACCCTAACTGGTGGATTAGGCCCCTCAAAAGCTGGGCGCCCCTGGGCACCTGGGGCGCCCAAGGTTCCCAAACTTAGAATATTTTCAAACATTTTCAAGATTTTCATTCTACATTCTGTTTGAAACTTCCCTGTTTGACCTCGAATTCCGGGTGATAGGATGGTCCGTTGACTGCATTGCCGGATTCATTGCAGAGCTGGGTAGATTCCGAACAACTTTCCTTTGGAGCTCAAACCCTAATTCCGTCATTTGATGCCCTAAAAAGATGGGCACCTATTCTCTCTTAGGGCGCCCATTTTAAGTAGACTTAGCCAATTTTAGGCAGCTTTCACCTTCTTTCCTCGTTCTTCGTGCTTGCTCACCAACTCACCTTCTACTCAATGCTTGAGTGTTGAATCTGATGCCTGGTAGTTGATTGACCTCCATTGATGACCTCAGAGCTCCTGATATGCTTCTGAAAAAGCAGAATAGACCCACTAGGGCAAAATTGATCTTTTTGAGATTCTGATTGCACTAGCCTGATATGGAAGTATTTTGAGCCAATCAAAATCAGTTTGAACCCTAACGGACCAACTTTCTATTTTTAGAAAGTTTTGCCAGTATCCGTTTCAAAAAAAACCCAGAAAAACCTACTATTTTTACAAAATTTCTAAAAATAGCAGTTTTCCTAAAAAGTAGGGATGAAAAACTGAGATCTGGGTTTTGTAGATTAGGTCGCTCTGAGCAGACCCAGATCATTAGATTTTGAAAATTTCACATTTTAACCCCTCATGCAAGACATGCACGCCCAAATTTTGACCTTTTTGACAGATTTGACAAGACTTTACTCATTTTTTCAAAATGTCTAAGTGTAACAAAAATTTTAATTTTGGGGTACAACTGTCCTCCTGCATAGGTCTCAAAGATAGGCAATTGTCTGACTTCTGTACCCAAGACCTTACTGAACTCTTCTTTGAGCCATCAAAATAAGGCAAGATAATCTTGCTCATTGCATGCTGAAGATCTCGATTCACCTATGGTGGTGGTGGCTGGTACTGGGGAGCTTTACGCTCAAATCTACCTCAACCTTTGGGTCTATGCACATCCATGAACTCATGAAAAGACAAGGACTGCCTGATCTTAGGAGCCAATGTCGAATACTCTGCAAAGAATCTGGTCACATCTGCCACTGAAGTACCCTGTTGTGTCTGAAACTTTGGCTGGTGACCCTGCTGCTCTGCCTCAAGAACTGGATTAGCCTCCCTGGTGATAAAAGTAGGCTGTCTAGGCCTACGCTCAGGAATGCTAAATGACGACTGCTGCTGCACTGACACTTGTGGCTGGTCTATGCCTGCAGTCTTGCTAGATTGTCCTATCTGAATGTAATGCTATTGAGGCGGAACATACTGCCTCATCATGCCCATCAACTGAGACATCATGTCCATCATATTGTCATGTCTCCTTCTGAACTCTGTCTCCGGACTCTCACCTCTAGCATGTTCTTTTCCTGAATCCCTAGAAGTTTCTTTGAAATATGCTAACCAATTTTTTCGAAGGAATTACACAACATAACCAGCAATAGTTAACTGGATTAGCGTTAGCATCAAACTGAAAACTAAATTTGAAATGAAAACTACTCAACGTCAAGAATGTGCACTCAAGATCCCACTGAGGGCGAGGTGCTAACATATGACAGAGTGTTGAATTTTGAAATTAGAAACTGATAGGCGGATAACCAGCCATAAAGAACATTTCCACACTACCACCAAACAGTGGGGGGAAGAGATTACATTTAAAACAATTCATCCGCTGCGGCGGGCATCCACAGAGCTGTGGGGATTCTCCACTATGAAAGTGGGTATAAGAGTGTTACAAATCAGATTATCCACACTGGCGGTAAACCATCCAGGGGTAATTTAATGACAAAACAATAAGTAATTGCAGAAATGAAAATGGTTGGATTAGTAATGCTTAATCTCAACTTTTACAAATTAAACTCTGCAGATTACAAATTATAATGATAGGAAATGAACCTTAGACATATGAACTTTTACAATCATATAACACTCAAATACTGAAGTATAAAACCAAAAACTGGAAACTGTATCAATCTGATATAAAAATCAGGATTCTGGAAATTCAAACCAGCTACAGAAAAAATCATGAAATGCTCATAACTTGGTCAAATTACCTCCGAATCGAATGAAACCAAGTGCAGCTGATTGCTAGAAGGTAGGCGACCAAACTGAAATGAAGAAACAGCTCCAAAGAACCACTATTAATTTTGCACGGATTCCAAAGCTCCTCTAGAAAAGTACGACCCTCCTTGAAGGGGCGATTTCTTCTTAAAAATCAGTTTCTCAACGATAAAATCTAAGAATTGGTGGAAAGGGGCGCCCTTGAACAACAAACTGGAAGGTAAAATACCCAGAACGAAATTCAAACTGGAAATTAAGATATAACATGAAATCATCTTCAGCTGTAGATGAAACAGCAAGACCAAAATTGATGAATCTTCAAAATTTCTTCACAATCAAGCTCAATCTGCTAGTCTGGATGAGAAGCAACAAATTCCAACTAGATGTTATATTTCAAACATGAAATTGGATAGTTGGCTAGGAGGTAGCATCCTCGAAGCAAGTATTGAAATGTCATTCCGACAGCATAACAGTATATTATCATGAATGAATACCAAACTGAAATAAAACCTTCATTTTTATAGAAGAGTAGAAGATTCTTCAACTCCTTATGAAAAAACGCCAATAGTCACAAAGACTTCAAAATTCCACATAACTATTCAACTTCTCAAAACTGCGTCCACTTTACAAGGCCATATTAAAATCTTTAAATTATAATATTATCTCCTTCAAAAAGGCGTCCATTTTATTTTTCAAGGCATTAGTCTTTAATATGAATTAAATCACTTTTATGATAAAATACCCCTTCCAAGTCCCCTTTTTAAAACACAACTTAAGTTGTCTTGCTAGGCCAAGGGGTCAACTGCAAAATATAACTTTGATGCCTTTATTCAACATAAAAATGCCTTAAGTGGTCAAACATGAACTGCAAATGAAAGCTCCAACTGGAAATGAAGTACTGAAGGCTGACAAACTCCATATTGCTTAAAATAGAATTTACTATAAATAGTAAACTTTCAGAAAATGCCGAGGAACCTCAGAACTGGAAACCCTAATTTTACCTCATACATGCCTACAGGCTTCCGGAATAGGCGGATGAGTGTCAGAACAGATTACTGATGAGAAGGGGACATTACATTCTTTCAGGATCTCTCTATTTGCCATGAGTGTGGTAACACTGTTCTCACTATTGCTAGAACTGGATCTGTGAATACCCAAAATCCCTTAAACAGTTTCTCCTTCTGGAACTGGTGGTCCTGTCCAATCACCTCTTCCTGTTCCTCTACCCTTAGTATAAAAAACAATGTCTCTACTCATGAAAAATCATTTGAATAGCACAGGATGGCAGGAAAACTGTGCTCTGATACCACTGTAAGAGACCTGGTGTCACTCAACCCCCAACTGATGCTGAATAATGAAATGTTTTTTTGTGTTTATTCTGGTTTTTGAATGTTTTGTATTTTTTTGTGATTTTTTGCTTGAAATGAACTAGTGCAATTTTGTATAAAATAATTCTAAAATATATAATAAATTCAAAAATGTAGATTCTGAAACAAACGTATTCTAGGAGTGATGGCCAATGATTTTATTAACTTGTTGAATGACTACAATGAAGAAATACTGACATGCAAGTAAAAAGGCAACAATTTTTATTTAAAAACTTGGCTTATTTGCAGCCACCAGAATGAAGATGAAATGGCACGGCCAACCTCGGATATAACCTTCTCCAGCCTCGAAATTGATGCAGAATACCCTAGAGACCAAGGCGTCCCAAATGGTGAAGGCAAAAGACAAAAAGGCAAGGTGTTTTGGCTTGCAGAAGAAGTACGACCTTGCTGCTGTGAAGTACGGCCTGAAACCAGCAAGTACAATGTTTGTATTGCCTTGGGAAATGTGCCAGATGAATAAAATTATCAGCTACTGAAAGAGATTTCCCTCTGGAAGAAAATCGATCCAAACCCCTGTCAATAATTCCACAGATAAGCATTGATATGACCTCTGGATGAAGCCATGCTGATGAGCAATCTTCAGTGGATCTTTCACAACCTCAATATGCTTGATTCTAAAGAGGGAACGTTCTCCAAAATCCTATTTGTAGAAACCCTTGTTTCTCAAACTCCAAAGTTCTCAGAGAGATGAAGACAAATTTGAATAATCATCAATAATGAGTTCTATTTGCCCTTTGTGGAATAAATACTCTTCAATAAGTTCAACCCTCTCAAAAAAACAATTAAATAAACATTAAATGATATTAAATTTGCCCCTTTTGACTTAGGCTCTTTAATTAATAAATGGCGTCCCTTTATAAATGAGTAATAAATACTTATTTAATAATAATATCGCTCCTTTATTATAAAGTTATAAAATACTTTATAATAAGCCATTTAATTAATTAATATTTCCCTTAATTGACTTTATAATATAAAGTCATAATAATAATAATCATTAAATGCTTCAATATTCTCCATTTACTCAACAAACTGCCAAACTGGGTCGAAATTGAAATAGCCAACTGAGCCAGGTGCCCTGCCAGAAATAGTAACCTCGATGGCCTGACTTATTATAAATAGTAAGTGCTTGAAAAACACTCTGTAAGCATTTGCAAAGGCCCAAACTTGAATCAAACTATGGAGTAATGTCCCCAAACACTAGATAACTGCAATGGGAAGACTCTCTAATCACAATTGTCAGCCTATGAGGGTCAAAATGATAGGCTAACCCTTCAATCATCTGAACTGCTTAGGAAGGGGACATTACAAAAACTCAAAGCAAAACATTCTATGATGGAAGATGCTGAAAAAGATTTTTCACGGCGGAGGGGATTTTCAAATGGCGAAAAGTGCAAAAAATATTCTAAGTCTGGAAACATTTCACTTTGTAACGTGGGAGACACTTGCGCAATCAACGTGCAAATCAACTTTATAGTGTCCGTACATGTGAAAATGGTGAAATATAGTCACACAGATGCGTCAGCGGTAGTAATGCTTCTACTGGTCAACTTAACAGCCGACACAGTGTTCACAGAGCGCGAAATGGAGGAAAATATCATTTCCAGAGCAAATCTGCGCCCCTGTAGCTCAGGGGTGCCCTTCAATTTGGAGGCTCAGATGCAGCTATTTCTGGTTGCAGATACATTCATTCTCTTTAGTTTTCAATCAGCTTTCCGATAAGCTATCAAGCGAGTCCATCCAAGTTGCAGAACTTCGGAAATCGAAGGAAGAAGCGGAAGGTACGAAGAGTTTACACATCACAGAGGTAGTCAAATTTGCAGTTTCTGTGCCCTTGTAGCCCAGGGGCGCCCTTGAATTAGACATGTCAAATGAATGAATTTGTAGAATCCGTTTTCGGGGGATCTTTTATGATTCAGCCTAGCTCTGCGATGCATCCGTTCGTGAGATCATCAGATGTGCTGGGTGACCATGATAGTGGTTCCAGTGAGCACTTAAAATAGAGGGAAAAAAAAAGTGAAAATATCAAACTGTACCTCTATAGGCCAGGGGCGCCTAGCCTTTTGTCCAGTTAGATGAGGTTTTTAGCAGCTGTCGTCTTCATGAGGCCTTTGTAGAATCCTCCTAGCTATTCAGTGAATCCAATCGTCAGCCCTCAGGGTTTGTCAGATGCCCGTAGATGAAGAATCAATAGAAAATACCGAAGAATAAAAACAAGCAGAAAAATGGCTAAGTATGGAATTTACACACTCCCTTGGAAAAGGCGCCCTTCTACTGGAGGTCTTAGAAGCAATTTTCTCGCTTCGTCACTTCCAGAAACGTCCTTCCAAGTTGTTCCAGTTTTGTGATGAGATCAACGATGCGCGCATTGGAGCAATCTAGCTCCTGGTGGCAAGGGTCAAAGTACAACGCTTGCGTGAAAGTTGCAATTTGCAAAATCATTCTCAAGATTGTGATTGCACCTTTGTAGGCCAGGGGGCCCTTGCATTTGAGGGCCTTAAATTCACTTTCAGACGCTTCTCATACAGTCATTCTTTGCGAAATTCTTCTAGCTATGTGATGGATCTAGCATCCAGTCGACGGGAATCATCATTCACCGGCAGCGACTGTTGGAAATATTGTCATTGATGTCAAAGGTACAAAGACGAAGCTTGCTAAAGGAAGATTGGTGGATATTGCCATCATTGAGTCAAGGTAAAATGAGAAGATGAGCACAACTGAAGATAACACATTTTGAAAGAAAGAACTGTTGGAAATGTTGTCACTGATGCCAAGGTAAAATCAATGTTGGAACATATGAATCAGATTAGAGCATCATAAGTTTCATTATGTAAAGACCTAAATAGATCACATAGGATTCAGAATGCAAGACTTAAACAGATCACCATAAAGTTCAAGGTTGCTGGTTCAAAATACATTCAGATTTATTAATGTTCAGATTGAAGATACGCCTCATCTCCAAGTGCAGCTATAAGATAAAAGTAAATAAAACAAGAGTTGCTAATTTGTTAACAAGCCAAAATTGTCTTATTCAAAGATATAGGAGGTGATATGATTTTTAGTTAAGTAACTTAACAAAAAATAGAAACTATAATCCAAAAAGCAATGATGGAAAAAGAAAGAATAAAAAATAAAGAGAAAGCAATATAAAGACAAAATTAGGAAAGAGACAAAATTCAGAAAAGACAAAATAAGAAAAAGTCAAAAGCAAGCAAAAGCTATTACTATTTGTCTCTTAATGAAAAGGTACGTCTAAAGGAAATGATAGTTCAAATAAACAAATACGTCTCTTAATGGAAAGATGCGAATCATCAAAGGATAGATTCAGAACAAATTCAAACTAATTAAAAGAAGAGATACGATCCTTTGAAGAGTTACATCTTTTGATGTAAGTACGTCTCTTGAGAAGATATAATAAGAGAGTAAAGATTTTCTGAGTGTGGGGTGAGTGTAATAAATATATATTATCTGAAGAATATAGCAAGAAAAAATACGTGGTGGAATAAATGATACATCTCTAATCTTAAACGGGTGTGTTGTGGATTTTATGGAACATCATTTATGATAGAGAGAAGAAAATGAATCTCATTTATAAGTACGGATTGAGTAGCTGTGTGTTAATAACGAATACTTTCTGAGCATTTAAAAAGAAAAAATCATATACACAGCAGCAGGTATATGAATATGAGTTTACAGATAAAAGAATGATTTCAAGCAGACTTTTGTGAAGGAAATATTATAGTGTTGTTGTATGTGTTGAAAATTGGGAAGAAGCAGATATACAGAGTATATATAGTATATACAGATTTTTGAAGCATATTTAAACAGATTTATGGCTCATATTTGAGTAGACCTGTGAAGGATTTGCAAGTAGATTGAAGTAAACAAAATATATATATGAAGACAATCAAGTAAAAGCAAATAGAAGTGAAGCAGACCTTTTATCTAATTTGAAGCAGATTTGTGAAGGAATTTAAGAGCAGATTTATGACAGTGTCTGATGCAAAGGTGTGAAGAAGATTGGAATAAGAGGAAACATACAAATCTGTGATATAGAAGAGAAGTTCATGCATGCATAGAAGAAATCTATGCAGAGATAAAGGAGAAGATTGTGTG
Source organism: Sequoia sempervirens (assembly GCA_007258455.2). NCBI lineage: Eukaryota > Viridiplantae > Streptophyta > Pinopsida > Cupressales > Cupressaceae > Sequoia > Sequoia sempervirens. The sequence continues at coordinate 205,242,382 of VDFB02271358.1, forward strand.
AATAATAGAGAAGATTATATCAGATTTGTAAGAAGAGTGTTTGAGCAGAATTGTCCATCATCCGTTGAAGAAGCAACATTGAAGGTGGAATATTATCATTCAAGTTATCATTTTTGCTAAGTTGGTGCTTGGCAAGTAGGAGTTTGGTGCTCCTTGTAGGTTGGTGCCTACTAAACCAGCATTAGGGGTTGAAGCTCCTTGTAGGTTGGTGCCTACTAAACCAGGATTAAGGGCTGGTGCTCTTTGTAGGTTGGTGCCTACTAAACTACATACTTGGCGATTCAAGTAGGTTGGTGCCTACATTCATTGTAAAAGTTTATATAATTCATAAAGTACATTATTTGTACTGTGGTTTTATCCCACAAGGGTTTCCATGTAAAATATTGATGTCAACTTGCTCATATTGTGATATTCTTGCATAGTTGATTTTGTGTTAGAATTGGAAGTTGATAAAGGTTGTAAAGGGTAAAAGTTTATAGATATACTGATTCACCCCCCTCCCCACCTCCCTCCCTCTTAGTATATCTTTGTGCTCTTCAACAGATTGAAGCACGAAATGGCAAAGCAGGAAAATGGTTGTCTGGTGTCTTGTACATTGTTTTTGAAAAAGGCACCCTTGTTTTTAAGGCACCAGACGTAGTTTTTAGCACTTTCAGTTCCCTACAGACATTTCATCAGAGTTGTTGTAGTTGCACAGTGGATGTGTCAGCTCAGCTCCAGGATCAACCGAGCACCCAGAAATCAGAGTTCAATAGAGGCTATGGTGACGTTTTCAGGCAACTACAAAATAGGAAGTTAGCTAAAAATCTCAAGTTTTGAAGGAGGGCGCCTAGAAAGTCAAAGTTTCATCTAAGTAGTCAAATATTTAGTTTCATCTGTCAATTTTTGCTTGCAAAAGGGCGTATTTCTTCAATACTTTAATATTGGCGCCTATTTTGTAACTCAATGTCAGTTTCACATGTTGAGTTAAGTTGAAATTTAAAGAGGTGGCGCCTATTTTGAGACTTCAAGTTAGTTTATGTTAAGCAAAGTGAGGTCCAATTAGATAATTCCTTTTAAGATAAGGGTTTTTACTTACAGTTGATGCCTAAACCCTCAAAATTCTTTATTTATTGCATTTAGGCGTCCATTTCTCTCACAGCAGGTTGAGTGCAAACGAGTTTTCAAATCAGCAATCAGCAATTGAAGGCACCACAATTATTATTTTTCAGATTTCCTTGCAGATACAGGTCCAAAATAATCAGCAAACTTCAGACAAGCATGGCGATTTTTGCAAAAGTAGAACCATAAAACTTCTATCTTTTGTCTTAATTTCTTCTATTCTTGTCTTAGGTTTTCTTTCGCAAGTCCAAGAATTCGACGACTTTTGACAATTTTGATCATCTGGGTTGGTTGTACACGACATCCTCTACAAAACCCATGTGTTAGAATTTTTTAGGAAAATTTTCTTCAGAGCTTCAGTTCTCGAAGCTTTGCTTTTCTCAACTGAAATTATTTTGCATGGTGGAGTAAAAGTCAATATTTTTCAAATCTGACATTGTGGGTTGTCTTAAAATCATTTTCTGGACAAACCCCATGTTTCAGTTTTTCTCGGCAAAAATTGCTTTCGGAAACCCTAAAACCCCTACAATTCTCGACTGAAAAATCTTTACATGTCAAGCTAAAAGGCGTTTTTTTCGAATTTCTGACGTTGTGGGTTTGCTTAAAATCATTTTCTACACAAAATCCACGTCTCAGAATTTTTCGTGAAAATTGCCCCACCGACAGGGTATTTTTAGCCTCATTAGGAGTCATTTTAGCTTTCTGGAGAAAGTTGTCAGAACATAGCCGTGTTTACAGTCAACGGGCGAGTTTTTCAAAATGCAGTTCACGCAGATTGAAGTCAAGACCAAATCGGTCTTAATTCATGATTTCATCAGAAAAGCTGACACCGATTTGTATCAAGCGCATCTGGAGGGTTGACAGGCGTAGTCACTCAAGTCCACATGGTTTCATGCCTCGTGTAGTTGATTGTCTTCCAAGGCCGGTTTAGAGGGGTGATACTGTTGGAATTCTGCATGTGCAACAAGTTCCTTTGCATTTCTCACAATCAGAGGGTTCGTAGTCAAACTTCGCGATTTCATCATGCAACACTCTTCTGTTGAGAAAAGCGTCAAAAGCGTAAAGCTGCAGAAGGAACAAAGGCCATCACTTCAGTTATAGAGCCGCTAGAGTTACCGGTTAGTGAAATGCTAGTTTGAATGTGCAAGGATTTCCAAGATTGCTCAAGTTGCTGACAAGTAGTGAATTGACAGTTGAGACGTATAAGTGCCCCATATGGTGATGCATTTAACGACCTCGTGGAGGGGTTACTTGCTCGAGATCACGACCAGTGAACTCCAGATCCACCTTTTAGGATAGACATTAGACATAACGGTTAACTCAATGCTTCTTTCAGAGTTAACTCGTTGTTCCACCTTTCATGCTATGTCTGTCTTGGAATCATCTATGTACAGTTGGAGTTTTCATTTCAATAAGGACGTGCATGCTTGCACATGTCTATTTAGATTAGTCTTGTTTCGGTTAACTGATGGTAGTTTCCCAGTTGACTGTATAGTTTCCTTTATTAGGGTTTAGCAATAAGATCTTGCATGCTTGCAAGACTGTAGTTGACTCAAGGTGATTTTAGGGTTCCCTACACCTTTGATGTCTATAAATAAGAACTCTTTGCTCATTTGTAATTAACTTTTGCACGTGATAGCATACATGCTGAGCAACCTTACCTGTAGTATTGCTATTCTATATCTGTTCAAAGAACTTTTATTGTGATAATAAATGGCTGTGCAGCCGTACCTAAATGTTATTATTATGGTACTTGTTCACCTTAGTTAAATGGAGTGGCTAGTTTGATCGTTTTTTGTATGTGTGTCTCGCAAATTCAATTTGCTATCCTAGTTGGCTATCTTATGTTTAACAATCTTTGTTTCATATCTACACCTTGGATAGGTGTTGTCACCTCCTTGTGAATTTAGAAGTGAAGATTGTCGTTTAATGTTGTGCTAATAATCTTTCTTTTAGCCTACGCCTCGGATAGATGTCGTCATCTCCTTGGAAATCCTGACTTAAAGATTATCTTAAAACCATTCCTGCTCCTTTTTCCTCATGCTCTGTTTTCTTGAGGAGAATTGGATAGATTAAAGCATTTAGTCTAGTTGTAGCTAGAGATCTGCAAAACCAGAGAAAATCCTTAGTTGCAACGTTCTTGGTTTCCTTAACCTTGTGCATCTTCCAGTTGAGACAAAAAGATAGGAGTTAGATTACTTTACTTTTTCATGCAAATCAGCATATGAGGGAGCTTCCCCTTCTAATTTGAAGAGCAGTCAATACGCACTGTGCATAGCTGTCCATACCAACTCGCACTCCAGAGGTGCTAATTGTTACGCCAACACACCGGAACTCTTTAAAGAAGTAAAGAAACAATTAAATAAATTATAGTAATGCCCATAAATGATTGATTGAAGTTAATGGGACTCAAACAATACATTCAATTACAACTTACAATAGTATGGTACTAGAGTAAAGAGAACTATAGGCTTTGAGTTATCCAAACACTGAAATTTAAAGCATAACAATAATGAAAACATGACTAGAGATCTAATTACCGAGCCAAATGATTGTAGTGTACATACAAATCGCTATATGATCATATTATAAGTACAAATAGGCATACAGGGGAAAGACCTCTCAAAGAAACAAAGACCCACGAAAGAGTAAAATTAGAGACCAAGGCTGGAAACCTGCACCAACACACATAGATCTTGGGGAACATGAGCTGGCACTATCATTATCCATCACCATGAGAGGGCCAATGCAAAGGCAGTATCCTAAAGGTCTTCCTAATAGTGTTGCTACTTTATTAGCAAATTATCTTGACAAAAAAACAGTGTTTCACGGGGTTTCAGGGACGGGGACGGGGGGACGACAGGGGACGTGTTTCGGGGATGTGGGGTCTAAGTTTGGATGTGGCGGGGATGGCAGCGGGGAGGGGTGGGGTGCTGAAATACATATAGTACTTGAAAAAATAGTTATAAAAAGATGTATAAGTATAACAATTATACATCTTGGAGACAACTAGGAGTCCCCTAGATGTCTTGAGGACACCCCAGCATCCTCGAAGTCCTAGCGGCGTCTTGGAGACAGTGACATTGGTGGTGGGATGGTGGCACTAGTGGTGGGCTGGTGGGGGGACGTCCCCCCCAAGTCCCCAAGTCTCCGAGACGTCCCCGTCTAGGAAACGCAGGGTTTTTTGGGCGGGGGGGGGTGGTGGGGGAACGCGTCCCCGTGGAACACTGCAAAAAAATAAGATATTAGACATAATGTTTCCACAATCAATGTAAATTATTTAGTTCGTTTCAACAAAAAAATATGCTAAAACACTGCCATTGTCATTGGCACAAAAATCCAGACTGAATGTTAGGTTTTGCTTCCAAAGAAGTACCCAAGGCCATGCATGTGATGGCAATGGATTCCTTACCACTAATTACTGTTCACAATCCTCAGATATTGACCTTCAGCTATCTATTACTCTAGCTAATCTTTTGGCACTAAGCAATGAGGAGCAAGAAGGCAGGGCATGAATAAAATGAAAGTTTTGTGATCAACACCTAAATCTAGACACCTGGCAGTGGGTACATCTAATTCAGTCAGCTAACACAATACTCTGATGATTAATAATGCATTCATTGATGTGGTGTATCATCTGATAAACAATCTAATTAATCTATTTACAATTTTACTATGTGCATGGTACACTTTTTTTCGCTCAAGTCATACTTGTTTCATTTTAACATGTTGGCCTTATATATTTCTACCAGGCTATGATGGGGCAAGCATCTTCACTTTCAGAAATTCCAAACTGCTTGAGGTGTTGAAAGTGCTCCTTTCTGCTGATGAACTACTATTTGAGAAAAACTCAAGTCTGCAGTTTGTAATTGGAAATCTGGATTCTTAATTATTTTATGATATACATCTGATTCTTCTATTCTACAATTCTTTAGCTGCTTCGGATAATAGTTTGTGATTCCTGTCCAGCTTTGCTCCTACTTTGACGCTAAAACAAGGGCCAGTATCTATACCAGTCAAGATTGTAGATTCAAAATCTCGGGAAACATGCTTATCTGGATTTACATTTATGGTTGGGCCATCAGATTGGGTAATGTTTTTGATCCTTTCCTATGATTTGTGAAGTTGATTTTATCTCCTAGATCTTTCTTCAGATGAATGCTTTATTGCAGTACGGTTACAAAGAGAGGTTGCAGCTTCTGCTGGAAGTTTGTGGAGCAACTGTAATTCCTATTGCTAAAAAAAATGAAAGACAGGTACCTGTGTCCTGTATCTCTAGATTTCTGTTCCCCATTCTGAAATAAATAAAATACCTATTAATTCTTAATTTTCTAGTGCAATGTCATCCCGACTTATCTTCCAGTAAGTCTATGTACATTATATACTTACAGACATTTAGTTTCAGATGATTTTCTTAGCAATGCATTTGTATGTTCTTGATAGAGTTAAAAGCATTGTTTCTCCAAGCATCTTGGATAGGAGGACGTGAGGATGGTGTTCCATAACCTACTTCAGAACTAAGCTTTTTTAGCTACAAATCACCAAACTTTTACTTATGCTCTAATTAAAATGCAGTATTTCCTTATGGAAGCTTATTTTAATGCAACTAAGGATGGAAAAATGCTGTATCACTCAAACACACACACATAATAACAAATTTCACCCGGGATACCCCCAATGTAGAGAAAAAAAGATCAGCTTGGTAGGTGTCACTAGTACTTCAACCTCATTTTATTATTTAGAAACAGTACAATGGATGAAATACAGCTGGTTATAGCTGCTCCAATACACAATCTGGCTCATATTGACTGTAAGCTAAGTTGCCGAATCGGGTACGAGTACATGTACAGGTACGCGGGTACGATACGTTGGTACGGAAGATTTTTGGTTGGGGGGTTGGGTACGTCTGTACAAAAATATAATAAAATATTCATATATATATATATATATATATATATATGTATACACACACACACACATATGCAGCCTTAAAACAAAACTAAGTTTAGAATGTCATGTACCAATGCATATGCTAAACAAAACCATAACAAATTTCAATTTTGGAAACATAATATACTAATTTAAATTCAGTTTTCAACATCAAAAGGATCAAACTTGAATGTCATGATAGATAATCATTGTTTAACATTTAAATAATACAAATAGTAATCAATTCACTAATCTGCATCATATGGCTCATCATCAAGACCAAGATCATCATCAACATTAACATTATATGATGGAACTCCACTGACACTTGCACTAAAAGTATGCTGACTACTTGACTCCTCACAAAATGAAGATTGTGCAGCAAAAGAAAGATCTAGGTGAGCTTGCTCCGGTTGTACATCCCACAACTTTGCTGCCCCTTCTTTATACTCATCATCTTTGTGAGTAAGAAGATGAACTAGCTTGTCTGCTTTGCTTGATGCCAATCGATTGCACTTCACTAAGTGGATGAAGGAGTATGTACTCCAATTCCGCTCAGCTGTAGAAGAACTAGCAACCTATTGAAGCAAAGGGAGCTCTCATTAGAGTTGTTAAATTAAGAATTTTGTATATCAAACTTCAAATTTGAAAATAACGCATTTTAAATGATAAAACTTAAAAGTTAAAATCAAATGTAGAGTGGTAAAAATTCAAAACTTACTTGAGATAAAAAACTCTTATTGCAAGAACTTGGAGGTGTGGCATCTTGTGGCCATTGAGGTACCACCAAGAGTGAGCATCCTTCCTATATTTGTCACGGAGAGTAGAAGCATTTTGACCCCAAGAGGTAACAAAATCAGCAAATTTAGTTGTAACTTCATCTTCCATATCAGGATCAATGAAGAGTTTAGTAAGAGCTTTCCTAAACCCTTCATTGACTTTAGTATCACAGTATGGTGGCACTCTTGTTGGTATAGCAAGGACCTTTTCATTGTAATATTTGGGAGTCAAAGCAAAGGCAAGAAGATGGAGTGGGGTGGTCATTTTGTTCCACTTCTCAACACAAATCACTACCTCTTTGAAGAACGTTTCTTTAGGATCTTGTTCTTTTGCATTTATGATGGATTTCATCTTCTCAAGCATTGATTTGATGCCACCATAAACCTCCCCCAAGCATGGCTTATCCATGTTAGTAAGCATATCATACTCACGATGGGCTTGGTGAATCTAAGAAGATATTCCACCCGATCCCACCAAGTGTCATCTAGAATCTTTTGTTTTACATTTGCTGCCCTCTCAATGTTTGATTGCCTCCATATAAACCATGATTGGCTAATGACCATAGCAGAAAGCGCCTCTCACACCTTCACAAGTCGTCTCAAGACGATTGTGTTGAATGCAAATCTAGTCTTATTTGAAAATAAAAATTAAATAATTAAAATCAATGAAAAATGTATATACTTTATTTAAAAAATAAGTAAATTATTAAAATAAAACATAAAATCAAAAAATTGCATTGTTTGAAGTTTGAGTTATCTTCATTGCTCTAGTCGCGAGAATGATCTAAAAATAGCTTGGGACATGTGGTGATTTGTTATGAACATTTGGATCTCTTTAGCTTCAGCATAGACTTGTTTGATCCAATCGATTTTTGTACCCAACTTTTGTAGCATGAGGTTGAGGGAATGCATGGCACAAGGTGTTCAAAATATATGTGAGAATTGTGTCTCAACTAACATATCAGCAGCTCTACAATTCTTTGCATTGTCCGTTATAACTTGGACAACATTTTGAGGACCCACTTCATTAATGCACTGTATAAGAATGTCAGCAATAAATTGTGCATCCTTTACCTACCCCTCACAATTGATAGCTTTTAGAAACATTGCCCCTTTAGGGAACATTGCAATCACATTAATTAATGGTCTATTTCTTGCATCCTTCCACCCATCGGAAATAATAGACACACCCTTTCTTTCCATGAGGCCTTGATGGGAGATAATGAATCTTCTATATGTTTGACCTCTCTTGACAATAAAGTGCTACACACCTTCTTATATCATGGTCTTGTGTACCCCTTTGGAGCTTCATTTATTTTTCTTACCATGTCTTGCCAATATGGTGATTGAACAACGTTGAAAGACAAACCATTTGCATAGAGGCATCTTGCAATGGTCTAGTCAACAATATATTTGACATCTTTATTAAATTCCCTCTCCAATGGTCGCTTTGCTCTCTTCGAAATAGTAGCCTCATTTTCATTTCTATTCAAAAAAGGATGGCTTTCTACTACAATATCAGGGCCAACACTATGTGTGAGATGAAGAAGTAGTTAGCCTTTGTGAGCCCCTTCTTGTACTCAACGGATGCCCCATTCTATTTTTGAACCCTTGCATCTACTTCCTCTTGCTCCTTAATAGTTTTTTCTGTTTTAGAAGGTGGTATAGGTATACCTTTTTTTCTTGGACAGGCTCTAATTCTCTTCCCAAGAATTGCACACAAATGCCCTTTCACCCGATTGTAGGAACTATTGTACCGCTTATCACACCCAGGGCATATCCAAACATATGACCCCCCACTTGGAATCTGCTCTACCATTTCTACATGCGTCCATAGCGGTGAATCCGGGTCAATGTTGAATGAGGGTTTGCTAATGGAACCAGAACTAGTTGCCATGATATTTAGAAATAATCTCTATGTGCAACAAACCTGCAATTTGTTAAGAGAAGTTTGAACAAATTAATTAATTAAATAATAAACTTATTATTTATATTATCTATGTAACATCTAGAATTCTAAATCTAAACAGTAAACGTTATATCTTTTATAATTTTATTATTTAGTCTTGAGTGTGGAACTTGAGAAAACCTCTAGAATGATAGTAAGTGTATACTACTGAATATGTCAACAATGAGACAAACATGAGATAGATAACTACCCTATGTTACTAGATGAAGAAGATAGACGTAAACTAATGGTTTGTGGAATAAATAGGGAAGAGTCCTTCATAGATAGAGGCAGGGCCAGAGTGCAAAGATTGGCCACCACAAGGGTATTGAATGGATATCTAATACATGCTTACCAAGAATTGCAATGGAGAAAGAAACCAAAGACAAGCTAACAAAATAAGCTATGCGGTGGAACAAATTCAAAATGAGGAGCCTTTCACAACTTATAGTAATGACCATTACCAAGGATTTGCTAGAGGAGGTTATCACAACAACCATAAAGGTGGCCGTGGAAGAGGAAGAAGTCAAAGACCAACATGCCACAACTATGGTAAATATGGCCATTATGTTAACAAATGTAGTAGAAACTAAGAAAAACCGGTTGGTGGGTTTTGAGGTAATACTACACATGATGCATTTAGCTGTCCCAAAGCCACATAGTTCTACAAGAATCGATTGGTGCTAGGAACAAAAAGTGAAGAAATCTCTATTAGACTTGGGGGCTAATATAGGCATTATGCCAAAAGAAATATGGGAATCATTCAGTAAGACAAAACTACATGAAACCCCTTATGACATTGATCTAGTTGATGGAAGTACCATATGCATGATAAAAACAGTCATACAAGCAAATTTTATGGCTATAAAAAAAAGTCGATTTTGAGGTCATATTGGACATCTAGTGGTTTGTAGACAATGATGAAGCATTCAATGCAAAAAAAATAATTAATACAAGGGAATGGGAAAGCAATACACATGCCCTTCATCAAAGGCAAGAAAGGAGTATATATAGAAGAAATACACAGTGTGGATGAAGAAGATGAAGATGAAGGAAATGAGGCATTATATACTATTGGAAGAATACCTAGAAGAGAATTTGAAGGAAACCACCCTAATTTGGAAGGAGAGATATTCCTAGAAAGTGACGATTATTCAACTTAGTAGAAGCTTGGGCATGTGGTTAACCAAAACAGCATACAAAAAAGATACTTGGATTAAGAAAAGTTTTTATGGCCTGGAAAATGCCTAAATCAAGAGAAGTAGATACCACAAAAGAAACAAACTCATTATAGATCAAGAGATCGTATTGCATACAATAGGAATTTCACATACAAAATTATCACATTACTTAGGAGAAGGGGATTTGTTGGGTTATCTCCAATCCATGGAAAGAATGTTTACAAATGAAGATTTTAGAATGAAAGCTTTAGATGATACATTGGTGTTAAGTGCCACAAGGTGGTGGAACATGCATAAATCAAATATATCAACTTGGAATGCTTTGACAATTCTAATTAGGAATAGGTATTTGGAAGAAGAAGAAGATACCAATGAGATAATAAAATATGATGGAAATGGAGACCCACAAAATCACATAAATAGTTGTGAACATGTTTGGGATAGAATAGGAGAGAGAGATAAAAGATTAAAATACTATTTTATTGGACTTCAGCCCCTATCATAAGAACATGGTACATACATCAGGAGCTAAGGGTAGAAACTAGATATTGGGACATGATCAAAACTGATTTGTACAAAAAATTCAAGTTTTGGGACCCAATTCAAATCATATATAATGTATTAAGAATAATATATATATATATATATATATTTTTTTTAATCAAAAGAACAAGCAAGCATGAAGTTTGAGGGGAAGAAAGCGTGCATGGTATCCCACAAAGAAGAAGACAAACAAAAAGTAATTGAATGAAGGCCACAAACAATTATGGTACCATAGAGAATATGCTACTCAAGCAAGGAGGAGAAGATCCCTTAGAAGAAGAAGATCTTAAGGATTTGGATGCGCAATTAGGGAAAAATGATAGAGAAATAGTGGACAAAAATGAATAAAAAAATCAATACTTTTACCAACCATCGAGAATTAATGGAAAAAATGTAGTTAAGGTGAATAAAAAATGTTTAAAATTGTAGATTATTAGGGTGAAGAAGACATATTGAAAATTGCCAAGATTCACAATGAATATGAAGATTTGTTTCCAAGAATTTTCATAGAATTAGAAGGCATAAAAGAAGCCAAAGTAATGAGGATTCAATTAAAGGGTATTACTAAACTGCAAAAGCAAGAGATTATGGATAATTTGGAGAAGGTGAAGAAAGGCTATCATGAAATCAGATGCAACTATTTTGTAAGTATGGGTATAAGTTACTCTTCCCCAAATTCTAAGCAAGGATATAGGAAAGATAAAGATTGAGCCACAATGTTGCACAAAAATTGGAAAAATAGGTGGTCTTTGTTGTGGACAAAGACTACATCCATTTAGAAGTTGTTGAACCACACACTTTCTTGGTGCCACCACACCCATATGAAGCAATTGATTGACTATTAGAAAGTGCAACACAACTTCTCTCCATCCTTTAGACCCTATAGTAGAAAGGTGTGGAACCTTGCAAGAGTACATTGATAAGAAAGCTAAAATGGATAGTCAAGCTAAGACTGATAAGAGGAGAGAGAAGAGCGTAAAAGAAACTATAGAAAAATAGGATTCTCCTCCAAAAGTTGTGGATATTACTAAACAACAAAACACTCACCTAGAAAAGGAACAAGACAAAAGGAGATTAGAATGTTTAGGGTCTACTATTTGGGAGTACCCCACTACAAAAAGGAGAAAGTGGTCCCACAATAGGTAAAAAAGCAGCAGCCACAAAAAGAAAAGAAGGGAAAGAAAAGAAGACAAGTAGAGGAAGTTATCCAAATTGAAGCAACTCCTTTCTTAGCTAAGTCTCCATTAGAGGAAACCATATAAACTTTGCTACAAATGAGTGTAGAAAAGAAAAATGAAGCAAAAGAACAAAGGAAGCCATCAAAGGAAAAACAAAAAGCACATAAAATGTTGGTATAGTATTGTAGCTCCTCAAAGGAGAAAGAAGAAACTACAAAGGCAACTATACCACAAAAAAGAACGAAATAAGTGGCCAAAGAAAAATCACAAGAACTTGTTTTGGATGAACACAAATTACTCAAGTCTTTGTCTATAGCCTGAAGATCACTCCAGGTGGCCAAGACTTATCCTTTTTGTTAGTGATTTATAGCGGTGGGAGATATTTTCTCCTCAACATATTTTGTTCAAGGCAGGTCAGCCTTCATTTTTATAAATAAAATTTGTATTTTCTAGGTCGGCCTTAGAAAGAAGGCCACCTAGTTGGGTATTTATAGAGGATGGAGTCCTCTCACTTTTTCATCAATTCATTCAACTCAAATTCGCACTTCAGTAGCAGTTCGCCATTCTTAGCAGCAGATTCGATTCTAAAAAAAAGTGTCATCATTTGTGTTCGCTTCAAAAGTGTCATCATTTGTGTTCGCTTCAAGGAGAAGTGTCTCTATTCATTGTATTAGACTCGGCCTTGTCTAGGGCCTGACTTGTATGTAGTTTTCTGCACTTATTCATTTGATATATAAGAGATCATTTTGCTGGGTTTTTCTCCCTCAAGTAGGAGGGTTTTCGCAGGGTAAATTGCTGTGTTCATCGATCTGTGTGTTGTATTTCTGCTTATTTACATTTCTGATCTAAAAACTAACATGGTATCAGAGCGGGTTTAAGCAAAGATCCGATCAAATTTGTTTAAGTAGTCAAGACAACTCTTTATCTAGGGTAGTCTCTCAAAGGAACGAAGATGGTGAACGACGTCAAGGTAGAAGATAGGCTTGATGGAGCATCAAATTTCAACTCTTGGAAATTCAGAGTTCTCATTGCCTTAGAAGAGAATGATCTTCTAGATTTTGTGCAAAATGATGTGCCCAAGCCATCCGATGATGCAGAGAAAATTCAATGGAAGAAAAATGGCACGAAGGCTAGAAAGATCATGATAGACTCCGTGAAGGATCACTTAGTTCCGATTATCTCCAAGATGAAGACAACCAAAGAAATGTTCGAGGCTCTACAAGGATTGTATGAGATGAACAATACCAGCAAAGCCCTTGCCTTGAGACAACAACTCCATCATATAAAATGGCTAAAGGAGATTCAGTCATTTCTTTCTTCATGAAGATTTCTGAATTGAGAGATCAGCTATGCACTATTGGAGACATAGTTGAAGATAGAGATCTGGTTATGTTGGCTTTGAATGGTCTTCCTCAATCTTGGGAGCCTTTTATTGAAAGCATTAGTGGGAGATCTAAGTTGCCCAAGTTTGATCCTCTTCGAGCTGATTGCATTCAAGAAGAATCCAGATTGGCAGCAAGAGGAAATGGGCAAAACTCTCATAATGAAGAAATTCATGTCCTTGCTGCACATGCTTCTAGAAGAAAAGGAAGAGAATTAAAAAGAGGCACTTTCAAGAGGAATAAAGACAAAAATTCAGATTCTGTTCCAGAACCTAAGAAGAAGAAGAATCTCTCTCACATCCAATGTTACAGGTGTGACAAGTATGGTCACTATGCTCGAGATTGCATATCAAAATCGAAGCAGCATTCTTCTACTGCAGATATTGATGATGTGTCACCTCAAAAGGAATCTAGAGACAACTCAGAGGTATTTCTATTCGTCTCTGCTCTTTCAAGCAATGTTCCGACTGACATTGACACTTGGTTGATAGATAGTGGTGCTTCGCGTCACATCACAGGCTACAGAGAGCATCTTACAAACCTAGTAGAGAAAGAGTCAAACTTGCAAGTGATAATTGGGGATGATGCTTATTACTCCGTAAAGGGAGCTGCATCCACTTCTTTCCAGCTAGATTCAGGTATCCCTCTTCATTTGAGTGATGTCTTGTTTGTACCAGGGATCAAAAGAAATCTTGTCTTCATTTCAGCCTTGGAGGACAAAGGGTACAAGGTTGCTTTTTCTGAAGGGAAAGTTCTTGCATGGCCTAAGAACTCTAGCATAAAATCAATTCGGGTGATTGGCGTTCTTTAGGAGAGCCTTTATAGATTATCAATTCGACCAGTTCAGGCATTATTGCATGATTCTATCAATTTGAGTGAGCTATGGCACAAGAGACTTGCTCACTTACATTTTAGAGCCCTTCCATCTATGGAGAAGATGGTTATTGGTCTTCCAAAGCTTGGTCTGGAGCATGATGGCATTTGCAAAGGATGTGCACTTGGTAAGAATATCAAGAGTCCCTTCCATAGTAGTGACAATAGATCAAAGGAAATTTTAGATCTTGTTCATTTTGATTTATGTGGACCAATGTCTATGGCATCCTTGAGTGGATTTTGGTACTGTTGTACCCCAAAATTAAAATTTTTGCTACACTTAGACATTTTGAAGAAATGAGTAAAAGTCTTGTTAAATTTGTCAAAAAGGTCAAAATTTGGGTGTGCATGTCTTGCATGAGGGGTAAAAACTCAAAATTTCCAAAGTCTGACAATCTAGGTCTGCTCAGCGTGACCTAATCTACAAAACCCAGATGTCAGTTTTTCATCCCTACTTTTTAGGAAAATTGCTATTTTTAGAAATTTTCTAAAAATAGTAACTTTTTCTGGGTTTCTTTCAAAACGGATACTGGGAAAACTTTCTAAAAATAGAAAGTTTGTCCGCCAGGGTCCAAACTGATTTTGATTGGCTCAAAATACTTCCATATCGGGTTGTGGTGTAGTCAGAATCTCAAAAAGGTTAGTTTTGCCCTAGTGGGTCTATTTTGCTTTTTCAGAAGCATTTCAGGAGCTCCGAAGTCATCAATGGAGGTCAATCAGCTACCAGGCGTTAGATTCAACAATCAAGCACTGAACAAAAGGTGAGTTGATGTACATGCACGATGAACAAGGAAGAAGTTGAAATCTGCAAGAAAATGACTGTTTGCCAGCCATGGGCACCCCAGAAGGAGATAGGCGCCCATCTTTTTAGGGCATCAAATGATGGAATTAGGGTTTGAGCTCCCAAGAAAAGTTGTTCAGTTTCCCCCCAGCTTCGCAGCGAGTTTGGTAGTGCAGTCATCGGATCATCCAGTCGTCCGGAATTCGAGATCAAACAGGGCAGTTTCAAACAAAATGCAGAATGAAAATCTTGAAAATGTTTGAAAAGTTTCTAAGTCTGGGAACCTTGGGCGCCCCAGGTGCCCAGGGGTGCCTAGCTTTTTGAGGGGCCTAATCCAACAGTTAGGGTTTGCAAAAGTGCTCAATCTCTCCGGAATTCAAACAGCTTCGCAACGAGTGTCTCCATCAGAACATCAGACTGGTTAGTCTCCGACAAATCCAGATCAAAGGTGACGGTATAAGATGAGGACTCAAAGTTTGAAGATGAAACCAGATGAAAATATTCTAAAGTCTGGAGCAGATGGGCACCCCTGGTGAAGAAGGGCGCCCAAGCGTTTGAGCCCCCAAATGCAGCTTACAGGTGATGTAACTCCCATAAGACCCCTCTTGGAATCCTTCAAGCTATCCGAAGAGTCTAGCCGTCAGTCTATCTGAGCTCCAGATCATCCGAAATGGCAGGATCATCTGAAAGAGGGGAGACAAGCTTGAAACCTGAAAAAGTGAAAAAATGGTTAAGTCTGGTGAACATGGGCGCCCTAGGAGGAGATAGGCGCCCAAACTTTTGAGGCCTTAAAATGAGTTTTCAGCCAAAATCACCTCCAAAAGACCCTTCTCAGAATTCAGCAAGCTATCCATTGAACCTAACAGTCAGCCGATCGGGTCAATCTAGCTCACCGAATTGTGAAATCATCTGAAGGGGAGGAAAACACAGAAATTGAAGAATATCAAGAAAATGGCTAACACTGGAAGCCATGGGCGCCCCAGGTAGCCAAGGGCGCCCAAGCTTTTGGAGGTCAAGGTGAAGACTTTAGCCAAAGTTGTCTCCAGATGATCTCTTCAGAAACAATCAAGCTTTGTGACGGATCATTTTGCCGGATCACAGCGTTCACCGAGCTCCCGAAAAATTGAGATTGAACAGAGGATGAAACTCAAGCAAAAAATTGAAAATGGTGAAGAAAATGGCTAGGTATGGAGAAGAAAAGCGCCCCAAGTGGAGATTGGCGCCCAAGAAGCCACGCCTTAGCCAAACTTTCAAAATGTCAAAATTTCATAGAGAAGAAAAATGTCTAAACTCAATGCACAAGTTGAGGCTGGGGTTTGAAGGATTGAAAGCAAAAGAAAGCAGATTTTTTCATCCTCAAACTTATTTAAAAGCCTTTGTCCTTCATTCTTCACAATTTCTTGCAGGTGGCGAAGAGGAGCAGCAAACAAAGTTTTTCTTTTCAAGATTTGAGAGCCATAGCTTGCTGATTTTTCAAAAGTTCTTCGTCAATTTTCAGATCAGCAACATAAGACCTTGCTTTTTCATGCTTTTTTCATCCAGAACATCAAATTTTTGAAGAAGAAGGTCAAGGGTTTCAATTTTCAGCCATCTGGGTTTCTTCATCTCATTCTTCTGAAGAATTTTTGAGGAAATTTATCAAGTTGCAGCGGCTGCTTTTTCCTTGCATGTTAATGAAATCTTTAGGGTTTTCAAATTTTGATCATCTGGGTCGTCTCAAAATAGTCTTCTGAAGAAAACCTAGATCTCAACTTTTTTCAAGAAAAATTTCAGATTCTAGGGTTTGCTTCTTTTTCGATCAGCCTTCAGTGTTTTTCAAATCTAATCAACTGGGTTCATTCCAAATTGTATTTTGAACAAAACCCAGGTGCCAACTTTTTTCGATGAAAAATTGAAGAAATTAGAGTTTGCTGCTTTTTCAGGCAAAATTCAAAATTTTCAAAAACGAACGATTTGGGTTGTCTTGCAACGAAATTGTCAGAACCCGGATGGTTCTCTATTCTGAAACCCTAACTGAAACTGAGGTTTTTTTGCAAGTTTTGTGTTTTTGTATTTTTTTTGAGGTTTTTTAGATAAATAATGAAAACTGCGATTTTGCTAATAAATGCTTAGAAAATTCAAAATAAATTCTAGATCACAAAATAAGCTTAGATCTTGATCAAATAAGGTAGGCGCTTCAATATATTTCACTTCCAGAGGGTTAACAAAGGCCAAATACAATATATGAAGGAAATATGAGCTTATTAAATAAAAACCTGATTTTTCTTTAATGGCGCCAGAAGAAGACTGAGAATGAAGGTACGGCTGAAAGTAGATCAATCTCCAAGCTCTAGTATCAATGCAGGATCTCCAGTAATCAATGCGCCCAAGATCCAATCTCCTGAAACTGAAAATTAAAGGCGTTTCTCCAGAGGAAAGAAAAGTACGGCCTGACTGGTACAAATCTGTACGGCCTGCTGCAGCAATGATGACTTGAGTACGGCCCTTGGAAAGTGTGCATAAACTCTGATGAATGGTCTCTGATTAAGTTGCCTCTACTGCCAGATGAATATCTCTGCTAAACTCTAATGAATCTGTCGATGAATCCAATCTGTGATCTCTGTGTGAAATCACCCAGTGCAAGCTTAAACTGGTATTTCACAGTTTCAGTCTGCCTAATCTCTGAAGAGTTTTCGTTCTCCAGAAACGTCTGTCTGCCAGAAACCCTAGGGTTTGCAAACTCCAATGCTCAGAGCAAAAAGACAAAAGTCGAATAATAATATCAGAATGGTTCGATTTTGCCTTGAGTGAAAATATATACTCCATAAAAATTCGACCCAACTCCTTTTAAAATAATCATTTAAATTAAATGATTTAATTCGCACTTTTCACTAAGGAGAAATAATCAATAATTAATTGGCGCCCCTTTAAGTGAATAATAATTATTCACTTTATCAAATATTAACTCAATATTATAAAGTATAAGAAATACTTTATAATTTGCCAAATTAATTAAATATTTAAATATTTCAATAAAGTGACTTTATTATAAAGTCAAAATATTAAATATTTAATAAATCATTAAATACTCCTTATTTCTTCGTCTGATCAACAAACTGTTGAACTGGGTCGACTCTGAGCTGAATGGTTGAACCAGGTGCCCTGCCCAAAATAGCAGCTTCGGCCTGACCTAACTTTCTAAAAATAGAAAGTTCCTGAAAATGCACTCTGGAAGATTCTGCGAAGGCCCAACCTGACACAACTGCAAAACTGGAGCTACCAAACACTGAGCAACTGCCCCAGATGATCCTCTGCACACTCCTGTCAGCCTACGAGGATCGAAATAATAGGCTAACCTCGTCACCAGCTGCGCTGACTAGGATGGGGACATCACAGAAATTATGAGCAAAACCCATATCTCAGAAAAATTTCCAAAAATTTGCCCGTTGGAGGAAGAAAAACCAGCTTGTTTGAACATAGGCGAGTTTACAGTCATTCTTGAAGGTTTTCAATATGGAGTATACTCCCCTCGAGTTTAAGACCAAATTAGCACTATGTCAAAACTTCATCTCAACTGAAGAACGAGAGGTGTGATATGAGCAAAAAGGGAAGGTATCGGAAAAGAGTTGTGCAATACTCTTTCGTTGGAAGTCAAGCGAAGTGTCAGAAGCATAAAGTTGCAGAGCCGCCCAATTATCAATTAGTGAGTCATCTTTTCGGGCAGCGATGTTTTTCAAGAATAGAACTCATAAAGCAGCTGAAGAAGTGAATGATTCTCTAAGTTTGATCACAAAAGGCGAAGAGATCTTGGAGAATTGGAATATTGCCTTAGATAGTATCAATACACCTGACCAGGAAACAGTTTCTTGCATTTTAGCGGATGTGATTGAGATTTAAAGTGGCTTTCATCTAGAAGCTTTCTTTCTATTCTTGGAACAATTCTTATCCATTCTTTGAAGAAGAGAAAGAAGATAAATTGTAATAGTTGGCGTTTCCTGCTTTTTCCTACTTTCTTAGGTGTTAGATGTTATCTTCTTTTAGATTTAGAAATAAAGCTTGCTTGCTGAGCAAGCCCTAGTTGTAAGAGCAAGGAGATTTTAGGGTTCCCTACTCCTCTGCTTGCCTATAAATAAGAGCCTTTGCTCATTATTTTCTTTAACCATGCTAGTGATAACAAAACGTTGAGCCTAAGTGCCTTCTATTGTTATTTAGTGTTGTTCAATTGTGTTTATGATAGCGAATTGTTGAGTCTCTTTTAGCCAACAAGTAGTTGTTGTAATCGCTGTCCCTTTTGTGTAAGAATAAGTTTGCAAGCCTCTTTAGCTACAAGTTCTTGTTCTGTGCATGTGTTTAGTGTAATCTTCGTTCTAGAAGTTTGAGAAATAGAATCATGAGCCTCCTTTGCCTTGGTATAACGTCTCAAATTTTCATTTATTGTGTTATGCTTTTGTGATCTTAATTTCAGCCTACATTGAAGTGTGTAGATGTATGTTGAGAAAGAGTTCTCTTAAGCCTTGTCAGAGAATCAACCTTGTTCATTTCTAAATTCTCTTGCTTTGCATATTACTTGAGAAGTTAGAAACTTCTTTAGCTTAAGTTAGTCGTAGTTGAAGTTCTTAATTAGAAAATCTCAGTTGCGGCGTTTGTGTTTTATAAACCTTGTGCTCTAGCTGAAACAAAAAAGATAGGCGAATTAGTTTTAATTTACTTTCTTTCATACCATCAACAAGAGGGAGCTTCACCTCCTAATTTGAAGAGCAGTTTATCTGTGCATAGCTATCTGTTTCAAATCCGCATTCCAGAAGTGCAAATTTAAACGCCAACAGGTACTATGTGATTTTCATTGATGATTATTCTCGAAAGACTTGGATTTACGTCTTGAAATTTGAGGAGTTAGAGGAAGTCCTTGATAGATTCAAAGAATTCAAGCCTCAAGTTGAAAATGTTTGGGAAAAGAATTAAGGTTCTGAGATTGGATAATGGAGGGGAGTACACTTCTGGAGGATTTCGTAATTTTTGTATTAAGGCAAGGATCAAGAGGGAGTTCTGTGTTCCATACAATCCTCAACAGAATGGTGTTGCCGAAAGGAAGAACATATCCATAGTAGAGGCAGCCAAGGCTATGATTCATGATTAGGATTTATAGAGTTTCCTATGGGCAGAAGCTTCCAGAACTGCTGTATATGTGCAGAAAAGAAGCCCTCATCGAATATTGGGAAACATGACTCCTGAGGAGGCATTCACAGGTGTGAAACCTGAGGTTAGTCACTTAAGAATATTTGGTTGTCCTGTTTACATTCATGTGCCCAAGGATAAAAGATCAAAGCTAGAACCTTCAAGCAAGAAGGGTATATTCGTGGGATACAGTGAGTTTTCAAAGGCCTACATAGTTTATATCCAGGGTAGAAACAGATTGAGATCAGCAGGGATGTCTCCTTTGAATAGGAAGTAGCCTTTAGAAGATCTAAAGGAACTTACATGGAGATAGACAGGGAGGAGCAAGAGACTTCTCAGTATATGGACATATCTCCTGATCATACTCTTGACATTCAGAGGGAGTCCAACGAACTGACCGAGACTATTGATCAAGTTGATCCTATAGATCCAACTGATGGGCCTAGAGACATAGCCGTAGGTCAGAAGAGGCTTCTATAGGCTCGACAAACTATGCAAGAGGCATAAAAGTATGCAGCTCCTCGAGGCACCTTTAGGGAAAGCAAGAGACCTCAGAAGTTTCCAGGTTATGTAGCATTGATGAGTCACATCATTGATTCTAAGCCTTCCAGTTTTGAGGAGGCATCCAACTAGTAGGTATGGAGAGATGCAATGACAGAAGAGTATTGGTCCATCATTAAAAATGATGTATGGGATGTTGTTCCGAGACCTGAAGAGAAATCAGTAGTGTCTTCCAAATGGCTCTACAAGATCAAGCATGCAGCCGATGGTAGCATTGAGAAACACAAGGCAAGATTTGTGGCTAGAGGTTTCTCTCAGAAGGAGGGAATAGATTATGAGGAGACATTTGCTCTTGTTGCTCGATACACCTCTATCAGAACAATTATTGCTATTGCATTCGCTAAAGGCTGGAGGTTACATCAAATGGACGTAAAGACTGCATTTCTTAATGGTGTGATTGAAGAAGAAGTGTACATCGAACAGCCAGATGGTTTTGTGATTCATGGGAAGGAGTCTCATGTATGTAGATTGAAGAAGGCCTTGTACGGTCTTAAACAAGCACCTCGTGCATGGTATGAAAGGATTGATAGATATTTGATGAGCTTGGGATTCTCCAAGAATGATGCAGATTCCAACCTTTACTTCAAGATAGTTGATGGTGAGGCATTGATATTGGTTCTTTGTGTTGATGATTTATTTCTCACTGGAGCAGAGAAGCTCATTGTCAAATGAAAGAAAGAGTTAGCCTCCGAGTTTGAGATGAAGGATCTTGGTCTCATGCATTATTTCCTGGGACTGGAAGTGTGGCAAAGACCTAATGAAATTATTCTAAGTCAAGGAAAATACACTATAAATATATTGAGGAGATTTGGGATGATGGACTGTAAGTCCATGTCTACACCTATGGAGACAAATTTGAAGAAGTGACTCAGTAGCTGATTCAGATTTGGTAGATCCCACCATGTATAGACAATTGATTGGATCATTGATGTATCTAGTCAACACCGGACCAGACATTTGTTATGCAGTGAGTGCTCTCAATCAATTCATGTGTGAGCCAAGACAAATACATCTAGTTGCAGCAAAGCATATTCTGAGATACTTGCATGGCACTGTGGGATATGGTTTGAGATATACTTCGAGTGAAGATCTGAAATTACAAGGCTATTTTGATTCTGATTGGGCCGGGAGTGTAACTGATAGAAAGAGCACCTCTGGATGTTGCTTCAGTTTGGGGTCTGCCATGATTTCTTGGTGTAGCAAGAAGCAAACATCTATGGCACAAGCACTGCAGAGGCTGAATATATTGCAACATGTGTAGCAGCTCGTGAAGCAGTATGGCTTCGAAAGCTCCTTGCAGGATTGTTCTGTCATACTTTGGAGCCGACTGTGATTCATTTTGATAATCAAAGCTGTGTGAAGCTCTCGGTAAATCCTTGTCTTTCATGATAGGACGAAGCATGTGGAGATCAAGTATCATTACATCAGAGACATGGTGTTGAGGAAAGCAATTCAACTCAAGTACATTTGTACTGATGATCAGACGACTGATATTCTCACCAAGCCTCTTTCCAGAGTGAAGTTTGCACATTTTCGAGACAAGCTTGGGGTAGTGGAGAATGTCACCCTTGCTGAGAGGGAGACTCAGCATCATTAAGATTGTCATAATGTATATTTCTTTGAGACGGAGAAATATTAGGTGAAAGCCCTTGTACATCTCTAAGACTGAGATGTGTTTCTTTCCACATATGGGAGTAGCCATTGTGGACATCATGTTGAGAGACTCCATGACGATATGTTTCTTTCCACAAATGGGAGTAGCCATTGTGGACATCATGTTGAGAGACTCCGTGATGAACCCTTGTACATCTCTGAGATTGAGATGTGTTTTTCACAAATGGGTGTAGCCATTGTGGACATCATGTTGAGAGACTCCGTGATGAACCCTTGTACATCTCTAAGATTGAGATGTGTTTTTCACAAATGGGTGTAGCCATTGTGGACATCATGTTGAGAGACTCCATGATGAACTCTTGTACATCTCTGAGACTGAGATGTGGTTTTCCACAAATAGGTGTAGCAATTGTGGGCGTCATGTTGAGAGACTCCATGACGAGGATATCTAGAAAATACCTCCCTAGCTAAGAGGGAGTGTTAGTGATTTATGGTGGCAGGAGATATTTTCTCCTAAACATATTTTGTTCAAGGCAGGTCGGCCTTCATTTTTATAAATAAAATTTGTATTTTCTATGCCGACCCTAGAAAGAAGGACGCCTAGTTGGGTATTTATAGAGGATGGAGTCCTCTCACTTTTTCATCAATTCATTCAACTCAAATTCGCACTTCAGCAGCAGCTCACCATTCTTAGCAGCATATTCGATTCTCAAAAAAAGTGTCATCATTTGTGTTCGCTTCAAAAGTATCATCATTTGTGTTCACTTCAAGGAGAAGTGTCTTTATTCATTGTATTAGACTCGGCCTTGTCTAGGGCCTGACCTGTATGCAGTTTTCTGCACTTATTCATCTGATATATAAGAGATCATTTTGCTGGGTTTTTGGGTTTTTCTCCCTCAAGTAGGAGGGTTTTCGCAGGGTAAATTGATGTGTTCATTGATCTGTGTGTTGTATTTCTGCTTATTTACATTTCTGATCTAAAAACTAACACTTTTGCCACCACAACCAACAAGAAATTCATAATACATGCAATGATGGTCGTCATTTCTAGTAGCCCATATTTGGTAGACCAAATAATTGAACAATTTTGGTGGAATTAAGGACAATTATACAAAATCAGGTGGTTGCACAAAGCGAAGAAGCTTGTAAGATAGGCATCTCATTGAAGAACAAAGCAATGGAAGAGGTTGCCAAGGACCTAGACCTCTCACCAAATACGAAAAGATGAGCATAAGCTCTTCAAGATTAGAAGCTAAAAATAAAACATAGGGTAGATACTTTGGCTATGAATCTTAAAAGTGATAGATTCAAACAAAGGTTATATGAGGAAGGTGTTGCAACAACTCAACATGCCTACGACATAGTAGTTCAGACCAAGCAACTGCAAGGGAAGAGCCTAAGAACACCATCTTACCACCATCTCCATTGCATACACAAGATACACCACAACAACCAGTGGTTGAAAAAGAAGTGTCAACAAAAAGCCAAGGCAAGTAGCAAGGAGATGAATAAATGGAATAAATACAAATTCTAGAAACATTGGACACTAAGATTGGGGACAATCTCTAAATAGAAATAGGGGGAGAAAAGATAGAACAACTAGAAAAGGACAAAGAAACGTAGGAGACAAAAGATACCATAGAACAAATGGTCACTCCAACAAGTCATCTAGCTAGTGACCTAATAAGCAAAATTAAAGAATATATGGCTTGGTAGAAATGAGCAGCTCTAGTAGTCATAATGAGCCCAAACATTTTCTTTAGCACTCGTATAGGGCCACAAGTGGATTTCACTCAACTTTTACCACTCCAAAAATTAGAGTTGGGTGAAGCATTTGGAAGTAGTGTAAGACAAGATTTGATGAACAAATATGTCACTTTAGAGGAAGGTGTGGTTAACATGATAAAGTTGATACAACACCAACAACAAATTCAAGTGGGTTCCTTTGCAACCATGGCAACATAATTGGAAGTACCATAAAGTTTGTTAGGTTAGATTGGTGGTTGGAAGTAGGAAAAGAAAAAACCAAAAGAGCAAATTATTGACTATGAAACATAAAAGTTAGGCCACGTACAATGAAAATGGAGGAATGGTTAGAAAGATTTGGATAGACAAGTCAAGGAAGCTGCAATAATGTCTCAATATCGTACCAATAATGCATGAATTGGCTGCAAATCACCATGTCATAGAAGGTTCAAATTGATGCATTGGAGACTCAATTTTTGCAACCCTCAAGAACTACAATATCATGAATGCTTTAGATGAATCACATCGTCAACAACTGAGAAGCTGTAATGTCCCCATTTTCGTGAGCATTAGAGTTTGGAGGATTAGCCTACCAGTTGACCCTCGTAGGCTAGTGTTCAGTGATTAGAGGGTCCAGTTGGTTGTTAATGAGCTCTTCAGGTGGCAGTTGACAGTGTTTACCTCTCCAGATTGTTGGTATATTCTGAGGCTAAGCTATTGAGAGGTTTCTGGTTCCGTTTTGAGGCACTTACTATTTATAGTAAGTCAGTTGAGTGTTAGTGGCCAACCTTTCTATTTTGGGAAAGGCATCTTGATGAGTGGTGGTTTCTGTGGTTGACCACCTGGTTCTGACGGAATCGAGAAATAATGAGTATTTTTGGAGTTATGACATTTTAATTATTAATAAAGTAATACTTTATTAATAATTAATTATAAAGTGCATATTATAATGTTTTATTTTGACTTTATTATAAGTGGGGCCATTTAATGATAAAAGACAAAATTATAAAATACCTTGATATTGGCGCCCAAGTAATTAAATATTATAAAGTCAAATCAAAAGGCAAGCCAACGTTATAATATATTATTAAATGATTAAAAGGGGCCTCTTGGAGAAATCGACCCAATGAAGGAGAGTATAAAAAGTTTTTGAAATGCATATGAATTCATTCTTGATCACTCTACACTTGTGCGAATTATGAGCTTTGTTGTGAGAGGAGAAACTAGGGTTTCTGTAATTTTTGGCATTGGAGAGCGTAGTTGCTTCATTGTATCAGCTTTTCGAGGGTGTGAAAGATCATTTGAGGTTTGCTAATTGGTGGCTTCATCTCAGGAGTCACATTGGTGCTTCATCAACTTCTTGGAGATCAGCCTTTAGGGTTCTACAGAGCTTTCAAGAGCAGAATATTGTCATCTGGGTATGAATGCTTTCAATGTAAATTTCATGACATTAATAAATCTGATATAATATTACATTAGAGCTTCAACATTTCTTTGTTTTGCAATTTTATGCATTATCTGGCAATATCTTTAAAAGCTTTACAACTGAAACAAAAGGAAGGGCAGAAATAAGTTAGTAAATATCTCTGATTAGGCCGGGATACTATAGTGGTATCAGAGCGGTTTCTTGCCATCCTGTTGGTTTTCAAAAAGAAAATTTCAGCCTTCTAGGGTTTTACAAATTTCAAGATATCTGGTCCATTATCTGTAGAGGATTGTAGATGCATAAATAGAATCATTAAGTAGTGAAATCCACGGCTCAATTTATATTTGGCTCCATCGTGCTGGGTCATGATTTTCCATTGCAGATATCATACGTCTAAGACATATATTAAGGAAAGGTTAGATTGCATGGCATATAAGGACCAAAAAGAGGAGTCGATTCTTTGGCATATAGTGGTCACTTTGAATCTGCCGCCAGAAATAAAGACAAAAGAAATTTTTGAAAGAGCTTGGTAATATCTAGAAATTGCTAGAGACAAATCGATTTAAGTAGTCGATTAAGACAAAATAATGAGTAGTCAGAAAAGTCAAACAAGAAGCAACACAAAGACAAGTAATAAAAGCAGACATGATTGATCTTCAGGGGCTCGATAGACAAGCAAGAAGCTCTCATAGCAGACAAAATCGTGGTATTTAGAATCAATTGAATTTATTTCAAGGATATTGTGGCATCCAGGAATCGATTGTTATTTGATATTGTATTTGATATTTGCAAAGAGTCATAAATCGAGTTAGGCGCTTTTCATCAATTATCGGGAGTTGCTTGAGAATAAACAGAAAGGACAATCGAGTTTTGAGAAAATCGTGGGATTAAAGGAGACAAGGTGATGGCTAACACAAACAAATACAAATCGTAGTCTACAGGAAAAGACGAAAAAAAAAGGGGAGTCGCTAGATTTATAAGGTTGCGATTTGTCCTCAAGAGACGTGGGAAAGGTTTTTATTAAGCCCGGGAATTATTCATTTAAACTATCGGGTCCTGCTTAGCAGTGTGCTCCATATTGATTCAAGTCGATTTTCATCAAAGAGGAGTCGAGTCTTGTGAAATTGCTGACACATATATCTGGAGTGCCATATTTTGAAGACAACGTGGCATTCTAAAGGAGTAAGTCGACTTGATAAGCTATTGGTAATTGTTGTTACCTGTGCGTGGTATTATGCTGGGAGCTGCGTGGACATTTGTGAAGTGTTAGATGCTAAAAAACTCATTCTTAGTTGTTGTTGAGGAGTATGCAAGTTGTAGGTTACGGACTTCATATCTAGTTGGCTATCTCTGGAACATCAAGACAATTGGTACTAATCTGTATTCTGGAATTGAGTATTTACTATTGCTATCATACTGAAAATTGAAGATTATAAAGCCAGAGTACCTTTTGAATGCAATTAAGCTGTAAGTGTTGCATATATTGCTGAGTAATTTATTGTAAGTCCTTGCTACCTTTATGTTGCTCAGTTTAAGTAATGAAGTTGTAATTACTGGCAAGCTCTATGATTGTTAGTCATTTGTTGAACAATCTGAAAGTCTCCATTAATTGTCCAAATTTGTTAACTGTATTCTGTGTTGAATTTCTGAACATTCTGTGCTTGTAAAATCAGTCAAACACTACTCAGAAAATGTATGAAAAAAGACTGCAGTAACCTATCTGTTAAAGCAACATTCTGACCATCTGTTAGAGTGACATTTTGTATCTTTGTTTGAAATTCATCTAGAAACATTGCAAATCAGTTCAGTACTGTACAAACTGTTTGACAAAATGCAATATGTCAAACTGAGATAAACACTGAACATGTCATCCAATTCTTGAGAGATAGTTTAGTGTTAAGTGGAAAAATTGTATTGGGTGAGTGATCAGCACTCACCACTTTTTGCATCAGCACCTGTAGTTGTTGGAAGGAAAGGAAAAAAATGGCTTTAGATAAATCCACAATTGACTTGATGCAGGACTTGTATAACCTAATGATGGATCCTGAAATTAAACGGGGATTTCTAAGAATGTTTGGGAAATCTAAAAGAAAGGATACAAAAAAGGAAATGCTTCAAAATGATTTTCAACCTACAGGTGAACATGGGATTAAAACTGAAGTGGTTGTTGATAAGAAAATTTTACAACATGATAATGGTATGGTGGTGCCCCAGAATGATACTGACAACGTTGAAGGAGTTGTTATCAGCCCTGATAACAATTCTGATTTTTGCAACAACAGCCATACTATTAAGCATAACCATGTAAAAGATGTTGTGGCACATGAGGAAAATGGTGTGGAAAGTGCTCCCAGTGTTGACACGCAAGATATGAGTGCCAAACACGAGGAATGCATGGAGAATATAAATCATAACAGTTCTGATTTTTGTGACAAGAAGTCTGAATTTGCAAATCGGACCATGGAAGATAAATCAGAAAATGTACTTAATGGTGGTGGGTCCCAGGATAGCTCCCTTGGTGCACAGGCTTCTACTCCGGAAGAGGAATTGAGTGAAGAGGATGTCAATTCAGCAGTCTCTAACATTTGATTGGAGCCATCCTATGAGGATCTTGAGACCAGTACAATTGATGAGGATGTGTGCAATGTTGATGGCACACACAATGATGTTCTTCAGTTCGTTACTGATGGTGATTCAACATCCTATCATAGATTTTGTGTGGAAATGACTTGTCACAGGGGTCTCATCATTTGGCAGGGCAATTGAAGGTGAGTGAAGGCATGATTGCTACAACCATAGAACACTTTTATGTTGCTCAGCAGTTGTTAGCAAATTGTTGTTGGAAGACTCCAGGAACACATGAGCACTTTGATAGTGAACTTTCCCTTGCAGAGTTTCAGGCACTTGGAGATGCATTGGAGGTAATGAAAAACAATTACCTACAACTATGTTCAGATAGAGATCATCTTCTGATGCTTGATAGGATTTATCATGATGCTCTTAAGGGAAAGGAAGAGGAGGTTGATGAGCTCACCGCAGACTCTTTGAAGAGCTCTCAATTAGCCCTTCAAGAGTCAAAGCTATAGATAGGTGAACTTACCGTGGAGTTGAGCTTAGCGTTGTCTTCATCTCTAGCAATTACAGTCCCAATATCTATGACAGTAACTGGTGATGAGCATACACCCATGGATAGTGGTAAGGAGCACTTTGTGGATGTGGCTACATCCATTACTGTTGCAGGTGCAGGTGATATATATGAGATGGGTGCTTTGATTGAGAGTGGCAGAGAACCAGATGTTGCATCAAGGGTCTCTGAGGATAGTCCCATGACAGGTGATGCAAAGCAAGTTATTGATAGCTCGTGTGATGAGTTGGTGGATTCTCCAGAGTGTTGTGTGACAAATCACCACACTACTCCACCATTTTCACAAGAGATATGTAGGGCATCATCCAATGGGGAGATCGGTTCACATGTTGATTTGTTTCCCTCTCCTGGAAGCAAATTAGAGATTATATCCCATCCAGCTGATCTTGATCGACAATTTATTGAGCCACAGAGATGGAAAGATCAGTTGAAGGTTACAAGAGAGAAGGTTGATTCAACCTTATCTTGCTTTGACTGCACACATAAGTATGTTGAGTACCTACTTTGGAGAGCAAAATTTCAGGAGAGACAGTATGGGGTCTCGGCCGGTGCTCACATTCGTGATTTGCGGTTCATCCAGAGTGCTTTGGAGGAAATAAAGTCAGAATATCTCCAGTTGTTTCATGATAGGGAGTATGCTATTGGGTATGCAGAGAGACTTGGCAGATCATCTACCCAATTAGTTGTTTGGGATCAGAGATGTGAGCTACCTTTTGATTCCAGTGATGAGAGTGACGAGAGTGATGAGGAGTGTGTTCCCCATAACTATGACAGTCAGCCATTGATAGAGGTAGGAGCATTTTATCTTGACTGCACAATGAGGAGTTCTCATCATTTCTTTAGTCCACACGTTGATGACTTGATGAGGCGTGGGTGCGGATTGGCTCGGGATTCCTATCATCCACTGTGGGATGAAGAGTTGCCATCTTCAGAAGATGGAACTAGAGATGGTCAGTGTCTAACTCAGTTGTTTACAAAGACTTACTTGCAGGGTCAGAGTTCATATCACCTTCATGCTGAGGTGCACCAAGCAGAGTTTGCAACTTTGTTGTCTCAAAACTCTCCATTAGAGAAATGTCTTCAGAGAGGTTGTAGTGGTAGTAGGCATGATGGCATGTGTAGTCCTTATAGCGGCGGTGACAGGATTGGTATTGCATATTGGGTGGATTCCGAAGGGTTACTTCATCATTCTCAGGGTGGTGTAGTTGATGTCAGGACTCAGGACAGTGCAGTGGAAGTCAGAGGATGATACGCATAGTAGACTTCCATTCTGGTTATGGGATCCAGGGATTTTTCTGTTAGGTAGATTGCTCTACGTTGAGGTAGTTGTTCATAGTAGTACTGAGCAAGGTTCAATCTCTATCCATTGGGTTTTGTGGACAAGTAGTTGGGCATTTTACATAGTGATTTGAAATCTCGACATTTAGCTAAGCAGTGATTGCAAATTTTGGGATCCTTCTGGTGCATCAGGTTTCCAAATGGGGCTTATTGAGGAGTATTACAGTGTGTGTAGCATGTACTGTTTCATATTTAATTTACTTGTACATGAGCTGATATTAATGCACAAATCTGGTGCGCATGAGTTGGATAGTTGGTGTGTTACTTATCCTTGCGTAGTTGTGTTTATGCTGGTGCTATGGGAATTGGTTAGAGATGTGTGGGACATTTCATAGTTCTTCCTTTGGACCTTCAGTGGAATGGAGTTTCCTTGTAGTGGAGATTTGCTTGGGGACAAGCAATTTCAGGGAAGGTGGACTGTAATGTCCCCATTTTCGTGAGCATCAGAGTTTGGAGGATTGGCCTATTAGTTGACCCTTGTAGGCTAGTGTTCAATGATTAGAGGGTCTAGTTGGGCGTTAATGAGCTCTTCAAGTGGCAGTTGATAGTGTTTACCTCTCCAGATTGTTGGTATATTCTGAGGCTAAGCTATTGAGAGGTTTTTGGTTCTGTTTAGAGGCACTTACTATTTATAGTAAGTCAATTGAGTGTCAGTGGCCAACCTTTCTATTTTGGGAAAGGCATCTTGATGAGTGGTGGTTTCTGTGGTTGACCACCTGGTTCTGACGGAATCAAGAAATAATGAGTATTTTTGGAGTTGACATTTTAATTATTAATAAAGTAATACTTTATTAATAATTAATTATAAAGTGCATATTATAATGTTTTATTTTGACTTTATTATAAGTGGGACCATTTAATGATAAAAGACAAAATTATAAAATACCTTGATATTGGTGCCCAAGTAATTAAATATTATAAAGTCAAATCAAAAGGCAAGCCAACATTATAATATATTATTAAATGATTAAAAGGGGCCTCTTGGAGAAATCGACCCAATGAAGGAGAGTATAAAAAGTTTTTGAAATGCAAATGAATTCATTCTTGATCACTCTACACTTGTGCAAATTATGAGCTTTGTTGTGAGAAGGAAACCGGGGTTCTTGCAATTTTTGGCATTGGAGAGTGTAGCTGCTTCATTGTATCAGCTTTCCGAGGGTGTGAAAGATCATTTGAGGTTTGCTAATTGGTGGCTTCATCTCAGGAGTCATATTGGTGCTTCATTAGCTTCCTAGAGATCAGCCTTCAGGGTTCTACAGAGCTTTCAAGAGCAGAACATTGTCATCTAGGTATGAATGCTTTCAATGCAAATTTCATGACATTAATAAATCTGATATAATATTATATTAGAGCTTCAGCATTTCTTTGTTCTGCAATTTTATGCATTATCTGGCAATATCTTCAAAAACTTTAAAACTGAAACAAAAGGAAGGGCAAAAATAAGTTAGCAAATATCTCCGATCAGGGCGGGATACTACAAAAGCCTCCAATCACAAAACAGTCAATTGAGTGAACAAAGATTAAAATTAATAATCCAAATGAAGGAGTTGGATTAGAAGTAAACATTCATCTATCATTGTTGTCAAGACTTCTCCAAGAATTTTAAGCAAACAAGTTCTACATTGATAGAGCCAGTTATTGTTAATTTTGTAGAAGGATCATATTGTAATGTTTTGTAAGAATCCAGGTGATTCTCAACCCCGAAACCCTAGCTGAAAATGCTGACTTTGTTTGTTTTGATCATTTTTTGTATTTTTTTTGGTTTTTGATAGGATTTTGGAAAAATACAAGGAGCTGCGATTTTAATCTTAAATAGCTTAAAAATTCAAAATAAATCATAGAACATGGAATATGCGTAGATTTTGCTTAGAAGTCATAGGCGCATCACTTTATTGCATTTCCAGAGCATTTACAATAGCAAAAATTAACATATGAATGAAATACTAATTTATTTCGAAGGAACCTGATTTCTTCTTGCAGGCGCCAGAATACAGAATAGAATAGAACGGCTGAATGAATAAATGAAACTCTAGACTCTGAAATTGTTGCAAAGACTCCAGATAACCTAGGCACACTGAATCCCTCTGCCAGAGACTGAAAGATGAAGGCGCTTCTTCCTGATAGAGAGGTACGCCCTTGAAGGTACAGATCTGTACGGCCTATACAGCAGCAGCAATAAGTATATAGTATAGCCCAATGAAAAGATACCAGATCTCTGTGAAAGCAATCTCTGATAGGTCGCCCTGTTGACTGATGAAATAACTTTGAATCTCCTTCCTGAAATCGATTCAATATGATCAACTGCAACTTCTGAATGAAGCCACCAAGTAGACAATCTTCAACTGGTATTGCACAGTCTCAATATGCCAGATTCTGAAGAGGTATCGTTCTCCAAAATCGTTCGTCTGCTGAAACCCTAGGTTTTGCAAACTCCAATGCTGAGAGCAAATAGAAGACAAATTGAATAATCAAATCATAAGAGTTCGATTTGTCTCTTTCCTGTGAATATATAGCTCCTTGTAAAAATTCGACCCAAAGACTTTCAATAATCATTTTAATTAAATGATTAAATATGCGCTTTTGACTTAGGAGAAATACATTTAATAATTGGCGCCCTTCAAATAAATGAATAATCACTTAATCATTAAATTAATTTTCCCACTTTATTATAAAGTATAATGAATACTTTATAATGCGCCCCTTTTAATTAAATATTTAAATAATTAATAAAGTGACTTTAATATAAAGTCAAAAGTATTAATTATTCATTAAACCATTAAATACTCCATGATTTCTCCATCTGACTGTCAAACTGATGAACTAGGTCGACTCTGAGCTAAACAGCTGAACTAGGTGCCCTGCCCAAAATAGCAGCTTCCGCCTGTCCTACTTTCTAAAAATAGAAAATCTCTGAAAAACCACTCTAAAAGATTCTGCGAAGGCCCAACCTGAAACAACTGCAACATTGAAGCCACAGAACACTGAGTAACCGCCTCAATTGATCCTCTGCACACATCTGTCAGCCTATGAGGATCGAAATGATAGGCTAACCACATATCCAGCTACGCTGACTAGGATGGGGACATCACATGTTTAGTAGTTTAAACTTTACTTAGTATTCCAAAGTTTTCTTATACTTATTCCTAACACATTGTTTTATAACTAATTTTTCAAGTACTATATGTATTTGCGCTGCCCCCTTGCCACCCTACAACCCTCTGGTTGCCGTTTCCTCATTGTTCCCAAACTTAGGCCCTTGGAACATAGATATGATATGAATATATGAATAGAGTGATCTTATGGTGTAGATGAATGTGTAAAATCTTTTAAATCTTTATGTTATGTATATGTTTATTTACCGCAACTGTTTTGATTTCCTTCTTTTTACATCACCTTGAGGTTAAATTTTTGACAAATAATCTAGAGCTTGGCCTATATTTTATTGTCAACACTTCCAACCAAAACATGACTATGCCATGATGTCAGCATATTGCACATAGTACCAAATATGACTTTTCCATATGGATAACCACTGTATATGCTTGGATGTTGCCATACATACACAATGAAAGGTTGTTGACAACCTTCACTAGAACCATTATAAGTCTTAAGAGAAGCACTTGATTGTTTCTACCAACCTGCAGTACCTCAGAGCATCCCTTAGAGCATAACTATGTACTTAGCTATCACCGCATGTACTCCAACCATAGTTGAAAATCCCCGACTTGGCAATTATGGGGCTGACCCAAAAAAATTTAAAACTTGAGAGTCAGTAAAAACTCAGGGAAATTTTTTGGCAAATTTATCAAACATCAAAAAATATATAAATTTTTAAAAATTATTTTCAAAAACATGCATATTATCAAATTTCTGGAACATATTATTGATTTCCTTCATGTATAGATCAAACTTAGAGTATAACTGTGGAGTAGTGTTCCATATATGCATAGACATGCATGAATATTCATGTTGAGTCAAATCCCTGTATCTACATGCATAAATAGTCATATACACGGGTTGTGTCCTATACATTTTTTAATTGGTTGAAACTAAGACATAGCAATGAGTAACATACTCGTGACCTTGTCTATTTCATTCATTCTGCTATCATTGACCAAACTTCAAAGCATTGATAAATTTCATTGCAGTCAACACTCAATGGTAGCACTGTGGAGTTTCATTCAACGCATGCCCTAGAAATCTTGCACACATCATTGAGCAAAAAGAGATCTGTAGAATTTTGAAAATACATCACAAAATTACTTTTTGCACAGTTGAGTTTCTTCTCTAGCCACGAGCTGGGATAATTTTCTATGCATTTTGGTGAGTCATGTTGAAAAACCCATGGCAAGTTTTATCTATTACTTGGTGCCAGGTTTTGCTGCGAGTTACTCATCTGTGTTTTCAACCTGTGAGCACTTGTGAGTTATGCAAATAATTGCAATTCTTTGCAACTATGACTAACAATGCCGCAAGTGCACTTGTATTGTCATACACACTTCAATAACTACTTAGATAAAGATGTGGCAGTGAGTTCTTCATCAAATGCCTTGCAGTTTCAACTATAGCAACACTAAGCTAGGACAAGCCTCTGTGCTAAACTCTAACGTTTGAAACTCAGCACGATGTACTACATAGCATTCTTTAGTTGTCTACCAATCTGTGATAAAAAGCTTGAACATCTGCTTTTCATCTAGGAATTCTCTGCAGGTGAATAACACACCAAAGTTCTAACAGTTATAACAACAAATCAATCAAAACACCAATTCTTAAACATTCCAATCAATACTCTACTGTACACAAAATCAAATAGGGGCACGGTACTCTATCATAAAGCCTTTATTTTTATTTTTTTATTTTTTTGACTTGGATGTTTATGGCAGGTAGGGGATGCCGGCACAATAGATGGATGGGGAGGGGAGTTCTGTCCCCATCCTGGCTTTCCCAAAATGTCCTCAAACAGGGAGACACTGGTTTAGCCCTGGGAACATGTCCCCAGGGTATACCGTTTAAAAATAAATTGATATTTTATATGCATTCAAAAGGTAGGAGTGGATCTACTAATTGATTTAAATGGGTTTTCTATTGTCATTTTTTGCCTCGTCTGTTTTTGAGCCACAACACTAAACTTTGTAGTGTAATTTCATTCAAATAGCCTGTAAGTATCAAATTCATCACTGATCCTATTCTATTTATTATTTACATTCAGAAAGCAGATATACCGATAGAAAATGAGTTGCTGGTAGTTCCAGCAGAAGATGCAAAAAGGAACTCAGGGCTGGGGTTTGATAAATTTCCTTACATGAAGAAAATTGCTAGATTGGATGAACATAAAGTAATTGAAGCTGTTTTGTCTGGAGAGTTTAATGCATCTTCCTTCAAACCACCATTGAGTGAGTTATTTCTAATTTTTTTGCTTTTGATACTTTGGTTTCCTGCAAAAATAGTCAAATAAACAGATTCAAACATCATGTTATTTTGCCAACAGGTCCTGTATCTTCTTCTAGGACAGAGGAAACAGTTGATGTGGCTGATTCTGAAGATGAAGTTGAAGTTACAAACTCTCATCAATTCTCCAAGGTTGGTGATAGATCTACTTTAAGATTCCAGGATTTTTTTTCATAGTGCTGCATTTTTTATTTTAGTGAATAATTCCAGATGCTCTCAGGAATTGGAAGAACATTGATGCTATTGTATTTAGAATTCTCCACTGAAATTTTGTTACATGTGAATATAAAAAATAATCTGCCTTCATATGAGTATTTTACCAGTGAGAAACTTTGCATGCACACTTGAAGATTAATTAATGAGCATCTCTGACAATTGTACTGCAGGTTCTCGAATCTAGATGGAGTAGTTTGAAACACCATGATACTGAAATTTCTCCAATTTCTGGGGAAAGACAGACTCTCTCAGATGCAGACAAAACAAGAAGATCTAAGTCTGTACCAGAAGTTAACTCCACTCAGTCGTTTTTGGCAAGGTCTTTGGGAGAATCATCTGTAAATCAAACTGTTATGCAGTTTAGAACAGTTACTGGTGATAAGGAGTTCTTATCTGCTGGTAGAAAGACAGTTGAAATTGGTAGCCAAAAGGCAAAGAAACTTGCAAACAAATCTGAGGTTAAAGAAGAAACAACTATGCATATCAAGGGAGAAGAGACAGATGTTAGTTCTCAGACACTTGATTTCCAGAAACCTGACATAATATATGATAAAAATCTCATTGTCAGGAAAGATGGGGAGTATAGAAATAAAAAAATTTCATTGAAGGATGATATTCCAAATTTCAAATGCTTTAGAAAGGTAACAGTTGAATTTTTACTTTTAATTTTTAAAATATGTCATTTCTTCTATTGATTTCTACTGTCACAAATATGTTTGATTTTGCATTTTCAGAGAATATCAAATTTTTTATGAAAATCAAAGGTGAATGGTTTTTTGTTTAGATTTTGATAAGAATGCTGTGAAAGCAAAAGATGAAAGGAGAAAATAAGTTTTACATCAGACGTTCTGACCCTTGTGCACAAGTTGATCAAAGCTTAGAAGTCACATGGATAGGTAAAGCTAAAGGTAGTTTTTCAGGTCCATTCAAGCAAGACACCAATTTGGTGTATGAACCTCCCTTGTAGAAACTTATAAGTTGATTTCTTTCCAATTTACCTTATATATTGTTCAATTGGGTGCACCTACCTGACCCATCTTTGGATTCTAACCTTTGCTTCTTCTATGGAGTGCACATGCCTTTACTGTTAAGTCCACTCAGTTCATACTATCATTATACCTCCAAGATCAAGTGTTCATACAGTGTTTACTACCCCTGCTTCTAAATAGGTGTCTTACATGCAACCTATAGCTACCCTATTTATAAATCTTAAACAACAATAAAGTCCAGGAAAGGCAACTAACTGGATATGTGAAAACTGAATACAGTTTAGTGACAGAAATTGAGCGAGAGTTCATTTAACTCAATTGGAAAACATGATTAGGTGCATTGTGTAGTAAACTACTTTTCAAATTATACAGATTTGATTTCCACTGTTTAAAACATCATATACAATCTTGTAAAACAATGCATCAATGAAAAATACATTTGAGAATTGCAGAGAAATAATGGAAATCTTCATTGTGAAATATGTAAATTGTTACCAAATGGTGAATAAATATTTGTGTCCTTCCTTGGATTTTGGCTCTTCTCTCTTTTGGTGATGAGATGCAAAGGTCCTTAATATAGTGGATGCAAGGAGGAAAAGGATACACACATAATCACAATTTTCCTTGGCTAGGACTAAGTGTTGGAAATATTGTCATTGATGTCAAAGTTAAAGCATGAAGATTAGCATGACTGAAGATAACATATTCCTGTGCATTACACATTCTTGTGAAGATCAGCATGAACAGTTTTTATAAGTATGCAGATCCAAAAGGAAAGCAGAAATCAGATCGGTTGTTGTAGACATAACAGTTTACACCAATCACAGCCTTTGGTGAAATCATTGGAGAACTTAGACAAGGTCAATTTCTATCTGTGATTCAATCTCAGCAAAGAACGATTCAATTTCAGCAAAGAACTTAGACTAGGTCAAATGGTAAAAAGAACAAAAATAAAAATTAAAGAGAAGCATTTAAAAATAAATAAACAGGAAAAGACAAAGTCATATAAAGACAAAGTAAAGAAAGAGACAAAAGTCAGAAAAAGACAAAAGGATAAGAAGCAGCGATCCTTATTTCTTAATGAAACGTGAGCTTTAATCAAGCAAAGGATGCGATTCATGTGGTGCGATTTAGAAGTTTTACAAGGACGATTTATCATAAAAACATTTCCAGATTTACTAATAAACAAAAAAGTGGTTAAGAGAAGAGATGCAATCCTCTATGTAATCTCAGCAAAATAAATTAATATATTAAGAGAGGAACGATTTCATCAATAAGCAAAAATTTATTAAATGAGGGGCTGTATAGGAGGTGCGATCCTTGTTTTAAATGATCTCAGATTTTCTTTAAGGTAAATTAAATCATTTAAAATAGAACGATTTGTTTATAAAGACAAATTAAAATCTGAAGGGGTTCGATTAAGGTTGGAACAAACAAAATAAAAGTCTGAAGAAGTAATGAAGTAGTACAAAATTCAGATTAGTTTTATGAAGAGGCACAATTCACAAAATCTGAGAGGGTGTGATTATTTTGAGAAGGCAAACAATTAAAAATCAGATTTCAAATGGTGCAACCTTTTACAAAAAGTTGCAAAGTTTGATCAGCATATATAAATGTGTTTCAAATCAGATTTGCTGTGAGTGTGAAAGAGAATGGAAATATAGAAATCAGAGTTTGATTGTAGAAGTGCAGAGATACATCTCTTGTGTGAGCTTAAAAGAAAGAGCATACATCACAAAGAAGGGATAGAATTGAAGCAAAGAGGAGATTTATTGAAAGATCTTATTCTATTTAAATTTCAGTCAAGTTAGTCAAGGTTGGTGCCTTGTAAGAGGGAGTTGGTGCTCCTTGTAGGTTGGTGCCTACATAACTGATTGAGAGGTTGGTGCCTACAACTATTGTAAACTCATTTATATATAAAGTACATTATCTTGTACCGTGGTTTTCTTCCATAAGGGTTTCCACGTAAAATCTTGGTCTCAACTTGTTCATATTGTCATAATCTTGCATAGTGGTTATTGTGATAAAGTTTGAAATTGGTAAAAGTTGAGAAGTTAAAAATTGTAATATACTGATTCACCCCCCCTATTTGTGTGCTCATCACTTAGGTATACCTTATATCCTTGGTTGAACATGCCTTGCCTAGCCCTTCTCCAATGCCCATTGTGTGGCTTGCTCTCTTACCCAAAAGCTTCCACTGTGCCAAATATCCAAGTTCACAAGGAAATAAATGATTTTTCAAGCAAGTTGATCAACCAACATAACCTTTCAAATCCTTAATTACACCAATTAATATTTTAACAATGCACTTAGGTGTTGTTTTATTTAACAACTTTTATCCATCATTACCAAGAAACTCTATCATGTTAACATTGGCAGCATCCCCATCACCATACCCACAATTTTTGGTGACTGCATTTAAATATAATGAAGTTGTCTCCTTATTCATTTACTTGCACACTGTAATTTGATCAATGCTCTTGTCTCTATCGTGTTATCTATATTGTCACGTCTCCTCATAACTATGTGTTTATGCTATTTACATGAATCAAAGGAATATTAATCGTTGTACACATTTGGGTAAAAAGTTTCCTATCACATCTATAGACTAATATGTAGATATAGGCATTTGTTTCTTAGGGTGATGATGTAATAGTACATAAATTATGTCTAATAGGGTTTCTTACACATGTAAATTATAGCATGCAATAGGATATAAATGTAGGGTGATTGTCTAGTAAGTAGAAATGGAAGTCATTTCTATTGAAGAAACATGACATGCAAAGGGGGCTTTGGATCT
Organism: Sequoia sempervirens; assembly: GCA_007258455.2. Taxonomy (NCBI): domain Eukaryota; kingdom Viridiplantae; phylum Streptophyta; class Pinopsida; order Cupressales; family Cupressaceae; genus Sequoia; species Sequoia sempervirens. Next base: position 205,281,514 of record VDFB02271358.1, read on the forward strand.
CATTCATGCATATCTATGCAAGCCATATATAAATTATCTACAATACTTAGTGTAAGGTACTTTCTTTTACTGGTTGATGATTTCTCTAAGAAATTGGGAATCTACTTTTTGAAGTGAAAATTTGATTGTTTTGGTTCTTTTTTTAAATCGTAAAGCATTAATTGAGAATTAAACAAGTAGAATGATCAAAAATTTGTGATCTAATGGTGGGGGTAGGTTCACTTTCATGCAACTCAGGGCTACTATGAGAAAAAAAGACATTTAGAATCAATTGTCAGCCCATACACCCCTCAATAGAATGGGGTGATTGAGAGGAAAAATGGAACTATTGTGGAGATAGCTCAATGCATGATCCACAATATAGGTGTGCCCATAGTTTGTAGACTCAGACTTAGAGAGTACTCAGCAAGCCCAAAATTTTTGACTTAGCAAAAACTTGGCAACTTATAAAGTACTAAAATTTCTTATAAAAACACTTTTTAAAAATAAAATAAAAATTCAATTACAAAATGTATCAAATGAGTCTAAAACACCACAAGGAAGTGTTTTCTATTACATTTGATTCTTGAATACATATGGATTACAAAATGGCATCATCATGCGAAGCTGGATAGTGGATAATGGATACAATAGCTAGCTACTAACTAATATAACTATTATGAATTTATGATTGTCTTTGAAAATCATCATCATAAATTTCATATCTAGGCAATTACAATTTCCTCTTCCCTAACCTAGTGAAAAACTGTGGGGTAGAGGGTATGGTCCTCCTCGCACTCGATTGTGGCTCTGTGCTTGGCGTAGAAGACTGTTCTTGTGGCTCCACCCTATTGGTATATGGCAGTGATGCCTCCTCCACCATATCATTGTCATCCAATCCAATCTCTCTTGCTTCAGTTGCAACCACATCCTCCATAGCTTGCCTCTCGAAATCAACAATCTCATCCTCTGTAAACACGGAGGCCTTATGGCCCTCATCATCCTGCATGATCTAGTCACTGTAGGGATCAATCTCATCCATATCAATAAGTTACTTTGGTAGGTCCTACACCTTTCTTGTGCAAAGCCGAAGGTTGTATTGCACAAAAACAAGATCATTGAGGCATTGTTGCGTCAACTTGCTACGCTTCTTTGTGCGAATGGCATCAAACAAACTCCAATTGCACTCACAACTAGAAGCACTACAAGGTTGAGACAAAATTTAGAGGGCTAGCCTTTGCAAATTTGGGGTATTTCCACCCCAATCTTCCCACCAAGAACTTGCAAATAAGATATTCAAGTTTTTGTAAATAAACAATATTCTATTAATAATTGTAATTAATAACTTGCAAGGTATAAGGCTTCACTTTTTCTTGCTTGCTGTTTGGGTGTCTCTTCCTCGTATAGCTAAATGCTAAGAAAACAACCTCCCCCTAGCTGCCTTATAATTTTGCAACTCTAACATGATGAGGTCTCTCACCGCATCTGTAGTTGTCATCTTCACAATACATGTGGATAGGCCCTCCATAACCTCCCTATTAGCATTCGTGAAACTATCAGAGAAGAACTTGGGCTTGAGATAGTACCTCGTTGCATGAATGGGTTGGTGGAGTTGATTATTCCACCTCTGATCAATGATCTCCCAAGTAAGGGCAAATCTATTTGTATCCCCCTTGTAATAGTTTTGGATGGCCTCTTTGGCCTTGTCCATGGCCTCATAAATATATCCCATTGCATTTTTCTCACCATCCACCAAGCGCAAATCCCTCACCAACGAATTAGTTACCTACAAAGTACAAAGTAGAAGCAAATTTAAATTACAACTTACAATGAAACAAAATACTTTTAAGGTTTATAAATAAAGGATTCACTTTGAAAATTAAATTAAGTTTGAAGTTACCTTGACAATCTCTGTAGCTCTAGTTGCAAAATCACCATAAAAAACCATTATTGCAATCCTTTTGTCATGTCCCCGTTTTAGTTGACACTGTTTGTCGAGGAGTTAGCCTATAATTTCGATCCTCGTAGGCTGACAGGGTGTGCAGAGGATCATCGGAGGCAGTTACTCAGTGTTTGGTAGCTCCAGTTTGCAGTTGTGTCAGGTTGGGCCTTCGCAGAATCTTCCAGAGTGCTTTTTCAGGAACTTTCTATTTTTAGAAAGTTTGGTCAGGCGGAAGCTGCTATTTCGGGCAGGGCACTTGGTTCAGCCATTCAGCTCAGAATCGACCCAGTTCAGCAGTTGGTTGATTTGACGGAGAAATAAGGAGCAATTAATGAGTTATTAAATATTTAATAATTTGACTTTATATTAAAGTCACTTTATTGAAATATTGAAATATTTAATTATTTGGCTTAATTATAAAGTATTTAATTATACTTTATAATATATTATTAAAAGGTGACTTAATGAGTATTTATATTCATTAAAAAGGGGACGCCAATGATTAATTATTTTTCCTAAGTCAAAGTGCAAAATTAAATCATTAATTTAAATGATTTATTAAAAAGGAGAATGGGTCGAATTTTTCCTCAAGGCAATATATACCTTTCACAGGCAAAATCGAACTATCATGTTTATTATTCAATTTTGTCTTCTTGCATCTGAGCATTGGAGTTTGCAAACCCTAGGGTTTCTGGCAGACCATCGTTTCTGGAGAACGAAAACTCTTCAGAGATCAGGCAGACTGAGGCTGTGAAATATCAGTTGAAGCTAGCACTTGGTGATTTCATCCAGAGATCACAGTTGAGATTATTGAGATATTCATTCAGTTAGAAGCAGAGAAAATCATCTTCCAGTTGAGGCGACTTCAGCAGAGGGATTTAATTAGTGATCTGGCATCTTTTCTTGGAGTCCGTACCTTTATTACTGCTGCTGCAGACTGGCCGTACTACTGTACCTGCAGGCCGTACTTATTTCTTCAGAGGTTATTCTCCCGTATTCAAATTCTGGCTCTTAGTTTAGGGCGTTGGCTTTGTCTTGAGCATTTACTGGAGATCTGGCATTGTATTCAGAGTCTGGAGATTCATTCCTTTTACTGGCCGTACCATATTGCATTAATTGCAGCCGCCATTATGAGAAATCAGGTTTTTCATCAATAAATTTGTTGTATTTCATTTATAGCTCCATCTTTATCATTGTAATTGTTCTAGAAGTTAAATACATTGAGGCGCCTATCATATCTGAGCATAAAATTGCAATATTGAATTTATTTAGATTTTATTTGCAATTTCTTAGCAAAATTGCAGCATTTATTATTTTGTCAAAAACCCTCAAAATCACAAAAAATCGAAAACTTGCAAAAACCTTCAAAAATCAATTAGGGTTTGAATCAGAGAACCACCAGGGTTCTGACACCTTTCTCCATCAACCTTCTTTGAATAAGTTGAGTCTACCCATTGTTGACTCACAAACATCTGCTTCAACGGAGTCGATAAACTAGTAATACTTTGCAACGTTAGAAAATTAGTTGCAAACCTTGTAGCACCCGATCACACAAGCTCTTTCCCCTTGGTGTGATCTCTCATCAATTGAAGAACCCATGGGTGATTATATATATATTTTGTTATATCCCTTACTTCTTCTACAATTGGTCTCATCCAATCAATTTTGCCTATGTCCTCCAAAAGAAGGTCAATGAAATATTCCTCTTTAATTTTTTCCCCAAATTTGAACACACAGACCAGCATCAAACCACTGATTAACGTTAGCTCCAAATACAAATCAGCTTGAAAGGTAACCCTTGCCAAGAATGTTCACCAAGATCCCAGTGCGGGCGAGACGATAGCATATGGCATGGGGATCATTAGTAATAATCAGAGCTGAAAATACATTCATCTGCTGATGCAGGCATCCACAAGCAGTGGGGATACTCCACTTATTCAGTGGGTGAGATTATTACAATATTAAAGGCGGCAAGCCAGCCATTTAAATCCTCTCTTCCACTTATTTCGTGGGGGGAATACAGTCCTCACAACCATTTATTTTTGTCGGGGGAAACAACATTAATAAAATATGATTATTTGAAACTCAACCACTCAATCGTGGGAGTGTAAACAAACATAAATTGCAGCAACTAAAATAAACAGTTGTTAGTACTACTAACAAGCTTTACAATAAATAAAAATAAGCTACAAACTAGAAAGATATGCTTCCAAAACCAACAATGGTTAGAGTAACACTTCCTCTAACATTTACAATGCCAAAATGATATGGAAAAGAAGCTCAGAACAGCATTAGAACAATTTCTAACTAATTTGATCAGAAACCGGAAATACAGAAAATCAGATCAGCAAGGAGAGAATTCACCATAATGGACGTATCTTCTTCAATTTAGGTCAGAAAGCTCTCAAACCACAACCAATCAACAGCTAAGAGCTCGACGTCCAACCTCCACTGAGAAAAGAAGCCAAAAACAGAGAGAAACAGTTGGCACGAATTTCAAGGCAAGCTCCAAATGGTACTACCCCCTTGAGGAGGTCGACTTGACTTCAAAAATCAGCAACTCAATGATAAATTTCGAGAACTTGCACAAAGGGTCGCCCTTCACAATTACACAACATGGGCGGATACCCAAAATGAAATAAAATTCTATGATGAAGCTATGAACAGAAATTAGCTTCAGCCATGTCAAACCAGCAACTCAGAAAATAGGCTATACATCAATAACCTGTTTGGAAACATTAGAAATGAAGCTCTATCTACACCTCTGAATGAAGTGCAGTCTCATATCTCCACCTAGGAAGCCATAGTTTCAGGCTTGAAGGATGGATTGAATTTGCTAAGCTTCCCCTTAACCAGGTTTTTGATTCATTCCAGCAACATAACTTTGCTTTCCAAAATATAACATAATCAGCTCTCCAAAATGCATTAATATATAAAGCTTTAATTGGCAAATGAAACACTCTGAATTCTAAGAAGTCGAATCACTTCAACTTCCAAAAGGGACGTGTTGTGACCTTTTCACACATCGCCCCATCGCCAATGGGGATCCCCAGTTCCCTGTTAGTTTTTAGGGTTTTGTCTCCTTGCAACGGTTATGTGGGATCACTTTGCTAAGAGTTTCAGGTCAGTTTGCCGAGAGTCATCCGAGCCAAGTCAGTAATTCATGCTTGATTCAGTGCGTAGACGTCATGGAAGCGCTCAGAAGGCCCAGGAAACGAAGATCGACTGTGAATTCGGCCAATTCTGACACTTCCTACTTTTTAAGAAATTTTGCTTTTTCGATTTTTCATTTTTGACATTTTCGGACCAAACAAGGTTTCCTATTTTTTAGGGTTTGCTTTTTCTATTTTTGGAAAGCTTCTATATTTAGAAGGTCCCGAGTTCCAAAAACGCACTCAGAAGTTCCAAAAACTTGATAGAACTCTTAGAAAATCAAAGAGAAAATTTGGAAAATTATTGAAAAATCTGGAAAAACAGTCAAAAAGCATGAAAAAATCAGACCAAAAACATTCAAATTCTGGAAAATCAGTTCGAAATTAATCAGATCTGAAGGTCAAAATCATGGGAAATCAGCTCAAAAAGGATGAAATTCATGAAATAAATGGCTAACTCTGAAATTCGCCATGAAAGAAGGATGAAGGAAGATGTCTAGAGGCTGGTGAAGTCCGCCCAGCACTAAGGAAAAATGGCAAAAGACATAGAAAGTCCGCCTTGCACTCATCCTAGGATCCTCCAAAGTCCGCCATGCATCAAAGGAAGAGGTGCCAAGAAGTTTCAAAGTCCGCCATGCTCATCCTATACTCCTCTAAAGTCCGCCCAAGCATATCCTAGACCCATCTAAAGTCCGCCATGTGCTTGAAGACTTGTCCAAACATCCTAGAAAGTCCGCCATCCACTTTAAAGGAAGTGCCAAAAGGTTCTAAAGTCCGCCATATTCAAAGAGGGACGTCCAAAAAGCCTTAGAAGTCCGCCACACTTTGGCAAAGAAGCTCTAAAGTCCGCCCTTGAAAGGTGGGACTTGGTTAAAGACCATTCAAAGTCCGCCTAGGCATGTAGAAGAAGGAAAAATCAAAATTTTTACTAAGTATTGATGCCTACCAAGGGGAATTTCGAAATTTTGACTAAGTATTATAGGATTTCCAAAGAGACAAAGGGTTAAGCTAAGTGCTAAAAAGTTTGGAAGTCCGCCATGTTCAAGGAGATGATGTCCAAACTTCTTTGAAGTCCGCCCTAGGAAAGAGGGACGTCCAAGATGCATATCCAAAGAGGAAGGAAAGTCCGCCATACACTCGAAGAGGTTGGCAAGATGTCAAGGAAGTTCGCCATGCTAGTCCAAGTGCTTGGAAAGTCCGCCATGGTCTATGAAAGGGAAAATTTACAATTTTTGGCCAAGTGTTATGGCATTTTCAAGAGGCAAAGTGCTAAGTTTGAAAGGAAAGTGCTAAAGGAAGTCCGCCATGCTTGTGGAAGATGCCTTCCAAAGTCCGCCTAGGCATGTGGAAGGAGAATTTCGAAATTTTTTGCCTAAGTATAAGAGCCTAAGAAGGTGGAATCAAGATTTTGGCTAAGTGTTGTCATATTTCCAAGAGACAAAGTGTGCTAATACCTTTAGAAGTCCGCCATATTCAGGAGAGATGATGCAAAGACCATCCAAAGTCCGCCCTAGAAAAGAGGGACGTCCAAGATGCTTGTCCAAAAGGGTTGGAAAGTCCGCCATGGTCTATCAAGGGATAACATAATGATTTTTGCTAAGTGTTGGTGCGTACCAAGGAAAAATTCGAATATTTGCCTAAGTATAGAGGCTAAAAGATGAAAAATGGAGATTTTGGCTAGGAATCATGACGTTTTCAAGGAGCTAAGTGCTAAGTTTGAAAGGACAAGTGCTAAAGAAGTTTGGCTATGGCAAAGACAAAAGTGAAGTGTGCCTAGCACAAAGGTGGAAGAGAAATTAAATTTGCCTAAGTATGGTTGTCTGAAGAAAAGGTTAAGAAATTGACAATTTTGGCCAGAGAAAAAGGCACAAGGCAAGGAGAAAGGAAGGATCGCCCTTGGCCAGAAGGAAGAAGAATTTGTCAAGCGTCAAAGAAATTCGGCCGATGAGGACATCCAGACAAGGATTTTGCCTAGAAAAATCCGACTGAGCAAGAGAAAATTTGACTTTGGCAGAAGAAAATAGGCTCAGTGCAATAAAAAAATTTCGCCATGGCAGAAGAAAATAGGGATCTGGCATAATATTTATCGATGGAATGGCTAAAATTTTGGCTTGGCTAGACGAAATTGGGAGTAAAATTGGCCAAAGAAAATGAAGAGGAGATTGGATAAAAAATAAATGACAAGAGTCTTGAAAGTTTGCAAGTCTCAAAGGGTTCGACTTCTAGAGAGAGAGTATGGAAAATCAGTGGGAATTCCGACTTCGGGAGATTAAAATGGATAATTAAATATGAAATATGCCCGTGCCAAGATGAAAATTGCAAAAGGAGTATGGAATTCGCTTTGAAGTGATAAATTTGACACAAAATTCACCATGAATCCAAGAGAGAGAAAATTTGAATTTGTTTATTTTATTTCTTGCAGGTGGATAACGACGCGAGCGAATCTTCAAAGAGGAAGCAATGGCGTGGAATGGTGGCAAGTCTGCTTCAAGCCAAATGGAGTGAGGGAAAAAGGATGGGACAAGCATGAGAAAGTCCAACCTTGCCTAAGCACAGCATGTCCAAACCTTTGTAAGGCATGGTCAAGGCAAAATAAAGTCTGACCTGGATAAGAAAATGTCTTGAGCAAATTGGCTAAAACTCAGAAAATTGGCTAAGTGTTGATACCTTGGGGAGAAGACTTCACTAAGTGTTGGATGGAAAACAGGAAGGATGAAGAGGAAAATAAAGAAGAAATGAATAAAATCCTTAGCACAAGCCAGATTCAGAATTGAAGGCAAATCCACAGGCAAAGTTCGTTCAAGCATGGAGATGACCAAAACCTTGGCTAAATGTTGAATGGTCCAGATGAAGATGTTACAAAATGAACCTGAATAGCCAAAATTTGGCTAAGTTTGGGAAATACTTCACAGAGGAAATTCCAATTTCCTCCATTGTGGCAAAAGCACAGAGGCATTCTTCTCCAAATTCTAGGCACTTGAAAGAAGCAATCAGGACAACTTCTTGAGGGATTTCATCTCCTGAAGAATTAAAAACAAGCTTCCAATTAGAATCGGATGGTGACAAGAAGAGTGTTCCAAACAGATCTCCATACTTAGACAATTTCTCGGCACAAAATGGAGAATTCAAAGGGGAAATCCAAAGGAATAACATCAACCCAGTTCAAGCAGGAGGAAGTTCAAAGCAACCAACTTCAAGTCCAGACACCTACTCCAAGGGGAGACTTCCAGACCTCAAAGATTCCAGTATAGGTAAGAAGAAGAAATCAAAGTCTCAAAAGGAATCCAAGATCAAAGCTAGGAAGGAACAAGCACAACGGACAGAGTCATTGGCAGGGAAAATATTCTAAGGCAAGCACGTGGAAGAAAAACGAAGCAACCACAGAGGGCATCCAACACGCTAAGGTGGCGCCTCGTCATCTTCCAACCAATCAAATTGTTCCAAATCAACATGCAACAACTTTCTATTTTATTGTTGGTTTATATTTAGCAAAAAGGACAAGTGTCCTCGAATGTAATTTTCTCATTGGTCGAAAGTGACAAACCCTAATTAGGGTTTTATTTTGTAATCTCGGCCGTTGATTTGAAATTAATCTTGGCCATTGAATTGTAATTGGGGAGCCTATAAATTGAGCTCGCCCCCTCATTTGTAAAGTGTGGAGATAGAATATGAAATTGTTGCATTGAGACTATTTCGAATAATAAAAGCTCTTGAGCATGATTTGCCTTGAATAACTTCTTATTATCAAATAGTAAGCGAGGTTGCATATCTTCTTCCGCCATAGATTAAAGTTAAAGTTAGATTAGGTAGAATTTGCTTTGAAAGTTGGTTAATTGAATGAAAGATTGATCGTATTGATTCAATGGTGAAGTGTAGCTCATACTTTCTTCGAATGGATGATTTGCATTCGATGCGTAAAGTTAGCCTGAGCTCTTAATTGTGGAAACTTAACTTCAGCCTCATTCGAGGTTTGAAAATTATTCTCACAACCCTTGAAGATTGCACCCATTTTGCGTATGTTGTCTTGCAGGAGGCGAAACAAAGTGTGGTTTATCCGCTTCATCGAGTCTTTATTGTCTCTTGAATTCTTAGGCATAGACTAGATTCTCTGAACCCCTATTCTTTTTGCCTTTTTTTGAGATCCACATGGAAAGTCCTAATTGAAGAGAGCCTTTAATGATAAATTTCCTAAGTCCCAAACTTGTGAAGATTTTCTTACGTAAGTCCCCTTGTTTATTACCAACATATCACAACGGCCATTGAGCTTATCCACACGTCGAGACCCGATTAAAGAAACCTTGGAATCACCATATGATCTTCTCGCAATCTTAGCATACGCGGTGGTTTTTCAAGAGAGGATAGAGTGTCTTTGGACATTTTATTCTGAAGTGTTCGGTGGATGATAAAACGTACACCAACAGGACGCCACTTCAACCATTCACTTTATTTTAAAATAATAAAATATCATTCATCTTCCTTTTAGGCGTCCATTTCCATATTGCAACAATAAAGCATTTATTAAATAATTAAATAATTAAATACTCAACTTGACCCCTTAATGTCCCCTCTTTAAAACAACATGAAGTTATTAAGTCTAGGCGTGGGGTACAACTTAAAAACATAAAATTGACTAAGTATAAAACTCAGTCTGAGGAGATAACCAAAACCAATGCTAATACTGAAACTGATGGATTACCAAAAATAGCATGATGACCTGAGCTGAATTGCTGATGATGCCACTGCCAAAATTAGACTTACTAAAAATAGCCAATACCAAAAATAGTAAGCTCACAACAAAACCAACAGAAAGCCAAACTGATCAGCCATACTACCCAAAATAGAAAGTGAATTGCAGAAGATTGAGTTGCTGCTAGAAAGGTACTGCTATAAATAGACTTACCAAAATAGCACACTTCTATAAATAGTAAGTTTGCAAAACCTCATTTGTACGCCAATTGAGCAGTAATCAGGACTTACTAAAATAGTAAGTGTTTCCAAATATCATTTGAGCACAAACCGGGCAGCCATCATGACTTATTGTAAATAGTAAGTGCTCGGAAAGGATGTCAGATTCAGATGCATGTTACATCACCTCGGAGGTCTCTGGAAACCCAAAAAAACCCAAAAACCTATCTTGCATGCAAGGTATCAGTCAAAATTGCATGTCATCATTTTAACATGCTTGTTACCTCATCCCGAAGCTCTCCAAAAACCCAGAAAGCTCCACCATACATGCGTCAGAAAAACACACATGCAAGCCTTCAAAATTGCATCCGAAAGTGGAAACCCTAATTTCCAAATCTGCTTAGCCTACAAGTTTCCGGAAATAGGTTAAATCCTCAAGAAGAGCGTAGGGCTAAAATGGGGACATCACAGTCAAGGCAATGAGCTACACAAAGGGTCCAAAAAAGTGTTTGATGCCTCTCTTGAAGCAATGCGTCACATATGTTGCTACATTGCTAGTAACAATTTGGACAACATTTTCTATACCCACCTCTAAAACAACCCCCTCCAACATCAAGCTCAAATTTTCTGCATTCTTTATTATGTTGGAGGCATTAATTGACTTTAGAAAAATCAACCCACCATTTGAAGCCACTAAAAAATTAATGATAGTGCGGTTCTTTCCATCTGCCTAGTCATTTGAAAGAATTGTGCATCCAAACTTTTGCGATTACTTCTTTTCATCTTCTACAATTTGTTTTGCATCTACAATAGCATCTTTGAGAAAATTGCCACTTAAATCTTTTGGAGTGGGGGCCTTGTACCCTTTCCCTGCAACTGTCAATACTGTCACCAAACACTCCCAATATGGATTCCTTGCCACGTTGAAGGGAAGGTTGTTATAATACTGAAAATTTGCACAAGCCTTATTTGCTTCTTTGTGCACCTGCCTATTCCACCTAGTAGCTTCTAATGAAGGTTGTGAACCTTGTTCATTTCTAAGCACAAAAAACTGGACTTTGCTCGAAGTGGGTGAGGAGGATGGGACATGTAAACGTGAACCACGACTAGAGCCCGCAATGCCTTGCATGTCCACCTCATATTCTTTGTGCAAATTAGGAGCAATGGCTTCTTGTGTCTTTGCTCTCTCCAATTCTTTTCATCTAGTGTTGCAAGAAGGGCTATCATCTCGTTTCATCTCTTTAGGGGCTATTGGACATTCCTTGGCATCACGACAAGGAATGCCTGCAAGATGGTATTTGAGGAGATTGATGCCTCCACTAAGCCTCTTCATGCACCAGGTACCAATAACGCTCCCTTGTATTGGCCCCATTATGCCATATTTCCAAGTGTGGTCATGGCTACCAGGGGGTCTCCTTCCAATGGGCTGACTTGCACTTGTTTAGTCTGAACTAGATGCAGAGTTGGATGCCATTGTGATTATATGTTAACCTACAATATCGATAGCAACAAAAAATAGTGATTAAATTTTTAACATACTAAAAAAATTACAAGTTGCCTTTTCTCTACTCATGATGCAAGGGATCATAACATGAGCGGTTATAAAAACTATTAGTCCTCAAGATGTCCTTTTAGCAAATAGGATAAGTAGAAAATAAAACACATGAATCTAGTGGAACAAAGCTTATTTAAAACTAAAAGGCTGTAGTTACAAATTGAACTTACAATGACCGAACAAATCATTATTTGTATGAAACTTACTACATGGCACACGTTTTTGAATTCTTCAAATCAAAATGACCATGTACATATTTATAATGTACTATTGTTTTTTGGTTTGTTTGTTCCATCAATTTATTGTTAAGCATGACAAGATATTGTTTTTAATTTATAAGAAGAATGATATTGCTGGCAATAGCTTATTCAAAGCTTGACATAAGATCCATTTGTGAAGGCATTAAATTTATGTACTAGTTTGTACATTCTAAGATTAAAGTTTAAACATTGATAATGGTTTTCACTTTTCAATACATCATTTTTAGCATTTTTATCCTTTTAAAGAAAAATAAGAAAATATACTATGCTTTTCAAAATGAAAGGGAAAATTAAATAAATAAATAGTATGATTGTATGAGCATTTAGGGTAAATTTTGTACATTTTATGTAAATTATGTTATATATTAATATCATAGTTACAAGACCCGGACTTGCCTTGGACTTGGCAAGCTGATTTTGGACTTGGACTCAGACTTGGTGCACAAACTCGACCAATTGAAAAACCCAAGAAATTCAAAGATTTTTTAAGGATTTAAAACTTGTTTCATGCACCCTTTATTAAATAAACCTTAAAGACACAATAACATCATCAAATATAAGCTAATTTGATCACATACACAAGTATAAATAGTATGATTGTATGAGCATTTAGGGTAAATTTTGTACATTTTATGTAAATTATGTTATATATTAATATCATAGTTACAAGACCCGGACTTGCCTTGGACTGGGCAAGCTGATTTTGGACTTGGACTCAGACTTGGTGCACAAACTCGACAAATTGAAAAACCCAAGAAATTCAAAGATTTTTAAGGATTTAAAACTTGTTTCATGCACCCTTTATTAAATAAACCTTAAAGACACAATAACTTCATCAAATATAAGCTAATTTGATCACATACACAAGTATACATCGATCACATAAGTATAAACGCAAATTGTAGCTAAAGGAAATATTAATAACACACTTAGATATATAAAATTATAAATATTATCAAATGTATACAAAACTCATGGAATATAAAATCCATGGCATCAAAAGTTCCAAACAAATATCAAAAGTAAAACTGGAAGTCTATGGCTCAAAGGAGCCTGCATCCTTCCTACAAAAGCATCTAAGGTAGGTCTTGGATGATGTTGCAGCCATAATCTCTGCCTCTGTCTCCGTGTCACCCACACCAACATAGGTTGTGTCTACTCGTGCTCTAACCTCCTCTGCCATGGCTACAGCCTCAACTTTGCTATTTGCCTGGTCAACCTAATTGAGGTCCTCATTAGTAAAGATAGGATCCTTAGCCTCAGTGATCCACTCAGATTGAGGATCGACCTCCTCTAGCATGATGGGGGGGGAGTCAGCGCCCAAAATCTGTCTGTGGCAAAGACGAAGGTTGTAATGAACATAGACTAGATCATTCAACCTCTCCACAAATAGTCTATTGCGCTTCTTGGAGTGTATGTGCTCAAACATACTCCAATTGCGCTCACAACCCGAAGCATTGTATGGTTGTGTAAGAGACCAGGTGTCTCTCAACCAGATCACTGGCCAGTAAACTGAAGTTTTGTTTTTGTTTCTGTATTTTTGATTTTTTTGTAGGTTTTTGCCATAAAAGAGAAATTGCGATTTTGCTCTAAAATACTATAAAATTCATAATAAATTCGTAGACAATAAATTTGCATCAATAATACTCTCCAGATGAATGCGCATACATTTATTGATCTCCAGAACTCATACAATAAATTAAATCGAACATATAAGGGGAAAAACAATATTTTATTTAAGGGGAACCTGATTGCTTGCAGCCGCCATCAATGAAGTAGTAAAGGTACGGCTGAGAAGATAGAGCCAACTACAGGCCCTCAGATCAACACCAAAACTCCAGAAACCCTAGGTGCTCAAGATGCAATAAGCAGAAGCTCACAAAACAAGACGTCTGGCTGAGAGGAGATTGTACGGCCTTGTTGCTGTGTTTGTACGGCTTGTACCAGCAAAGAGGAATTCTGTACTATCTTGATATTCGTGCCAAATGCCAAACAAAACCCTGCTAATATAAGATTCGCCTTCTGGAAAGAGAATCAATCCAACCCTGAATGAAAACCCACTGTGAAACTCTGTAACAACCTCTGAATGAAGTTATTCAACTGACAATCTTCAATTGGTATTGCACAGTCTCAGTATGCCTGATTCTGAAGAGGGAACGTTCTTCAAAATCTGATGATCTGCAGAAACCCTGGTTTCTCAAACCCCAATGCTCTCAGAGAGAAAAAATATCAAATTCGAATAATCAACATAAGAGTTTGATTTGTCTTGAGGAAATAAATAGTCTCTCAAAAAGTCGACCTTTCTCAAAAGTCACTTAAAATTACATTTAATAATATTAATTCGCCTCTTTTGGACTTAGGCAATAATATTAAAATAAATGGCATCCCTTTTTAATGAGTAAATAATTATTCATTATAATAATAACTCTCCTTTATTATAAAGTATTAAATACTTTATAATATGCCATTAATACTTTAATATTTTAATATATTATTAAAGTGACTTTATAACATAAAGTCAAAATAATAATAATCATTTAATTATTATTAAATGCTCCATTATTCTCCACTGCTCATCAAACTGACAAACTGGGTCGAAACTGAGTTGACCAGTTGAGCCAGGTGCCCTGCCCAAAATAGCAGCTTCCGCCTGCCTGACTTACTATAAATAGTAAGTATTTGAAAACCACTCAGAAAGTGTCTGCAAAGGCCCAAACCTGAATCAACCGCTGGAGTGATGTTCCCAATGCTGGATAACTGCCTCAAGTGATCCTCTAAACACTCTGCCAGCCTACGAGGATCTGAATAATAGGCTAACCTCTGACACAACGGTACTACCTAGGAAGGGAACATTACAGGTTGGCTCAATATGCAAATTGCAATCCTTTGAAGATTTGGTACCTTAGCACCAAACATTTCCCACCATCTATCTGAGATGAGAAAAAGAAAAAAATCAATCTCATTATCCAACTTTAAGTTTCAACATTTAATAGTAATATAAAGAGGAAAAGTTTATTACATTTTTAAACTTAAATTATGCCCTTAATATATTTTTACTTGGCTGTTCAATTATCTTTGCACTTGTCATGAGAAAAGAGCTCTCCTTGTGCAAGTCTAAAGGTCTCGATCTCATGGACTATTTGTGTTGTAACACTAGGTGGCATCTGCTCTATCACTAAGTAGAGCCCATTCAGAACCTCCTCATCCACCTTGAAATCAGGGCAGTATTGGAATGCTAGATTGAGGTAATAAGCGGTTGCATGTAGGGGCTTGTGAAGTTGGAGGTGCCATCACCTATCAATGATCTCCCAAATGGGACGATACTTACCCTCAACTCCCACATAGATAGATCTAATGACCTCCTTGGCCCTATGCATGCCCTCATACGGGCTTCTCCCCATTAACAACTCATAGGAGAACTACCAAAGGCTGAGTGAACTGCAATTATTGTGAAACATTAACTTAAGTGTGAAAAAAAGTAAGCAAATAAAAGAAAAATATGAAAAAAAGTTAAAATATAATGTAGAATTAGATTCTCATTTACTTTTACAATCTCCGCAGTAGGTACCCAAAAGCTTGGCTCATCAAACATGCAATTTGCCACATCAACCTCTGCAGTGGTCTTAGCATAGGATGAAGTCCACTCCTCACTAACAAACATGTGCCTCAATCTTCCCTTTGACCAAAGCAAGGATTGTAATGTGATGAAATTTGTTGTAAATTGGGTTATGCTAGGACGAGACAACTCCTCCAGCCTCGTGTACTGCGTTAGTAGGTTGAGGACCCATGCGTGATTGTATACGAATTTACAAATACTTTTGGCTGACTCCACACATGTTTTGATCCATGGAAGCTTGCCAAAATCCTCCAATATAAGGTCAAGGCAATGGGCAGCACATGGAGTCCAAAATAATGATGGGTGCCTCTCCATCAATAGTCTACTTGCATGTAATAACCCTTGCCCAAGATTGGTAGTTTTTACGATTTAATCCATTTGGGTTGACAATGTAAACATGTTGTCACATAATTGTACTTAATGTCTAGGACTGAAAATAGTTTGTGTTGGATGTTGTGGTTGTGTTGCTGATATGTGGTTGTCATTGATGTCAACACTATTAGCATAAATTCATTTGAAGCTGTATATGTGGAGGATATTGAGAAAATTGTAATAAACGAGTTGCAGGTTGTCAATGGTGAAGTGAAGTACAGTGTAGCCGACATATTGGTGGTTATTTCTGTACGTTGTTGATTAGATGTTGTGGATTAAAGGGTTTGTTGTTGAGTGTATCTAGTTTATCCATGTCGAGTTTAAGAGATCCGCATGAAGATTTGATCGAGTTATGAAGATTTTCATTCTAACAGTTTTTTTGTTTCTTCAGTTGGTGTTCCTGATTGAAGATGATGCTATTTCAATTAGTTT
Organism: Sequoia sempervirens; assembly: GCA_007258455.2. Classification (NCBI taxonomy): domain Eukaryota; kingdom Viridiplantae; phylum Streptophyta; class Pinopsida; order Cupressales; family Cupressaceae; genus Sequoia; species Sequoia sempervirens. Next base: position 205,297,727 of record VDFB02271358.1, read on the forward strand.
AGTTGTTGTGGATGCTTCTCTTGTGATTCGTGATGCTTGTGGATGTTTCTAGATCGTGCTCTATTTTTGTTGCAGGTCCGCATTGATCGTTGTGCTCGTGGTTGGCGGTTTCTCTTGCATGTTCATGTTTTTCTTGTTCTTGGCCAACATAGTGTTTGTAGCATGTTGTGGATCTTCGAGGTGAAATTAATTGAAGTGTCTTCGTGTTGAAGATGTTTTTTGGGTCCTCACTAAGTTGTGGCCGACCTTGGTTGATTCGCATTGACAATTTTTATTGTTTTAGGCCAACAATTTATATTCATTTTATTATTTTTGTTGAGGCTGACTTGTAGCGATAAAATTTCTTGTTGCGGATATATAAAAGCGATTGTTCATTTCATTTGAAGTATGTTGAATGTGTGTGTGCGCGAATAATGTTCTAAATCATTTGAAGGTAGAGCAAAGTGTGAAGAAGAGTGAAAAAGAGTGGAGAAGTGTTCATGTGCTTAATTGGAACTATAATCAGGCATTAGCATATGCTATTTTCTCAATTCAAAATCTGAATGGCTGTAATCCAAATCTCTTTTTAAGACAATGTGTCGTCCTTTGTAATTGAGCAGTGAGCTCTAGGCAGTGTGCCTGAATGCATGTGCATTCCCCATATTTCATTTTCATTATACTTTTAACAAGGTATAATCTTGTGGACTGACCTCCACCGCGGTTTTTCCCCTAACAAGGTTTCCACGTAAAAAAATCTTAGTGTTATGTGTGTTTCTGATGTGTTGATGATTTATGTTTTCATGGTTAATAATCAAATATGAGAATAAGGTTAATAAGTTGGATAAGTTTTGAATTTCTGTGACAATTGATTCACTCCCCCCTCTTAGTTGTCTGCCCTTGTATTGCCAACAATTGGTCTCAGAGCAGGTTCCTTGGAATTTGTTCCAAGATTTGATGGAACAAATTATTCTTTGTGGAAGTGTAATGTCCCCAATTTCGCGAGCATCAGAGTTCGGTGGATTTAGCCTATTCTTGGCCCTCATAGGCTAATATGTCTGGTTAGAGGGTCCCTTTTTTGGCAGTGATTAGTGGTTTTCTCCTTCAACGCCTCGTGTGGGTTCAAGCTTAGCCCTTCGGTTGACTCAGTTTCACATACTTACTATTTATAGTAAGTCACTGTTCAAGGTTTCTATTTTTAGATGGGCATCCGATCACATGGAGAACATGGAGAGTCGACTCCTGGTTCAGACAACATAGCAATCAGACAAGTATTTCAAGAGATATTAAAGTTTAAGTGACTTAAGTGATTTATTTAAATATTTTAATGTTATTATAAAATTATAAAGTAACTTTAATTTTAATAAAGTGTGTTAAGTGGAAAATTAAAGTGGGAATATATGTTTTATCCCACATTGACAAGGGAAGTGTTTGAGCTCTCCAGGAAAAGAATAAAAAGGGACTTAAGAGCTCATTTCTGAATCATCCAGGATTTGATATTTGTTTGAAGATTTCTCGTTGGCGTTTGGAGAAGGGAGCCCTAGGGTTTTCTGCCAGCATATCGGCATTGGAGAGTGTAGCTACTTCATTGCAATAGCATGCTGAGGTTGCGAAATATCAGCTGAAGGAGCTTAACTGTTGGCTTCATCCAGAGGTCAAGTTTGTGCTTCATTGGATTTACAGGAAAGTTCAGAATAAGGGTTTCTTCTTTTCAAGAATCAAGGATTGTATCCTGGGTATGCTTTATTGTAAAAGCTTTGAAAGTAAATCAATAAAATTATCTATTTGCTACAGTAGGGTTTCATAATTCATTTCCAATATTTTTATTTCATGCCTGGCATCTTATTTGAGAAAATACAAAGAGGCAAATTACAGCAAAAACGCAAAAAAATTTCAAACCTTCATCATTCAGCATAAAAATCGAAGGTTAGAGACAACAGGTCTCTTACAGTGGTATTAGAGCCTAAGTCCTGCCATCTTGTGTGGGAAATAAATTTTTATGAGCAAAAAGAAAATTTTTTGAAAGTAGGGTTTTGAGAGTTCATTAAAAAATTCAGAGTAATTGGTCTTTCCCAAAAATTTTGGGATTGAAGATTTCAAGCATCTGGTTAATTTCTGGTTATTGTTGCGGAAGGTGTATCATGCATTTTGGGGAAGAAACTCTATGAAGAAACTCTATGCTCAGGAATCAATTAACTCTTCCAAAATATTATAATTTGGAGCTCGCTAATTTAGATTTTTATTAAGTTTTTGCCGCATCAACTTCTGAAAGTGATATGATAATAATATCTAAAATCGCTAGAAACAAACATTGGAGGTGCGTCTAGAAAGGACAAAGAGCTGACATTCAAATTCAAGAGAAATCATGATCTCCTCAGGCTCCGCATTTCTTAAGAACAAGGCGCTAATAATTTTTTTTGGAGGGACGTCATTATTGATTAGCCGCCAGGTGGGGATAGGGAAGCCGTCAGACATTGTAAGGAGGAAAAAGACAAATTTAAAACTTTTGAAGCTGATTCGGTGCCAGGTGAGTTGGACGACAGTCACAAAAGACAGAATTAGACAAAAGATAAAGACAAATCGACTTAGCAAAGTCAGGCATTGTTTCCTTGAGCTAAGAATTTTGACGTTGTCACAAGAGACAAATAATATTATTGTTAGATGCAAACAAATATCAGAAAAGACAAAGGTTAGACAAATAGGAGAAAAAAATCTCTTCTCTTTGGGACCTGTCGGGAGCTGTTTGAGTTAGACAAGGCAAATATAAATCAATTAATTCTAAAGTAAAAAGCAGACGAAATTAGAATAAGACAAGTGTGACTCCAAAAAAATACAAAAAATAAATAAAAAAGGAACGACTTGAGCATCTACAGCTGTGGCACGATTTTGAGAAGGAAGGAAAAATTAAATTTGAGTTGGCTTTGAGAAGGGTCGCAGTCCAACAAGGTGACTAGGTCCTGCTTTGTTGACACAAGAGAATATGTTTTCAAGAGGAATCGAGCTGGTTTGTCATTGCTGGCGTCATTTCACAAGCTTCAAATCAGGTTCTCAGTGTCATCTAAATTCTGTGTTTTAAGTCTGCATCTGCATTTGTTATAGGTATCTGCCATCTACAACAATATATTTGCATTGGGACACAAAATAATTCGCTACCATCTGTAATAGCATTTCATCATTTAGACACTGGTTATTGTATGTCATTCTCATAGCAAATTAATGTGGTGTGCCATATGATATACATAGATTAATGCCTTATCTCAATATACATCATTGGCAAGAAAGTGATTGATTATTAGCAGCAATAAACATGAATCTGGGTTTGCAGACAAACTATTTGTTATAATGTCATCTGGCTGTAGATGACTAATTGCTTGAGTTTCACTCAGTCTTGGAAAAATCAAATGAATCATTGCATTGCTTCTTCCTTTTCACTTCAGTTAGCAATAATTGCAATTAGAAGTCCTTTATATTCATGACAGCCTCTTGAAACATCAAAAACACAAAAGAAAAACATCAATCAGCAGTTAGAAGGTTTTGCAATCAAATTGTTTGACAAAATGTTTACATGTGTCAAACTGGAAAATTGAGAAAATATCGTCTTATAGAGGTACAAATTTTTTTGAGGTAGAAAATCAGAGTTCTTTTTTTATCAGATTGGCAAGCTTGGACAGCAAAATGGTTGTCATGGCTTCTAAATTTGTAGATGAGGTAATGGTTGCTTATGAGGAATATATAGCATTTCCAGATAAGGTCAAAGGTTGTCTAGACTTCGAGCAATATATGGAGCATTGGATGGATTATAACAAGCAAAGAAGCAAATCGAAGAAATGTGAGCAGCTAAGTGTTGAGAGCACCTTAAACAATATTCAGCGAAAATCTATGCCTTCACAACAAAGATTAGCACATAGCTTGCAGCAGTCTAAAGATTCCATTTCAAGACGAAGCTCATCACAAAACAAAAAGAAGAAGTTGTGTTTCTATTGCAAAGGGCCTTACGATGAAAACCATGATTGCCTTTTGAGACCTAAGGGCAAGGCGAATAGAATAATGTGGGCACCCTATGAGGATTCAGAACCTGAAAAATCCAACCAGCAAAGTAATCATGAAAGATTTGAGTCCGAACACGAGATCTCTACAGATGGAGTATTTGAAAGTCTCTTTGATGTGTTTGGGTTAAAAAGGATTAAATCAACAGATCATGATCTTCAACCTACAGGTGGACATGGGATTGAAACTGAAGTGGTGGTTGATAAGGAAATTTTACATCGAGAAAATAGTATGGTAGAGCCACAAAATTATATTCACAATATTCCAGAAGTTGTTATCAGCACTGCTAACAATTCTGTTTTTCATGACAACAATGATAAAACTTTGCAACAACGGGAGACAACAGTAATTGCACATGTGCAAAATGATTCTATTGAGTTGTCATGAGACGGAACTCAAGATTTGGGTACTAATGCTGCAGTATTTGATGTGGATTCATGTCATGGCGAGTCTGATTTTTTAGATCGGACCTTAGAAAATGAGTTAGAAGGGTCATATGTTGACATGGAATCCCAGGATCCTGAGTTGGAAGGTGATACAGTTACATTGGGAGTGGAAGTGTGTGAAGATACTGTCATATCAGCAGCTTCTACTATATTAGTTGAGCCATCCTTCGAGGTACATAGCAACAGTACCTTAGTTGTTGATGTGTGCATTGATGACAACACACATGATGCTGTTAATCATGAGGTGAGTGATGAGGATTCAACCTCTTACTGTAGTGCGGATTTGGGTGGAAATGATGAGTCACAGGGGTATCATCATTTAGCGGGGTAGTTGAAGGTTAGTGATGATATGATTGTTATAGCTTTGGAGCATTTTGATGTTGCTAGACAGATGTTGGTGACTTATGGTTGGAGTGCTCCTATGTCAAATGAGCACGGTGATAGTAGCCTCTCCCTAGTAGAGTTCCATGCACTTCAAGAAGCTATTGGAATGATGAAACACAATTACTTGCGGCTACTTGCTGATAGGGACTTTCTTCTTGAGTGGGATTGTATTTGTTATGATGCACTGAAGGGGAAGGAGGAGGAGGTTGACGAGCTCACTCATGAGCTTGAGGTGACTATGGACTCATTACAGAGTGCCCAGTTGGCCCTTCAGGAGTCACAGTCACAGTTGGAGGAGCTTACCGTGGAGTTGAGTTTGGCACAGTCTCCACCAGCTGCAGCAACAGTACAGTTACATACAGTGGTAGTTGGTGAGGACCTTATATCCACGGGTTGTAGTGAGGATGTGGTCACATCTATCATGGATATAGGTGCAATAGTCTCAGTTGGGATGAGTACTTTGGTTGAGAGCAGCAGAAAACATGTTACATCAGGCTGACTTGTGGTCAGTACTATGACAGATGATGCAGGTCCGATAGCTGATAGCTCTTGTGTGGCTGTGGTGGATTCTCCAGAGAGTTGTGTGTTAGTACACAACGCTACTCCATCATCTTCACAGGGGACTTGTAGAGTGTCATCTGGTTGGGAGTATGGCTCTCATGTGGATTTGTTTCCCTCTCCTGGAAGCAAAACTGTTACCTCATCCCATGCAGCTGATTTTGGACGCTAGTTTGTTGTGTCTCAGAGTCAGAGTGATCAGCTGCTTGACCCCAGTATTGCTAGTGATGAGCCATTGACCGAGGTTGGAGTTTTTTATCGCAACTACACAGTGAAGAGTGCTCATCATTTTTCTTTTGATCAACATGCGAAGGACTTGATGATGTATTGATGTGGATTGACTCTGGGATTATACCTTCCGCTGTGGGATGGGAGTTTGCCATCTTCAGAAGATGGGATTAGCGGCTGCAAGTACTCGACACAGTTGTTTGTGGGGGATTGCTTGCAAGGACGACAATCAGTTATCCATCATGCAGTTAGGTATCCTATAGGGTTTGCTACTTCTATGTTACAGAGTGACTATGGTGTCAATTGGCATGATGGCTTGGCTAGTTATCACATCCATGGGGGTTTAACAGAGGACATGGAGAGATTTGGTATAGTAGATACTTCTAGATGTTCTTATCTCCACATGACAAATGGACATGAGTTCAGATTGTATTGGGATCCAGGTGGTGATAGGTTTGGCTTTAAGTATTGGATGGATCCCATTGGGTTGCTTCACCACTTTCAGCATAGTGGAGTTGAAGACAGTAGAGCGCAGTGGAAGTCTAAGGATGACAGATACGACAGACCTTCATTTTGGGTTTGGGATCCAGAGATAGCTTGCGCATTTGTGTTTTTTTGTTGATGCTACATGAAACAGTTAGAGATGTTTGGGACACTTCACAGTTCTTTTGGGCCTTCCGTGGAGTTGGGTTTCTTTGCAGTAGAGATTGCTTAGGGACAAGCAATGTCAGGGAGGGCGGACTGTAATGTCCCCAATTTCGTGAGCATCAGAGTTCGGTGGATTTAGCCTATTCCTGGCCCTCGTAGGCTAATATGTCTGGTTAGAGGGTCCCTTTTTTGGTAGTGATTAGTGGTTTTCTCCTTTAGCGCCTTGTGTGGGTTCAAGCTTAGCCCTTCGGTTACTTAGTTTCACATACTTATTATTTATAGTAAGTCATTGTTTAAGGTTTCTATTTTTAGACAGGCATCTGATCACATGGAGAACAGGGAGAGTCGACTCCTGGTTCAGACGACATGGCAATCAGACAAGTATTTCAAGAGATATTAAAGTTTAAATGACTTAAGTGATTTATTTAAATATTTTAATGTTAATAAAGTCACTTTAATTTTAATAAAGAGTGTTAAGTGGAAAATTAAAGTGGGAATATATGTTTTATCCCACATTGACAAGGGAAGTGTTTGAGCTCTCTAGGAAAAGAATAAAAAAGGGACTTAAGAGCTCATTTCTGAATCATCCAGGATTTGATATTTGTTTGAAGATTTCTCTTTGGCGTTTGGAGAAGGGAGCCCTAGGGTTTTCCTCGAGTGTATTGGCATTGGAGAGCATAGCTGCTTCATTGCAACAGCATACTGAGGTTGTGAAATATCAGCTGAAGGTGCTTAATTGTTGGCTTCATCCAGAGGTCAAGTTTGTGCTTCATCTGATTTACAGGAAAGTTCAGAATAAGGGTTTCTTCTTTTCAAGAATCAAGGATTGTATCCCGAGTATGCTTTATTGTAAAAGCTTTGAAAGTAAATCAATAAAATTATCTATTTGTTGAAGTAGGGTTTCATAATTCATTTCCAGTATTTTTATTTCATCCCTGACATCTTATTTGAGAAAGTACAAAGAGGCAAATTACAACAAAAACACAAAAAAATTTCAAACCCTCATCATTCAGCATAAAAATCGAAGGTTAGAAACAACAGGTCTCTTATAGGAAGACTCGAATGGAGTGCCATCTGAGATGCATTGGTGAACCCTACTAGAGCATTACAAGTAATATGTATATTATTCCACAAAATGGTCCTACTACTTTTGCTGAGATCAAAGATGCTGAGTATAATATCCGGGCTAAGGAAGCTTTGTTGAGTGCTTTGACTGATTCTGAGATGACAAATGTTATGGATCTGAAGACTGCTTATGAGATCTGGAAAAAGTTGGAAACCTTGTATGAAGGTGATGCTAATGTGAAGATTGCTAAGTTGCAAAGTTTGAAAGGGAAATATGAAAGGTTGAGAATGGGTGATGATGAGAACATTAATGCTTTCATGCAAAGAGTGAATGAACTTGTGTGTGGTATTAGATGTGCTGGTGGAAAGATAGATGAATCTGAAATTCTTGCTAAAGTGATTAGAACCCTGCCTGATTCTTACAAAGTCAAAGCTAGTGCTATTGAAGAGCTCCGGATTGTAACAAACATAACCAGAGATACGTTAGTTGGTAAGCTGACTGCTTTTGAGTTGAGCAAATTTGGTGATGCCCTTCCTAAGGTCAAATCTGCATTTAAGGCTACTACTTCCGAAAGAGATAGACAAAGATATGATCCGGGTGAGAGTTCATCTAGAAAGACATTCAAGTATGAGGATGAAATCAAACAAATTAAAGAAGAAGAAAGAGAGCTAGAAGAGCTGGAAGCACTTATTGTCAAAAGAGTATCGAGAGGAAAAGGTACGTATGAAGGAAAATTGCCTCTTAAATGTTTTTCTTGCAATAAGATAGGTCATTTTGCGTCAAGATGTCCGGAAAGAGCTGCTAAACCAAGATATAAGAAGCCTAGATTTCAGAAGAAGTGTTACTATGCTGCTGATGAAGGCGTGAGATGATGAATCTGATAAAGGAAATAGAAGTGGTGATGAATGGGTATTTATTGCTATCAAAGAAAATAATCGTATCTATTGATTCTGCTGGTTGCACAAATGTGGAGAAAGTCCTGGCTGTTCGAGTTGAAGAAAAAGATGAATGGGTAATTGACAGTGGATGTTCACATCATATGACAGGAGACAAAAGTAAGTTTGTAAGCTTGGAAAAGTATGATGGTGGTGTTGTGAGATTTGGTGATAATACAGCTGGTGTGATCTATGAAAGAGGTTGCATTTCTCTTGATGGTAAGCATAATATTGATGATGTTCTGTATGTGGAAGGCTTGAAGCATAATCTTTTGAGTGTTGGTCAAATGGTTGATAAGAGATGCAATCTTCAGTTCAAGGATGGAAAGTGTAGAATATTGAGTTCCGGAAATGAAATTGCATCGTACAAAACAAAAGGTAATATCTTCACTTGAGTGTTGCTAGTAAAAGTTGTTTGATTACTCCGGGTTGATGAAAGTTTATGGCATAGGAGGTTGTGTCATGTTAACTTTGATAATATTGTCAAAATAAGTTCCACTAAGGTGTGAGAGATCTACCTAAGTTGGTGAAACCTACTAATGCAATATGCAAGGAATGTCAATTGGGAAAGCAAACTAGGATTTCATTTCGGAGTAAAAAGCATTGTTCAAATGAATTGTTAGAGCTTGTGCATACCGATCTGGTGGTCCCTCTAAGGTCAAGTTTACAAGGTTACAGGTATTTCATGTTACTCATTGATGATTATTCTAGAATGGTATGGGTTACTTTCTTAAGGGAGAAATCTGAAGCATTGGAAAAGTTCAAGATCTTTAAAGCTATGGTTGAAGCAGAGACAGGTTTGAAGATTAAATGTCCGCGATCAGATAGAGGTGGTGAATTCACTTCCGTGAATTTAATTCTTTTTGTGAAGAACATGGAATAAAGAGACAATTATCTGCACCGCGGACCCCTCAACAAAATGGAGTTGTGGAAAGGAAGAACAGAACAATTGAAGATGCTGCTAGAACTATGATGCTGGAAGGAAATGTCCTCATATCTATTGGAGAGAAGCTGTGAGTACTGCTGTGTACACACTCAACCAGGTACAAATCAAAGGTGATACTGGTAAGACCCCTTTTCTATGGACTGGTCAAAGCCTATTGTTAAATACTTCAAGATATTTGGAAGCAGATGTTATATTAAGAGAGATGAAGACATAGGAAAGTTTGATGCTAGGAGTGATGAAGGTATCTTTCTCGGGTTATTCTACTAAAAGTAAGGCCTACCGTGTTGTGACTTTCACACATCGCCCCATCGCCGATGGGGACCCCCTTGCCTCGTTAGTTTTTAGGGTTTTGTCTCCTTGCAACGGTTATGTGGGATCGCTTTTAAGAGTTTCAGTCAGCTTTGCCGAAAAGTTACCCGAGCCAAGTCAAGTAATTCATGCTTGAATCAGTGCGTAGACGTCATGGAAGCGCTCAAAAGGCCCAGAAACGAAGATCGACTGTGAATTCGGCCAATTCTGACACTTCCTATTTTTTAGGAAAAGTTGCTTTTTCGATTTTTCATTTTTGGCATTTTCGGACCAAACAAGGTTCCCTATTTTTTAGGGTTTGCTTTTTCTATTTTTAGAAAGTTTCTATTTTTGGAAAGTTTCTATATTTAGAAAGGTCCCGAGTTCCAAAAACACACTCAGAAGTTCAAAAAACTTGATAGAACTCTCATAAAATCAAAGAGAAAATTTAAAAAAATTGTTGAAAAATCTGGAAAAACAGTCAAAAAGCATGAAAAATCAGACCCAAAAACGTTCAAATTCTGGAAAATCAGTTCGAATTTAATCAGATCTGAAGGTCAAAATCATGGAAAATCAGATCAAAAAGGATGAAATTCATGAAATAAATGGTTAAGTCTGGAAAGTTCGTCATTTCCAAGAAGAAGAATGTCAAGAAGGATCAAGGAAAATGTCTGAAAAGTTTTGAAGTCCGCCCAGCAGCAAAGAGGGATATCCTAGGACTCTTCAAAGTCCGCCATGCACATGCCAAAAGGCTGATGAAGTCCGCCATGCATCAAAGGGGGAAGTGCAAAGACCATCTAAAGTCCGCCATGTGCAAAAGAGGGACGTCCAAAAAGCCTTAGAAGTCCGCCACACTTTGGCAAAGAAGCTCTAAAGTCCGCCCTTGAAAGGTGGGACTTGGCTGAAGACTATTCAAAGTCCGCTTAGGCATGTAGAAGAGGGAAAAATCAAAATTTTTACTAAGTATTGATGCCTACCAAGGGGAATTTCGAAATTTAGCTAAGTTTGAAAGCCTAAAAGGGTGGAGAATCATTTTCAAAGGGTAAAATGTTGGGAAAAATGCTAAGAAGCTACAAAGTCCGCCCTAGAAAGGTGGGACATCCAAAGATGCTTGTCCAAAAGACTTAAAAAGTCCGCCCTCACATCCAAGATACTTGTCCAAGGTGCTAAGGAATTCTGCCTAAGCACATGAAGAGGGAAAAATAATTATTTTTGCCAAGTGTTGATGCCTAGTCCAAGGAAAATTTTGAATATTTGCCTAAGTATAGAGGCTAAAAGATGAAAAATGAAGATTTTGGCTAAGAATCATGATGTCCTCGAGGTTAAGTGCCAAGTTTGGGAGGACAAATGCTAAAGAAGATTGGGATATGGCAAGAAATAAAACGAAGTATGCCTAACACAAAGGTGGAAAAGGAATTAAATTTGCCTAAGTATGGTTGTCTGGAGAAAATGTTGAGAAATTGACAACTTTGGCCAAAGAAAAATGCAGAAGGCAAGGAGAAAGGAAGGTTTGCCTTTGGCCAGAAGGAAGAAGAATTTATCAAGTGTCAAAGAAATTCGCCCGATGAAGACATCCAGATAAAGGTTTTGCCTAGAAAAATTCGTCTGAGCAAGGAAATATTTGACTTTGGCAGAGGAAAATAGGCTCAGTGTAAAGGAAAATTTAGCCTCGGCAAAGAAAAATAAGGATCTGGCAATGAAATTTTCGACGGAATGGCTTAAATTTTGACTTGGCTAGACGAAATTGAGGATAAAATTGGAAAATACACTCTTAGCCAAGAAAAACGAAGAGAAAATCGAAATAGCCATGGGTCCAAAACGAACGGGTTGGAATAAATTAAAATATTTTTAATATTTTAATAATTTATTTTCAACTACTTGGAAATTTAAAATGCCTTGGACAAAATCAAATTTGCCAGACGAGAATTGGAAGAAAATAAAGTATGCCAGGCAGAGATTAAATCGGACAGGCAAAATTAAATTCGCCATGAATTTAATCAAATATTTAATATTTTCTTATAAAAATTAGAAAAATCAAAGATAAGCATTAAGTGAAAAATCGAATTTTTGAAGATCAGAAGGATTTGCCCGGATAAGCTCGAGACTGACTCTTGTCGAAAAATAAAAGGAAACCTGCCTGTTTAATCAAAAGAAGACAAATCGAGATCGAGAGAGAAAATGGAAATTGCTAAAACGAATTCAATCCTTCAGCATTATAATGAGTTTCAGCAACTCATTTTTTCACACACAGCTGAAGAGAAATTTAATCTTTCTCGAAATTATCAGGCAATTGGTTGATCAGTAGGCAAAGTCGAATTTCCCGGAGAGAGAAGCAGTGTTATGCTGAAGAATTTTCACAGAAAAAAAGAGAAGAGATTTATTGAAAGCTGAAATTCTTCTTGAAGAGGGGCGCACTTCTTCTAAAAAATCAGATTTTTAAATCTGATTTGCAGCCAATACTTTTTCATTGAGGTTTGATGTTTCGTCAAGTTGATTTGCTATCTCTTTTCTGTCCTTTCATCTTGGCGAAGTTCTGGCGAAATTTTCAACTTCATCCAAATTATTTTCAGCTTGCTTTTTCGCAACAATTCAATTATTTAACCAGCTGAAAGTAAATTTTCGAATCCAAGGCATGAGATTTAATTATTTGAAAAGGTCTTTGTATTAATGTTAATTTTATGACTGCAGGTTGACGACCACGGTAGGCGAACCATCAAAGAAGCTGAAAATGAAGTTTGCCAGCAAGGGAGCTCAGCGAGAGACCAAAGCCATTTCAAAATGGAAGAATGTCGTGGACACTAATCTCGGACACGTCGACTTTGATGAATTTAAGAAAAGATTGTATGGGCAGGAGAGACTTCCCACACCAATAGCTAGACGGATAGTTAGAAACGGGATATTTCAAGCAGCTGGATTCCCACCGGCAATGGATTGTGCAGAACTGATGGTGGAGTGTGCTCTCCACTATGAGTCTCAGAAGAGACAGATCATCGCACCTGATGGAAGAGTCTTAGCACACTTGGGCGAAGTGGCAATCCAGGAGACCTTCGGCATCCCGGAACATTCACGGACGGTCTATAAGACCAAGGAAGAAGCCAAAAGATTATATGACAGCCAACCAAATTTGTGCGCCACAACAGTCAACAAGGTGTGGATGGACAAGCCTAAGCCTTCAATCAAGAAGTTGCCCAAGAGACCTCGCCGAACAGACTTCAAGGAAGATTTTGGAGATATCGTACTGATGCTGAATAGAATAGCTGGTAACCCGCAAGGCGCCTTTTTTGAGAGCTGGATGTACTATTTCATAGACGAGATCACTTCTGGCGTCAAAATGTTCAACTGGTCACGGATGATAAGTGACAACCTCCACGAACAATTGATCAACCTCGAAGAGACTAAGTCTTTTCATATGAGTTCGTATGTTGTATACCTATTGGCCAGATCATACAAGTATCCAGAATTGATTTGCAAGGGCAAAATTGGCAACGGGGAGAACGAGCTCAGGCCTTACGACTGTTACCCACAGCTCCAATTGAAGGAGAAGACTCACTTCAGAAGGGTGCATGATGCCTTCCTAATGCACATTACCAGAAAGCTTCAAGGAGGAGTGCATCAGAGGCTGAGCCACGAGGCGAAAAGTCTTATCAGCAAGTACGGGTCTTGGTTCATCCAGTTCCCGAAATTCACATATGTCAGGATCCAGGGATTTACTGGAAATCCCTATAAATTGCCCATCTATCCGACAAATCGGATGATATTGCTCGAGGTCCTGAGACAATTGGAGGAGTATCAGAACATCCAAAGACCATCCAAGAAGGCATCTGTCACATTCCCATTTTTCATTGGGAACATGTTGGAGTATTGTCCATCAGCACAGGCAGCTGAGAGTGCAAGGTTAGAGATCCAGTGGTATCCCTTTACAGCCTACAAGTCCAGGGTCAACTTCGACCCACATCATAATATCCGGACAGTAGAAGGAAGAAAGTACAAGCACAGGATGGAATTGGAAGATCTCTGGGCAAATGCTGTCGATGAGTATGAAGTCAGACGAAGAATGTGGTCCAGAATGTCACTAGACTTCATGAGGACAATCGAGTTCTGCCGAGTGCCTGATCAGCTACAAGATGATGGGAACACATCCAGCCGCGCTTTGAGGAAAGCCGACCTCTTCCTCCAGTAAAATGGTCAGAACCCGAGCACGCAGACCTGGCAACCCTAATGAGACCAATGACTAAGTACTCTCAGTGGTGGGTTGATTATCATGCCCAAGAATTAAGACAAAGAGGAATCATGCTCACATATGATCTGCTGAGCGAGTCAGAGTCATATTCTTCTAATGCCGGTGCATCCCATTAGGACTTGGTCGGGACCAGAGAGAAAAGGAAGGAAATAGTCCTAAGTACAGAGCCTGCTTCCAAGAGGCATAAGGGAGAACCTTCTCGTTCAGCAGCATCCCGGAACCTTGACAAGCTAGTAGCTACTATAGACGAGTCCTTGGTAGAGATGCTTGAACCTCCTACAGTTTAGGAGGAAAATATTGAACCTATTCAGCTAGATGATGAAGAGCCTCCGTCACCTACGGGCACGGAAATCTTAGGTTCGGACAATGAGATAAAAGCTCGGAACAATGACTTCGAGGAGGGAATGATTTCCGCTCTCAGGGGAGTTGTGGATGTTCCGCATGAAGAAGAGATTCAGGTCGAGGATGGGATTGAATAGCTGACCATTCCAGAGTGGCTGTTGGAGAGAATGAAGATCCAGATACCTGCAGAAGTTCAAGAGGAGGAGGAGGATACTGCCGATTTCTTGGCGAGATTGGAGCAAGTCGCAATCAAGAAGCCTGCCAAGAAATTCTCCACCATTCAGAGGAACGAGACAGGCAACCGTTCCGTGCACATTGCAGTACCTACGGTGGACAAGCCACAGGACGAGATCACTCCTCAGGAGTATGCTATAACTACTGTTGACCTTGGCCCGACCTCGAAAGGTCAAGAAGTAGAGGAGTTAGATAATTCCGTCTCGACCATCAAAGCGAGATAGGAAAAGGAAGTGGCCAAGAAGGAGTATAAAAAGGAGGTCGAACGTCTTAAGGAATATATCCAGCATTTGACCCAGCCACTTGATCAGGGTAGTGCGATTGTTCCTCCTCTCCTCAATTCATCACAGGAGGTGACCAAGGATGCCGAGTACAGAATGGTGACGGCCAAGGAAGCTCAGGACTGGATGGCGAGTGAAGGCACAAAGGCTGCATTGTTCATGGAGAAGTTGGCACTTGCTTATGGGCAAACATCATGCTTTCTTTCCAGACTTATGGATATGGCAGAAACATGGGAAGGACTTCCGGATATGCAGGAGAGGCTTATTCCATGCCTCAGGTTATTGAAGAACACTCCAAGAGAGGAGTTGGTCAGCAGGAAGGTGATTGCTGCAGGAGCAGCATATGATTTCAATCATTGGTTTTGGTCAGTAACTATATGTAGAGAAGTTTTGGAGAAGGAAAAAGTGGATGGACTTAGAATCAAGGAGCAAGTAAAGGACATCCGAGAGAAGATTCACATGACAGCTGCAGAAATGTTTGAGCAAGAGATCGTCCGAGAAGAGGATATGCAGCTGGAGGAGCTAAAGCGAAGGGTTAAGGAAGTTTTCTTCTCGACTACTAGACCACTTCTACGAAAGGATTTTGCGAAGGTGGCAAGTCTTTCGGCCATCCGGAATGACTTTAGGAAGCAGGAAGTAGAATGGGCGAATACCTTTGCCAAGTGCGCAGAGAACTTGGATGAACTCGAATTCCGGATCAGCATGTTGCCACCTGTCACGATGGAGGAGGTCATTGCAATAGTGTCCAGATTCGTAGAACGTGATGCTTCTTGGAAGGATAAGGACGCCTCTCCTAGAATATAGCTTTAACTGCCTCTCTACTGATAGTTTACTAGTTGATGACTTGTTATTTTGGGAAACCCTAATTAGGGTTTGGTTGTAATAATCTTGGCCGTTAATCTTGTTTTAATCTCGGCCCTTCATTTCATTTTTGAAACTCTATATAAACCTATGCTCTCTCACTTTCATTTGTGTGGAGACAGCATATGAAATTGTTGCACTGAGACTATTTTGAATAATAAAAGCTCTTGAGCATGATTTGCCTTGAATAACTTCTTATTATCAAATAGTAAGCGAGGTTGCATATCTTCTTCCGCCATAGATTAAAGTTAGAGTTAGATTAAGTAGAATTTGCTTTGAAAGTTTGTTAATTGAATGAAAGATTGATCGTATTGATTCAATGGTGAAGTGTAGCTCATACTTTCTTCGAATGGATGATTTGCATTCGATGCGTAAAGTTAGCCTGAGCTCTTAATTGTGGAAACTTAACTTCAGCCTCATTCGAGGTTTGAAAATTATTCTCACAACCCTTGAAGATTGCACCCATTTTGCGTATGTTGTCCTGCAGGAGGCGAAACAAAGTGTGGTTTATTCCCTTCACCGAATCCTTATTGTCTCTAGAGTTCTTAGGCATAGACTAGATTCTCTTAAACCCTATCCTTTTGCCTTTTTTTTGAGATCCACATGGAAAGTCCTAATTGAGAGCCTTTAATGATAAATTCCCTAAGTCCCGAACTTGTGAAGATTTTCTTACGTAAGTCCCCTTGTTTATTACCAGCATATCACAACGGCCATTGAGCTTATCCACACGTCGAGACCCGACTAAAGAAACCTTGGAATCGCCATATGATCTTCTCGCAATCTTAGCATACGCGGTGGTTTTTCAAGAGAGGATAGAGTGTCTTTGGACATTTTATTCTGAAGTGTTCGGTGGATGATAAAACATACACCAACACGGTGTTACAATAAAAGATTAAAGAAAATGGTTGAAAGTGCAAATGTTAAGGTTGATGAAGACTTTGGTACACTATCCAGAACCTGTGGATATGACTTTGATGATCAGGATGACAATACAAACCAAGGAAAGCAAGCTTAGACTACAAATCAAGTGCAAATCAATCCAGTAAATCAAGAAAATGAAGAAGGAGAAATTGGTGAAAGAGCAGAAGAGAGATCAGAAGAACCTGAAGTTGAAGAACATCCTAAGAAGACTCTGAGGTATGTAAGATTGAATCATTCAGAAGAATAAATTATTGGTAATAAAAACAAAGGTGTCTAGACTAGGAGAAAGATTGTAGAAGAGTATTGCTTGATATCAAAGACTGAGCCTACTAGTGTGGATGAAGCATGTAAACATGAGCATTGGGTTGAAGCAATGAAAGAAGAGTTAAAATAGATTGAGACGAATGATACATGGATTCTTGTTCCTAGACCTAAGGACAAGAATGTAATTGGAACCAAATTGGTCTTTAGAAACAAACTGAATGAGCAAGGTGAAGTGGTTAGAAACAAAGCAAGACTGGTATGTAAAGGATATTCACAAATGGAAGGAATTGATTTTGAAGAGACTTTTGCCCCTGTTGCTAGAATTGAAGCTGTAAGATTATTTCTTGCCTATGCTGCTCACAAGAACTACAAAGTTTATTAGATGGATGTAAAGTCAACTTTTCTAAATGGTGAAATGGAAGAAGAAGTGTATGTTGAGCAACCTGATGGATTCCAGTTGACTGATAAAGAAGATATGGTGTGTAGGTTAAAGAAAGCATTGTATGGACTCAAGCAAGCCCCTAGAGCATGGTATGCAAGATTGGACAAGTATTTGTTGAAGCTTGGATTTAACAAAGGTACTGCTGATAGTAATCTGTATTTCAAGATTGATCATAATAAAGATTTGATTGTTGAAGTCTTTGTTGATGATATCATTTTTGGAGGAGATGATGGTTTGTGCATGAAGTTTGCTAATGAGATGCAGAATGAATTTGAGATGTCTATGATTGGTGAGATGAAGTTCTTTTTGGGATTGCTAATTATTTAGCTAGATAAAGGGATTTTTATATCTCAGTCCAAGTATGTGAAGGAATTGTTGAAGAAGTTCGGTATGGAAGATTCAAAGCCAGTTGGTACGCCTATGGTGACCGGATGCAAGTTGACAACAAAAGATGATTCTCGTAAGCAAATCAGACAAGATATAGATCAATGATTCGTGGATTGTTGTATTTAACTCAAACTAGGCCTGATATCATGAATGTTGTATGCATTGTTGCAAGATTTCAAGCTAATCCGAAGGAATCTCATGTGACTGTTGTGAAGAGAATTTTTAGATACTTGAAGGGAACTGTTGATCTTGGCCTATGGTATCCTAAGGATGATGATCTTACCTTGAGTTCCTTTACTGATGCTAGCTGGGTAGGAGATGTGAATGACAAAAAATGTACTAGTGGTGGTGCATTTTTCTTGGGTAAGAAGCTAATTTCATGGTTAAGCAAGAAGCATAGTGCAATTTCCTTGTCTACTGCAGAGGCCGAATACATTGCTGCTGCTAATAATTGTACTCAAGTATTGTGGATGAAACAAATGTTGAAGGATATCAGAGTTGTATATGATGAGCCTATTGCTATATTCTATAATAACTCAAGTGCTATTAACATTTCCAAGAATCCAGTGCTGCATTAGAAAACAAAGCACATATCTATCAAGTTTCACTTTTTGAGGGAGAAGGTAAGTGAAAAGGAAGTCAGATTGGAGTATGTGCCTACTAAGGAGCAGATTGCAGACATCTTTACCAAGCCATTGCCTAAGGATACTTTTGAGTATCTCAAAGGGAAGTTAGGGGTGATTACCCCTCCTAATCAGAACTAAGGATGCATTGCATTGCATCAGTCTGTGCATTTCACAATCATATCTTGTTTCAGATTGATGTTGTGGTGGCCGCTACTTAGGGGGAGTAGTCAAAAGGTTCAGTAATTCAGATATGTGGTTCAAAGCTTAGAGAACTTTGTCATTGATGTCAAAGGGGGAGAAGAGTCATGTGAAAAACTTTTGATTATCTGGGGAGAAGAGCCTTGTGGGGAGAAAGACTATGTGAAAGTGTTGAGAAGATGAGTCAAATCCTAAGCAGGAGTTAGTTGCGTTGATGGTGTTTTTCACATCATGTGTTGCCATCAATGCCAAAGGGGGAGATTGTTGGATGTTGTGGTTGTCATTGATGTCAACACTATTAGCATAAATTTATTTGAAGCTGTATATGTTGAGGATATTGAGAAAATTGTAATCAATGAGTTGCAAGTTGTTAGTGGTGAAGTGAAGTTCAGTGTAGCCGACATACTGGTGGTTATTTATGTACGTTGTTGATCAGATGTTGTGGACTAAAGGTTTTGTTGCTGAGTGTATCTAGTTTATCCATGTCAAGTTTCAGAGATCTGCATGAAGATTTGATCGAGTTATGAAGATTTTCATTCTAATGGTTTTTTTGTTTCTTCAGTTGGTGTTCCTGATTGACGATGATGCTATTTCAGTTAGTTCAGTTGTTGCGGATGCTTCTCTTGTGATTTGTGATGCTTGTGGATGTTTCTAGATCGTGCTCTATCTTTGTTGCACATCTGCATTGATCGTTGTGCTGGTGGTTGACGATTTTCTCTTGCGTGTTCATGTTTTTCTTGTTTTTGGCTGACATAGTGTTTGTAGCGTGTTGTGGATCTTCGAGGTGAAATTAATTGAAGTGTCTTTGTGTTGAAGATGTTGTTTTGGGTCCTCACTAAGTTGTGGCCGACCTTGGTTGATTTGCATTGATAATCTTTATTGTTTTAGGCCGACAGTTTATATTCATTTTATTATTTTTGTTGAGGCCGACTTGTAGCGATGAAATTTCTTGTTGCGGATATATAAAAGCGATCGTTCATTTCATTTGAAGTATGCCGAATGTGTGTGTGCGCGAATAATGTTCTAAATCATTCGAAGGCAGAGCAGAGTGTGGAGAAGTGTTCATGTGCTTAATTGGAACTGTAACCAGGCATTAGTAGATGCTATTTTCTCAGTTCAAAATCTGGATGGTTGAATCTCTTTGTAAGACAGTGTGTGTTCCTTTGTAATTGAGCAGTGAGCTCTAGGCAGTGTGCCTGAATGCATGTGCATTCCCCATATTTCATTTTCATTATACTTTTAACAAGGTATAATCTTGTGGACTGACCTCCACCGTGGTTTTTCCCCTAACAAGGTTTCCACATAAAAAATCTTGGTGTTATCTGTGTTTCTGATGTGTTGATGATTTATGTTTTCATGGTTAATAATTAGATTTGAGAATAAGGTTAATAAGTCGGATAAGTTTTGAATTTCTGTGACAACTGATTCACCTCGCCTGCCCGGCCCTCCTCATTCGCCCTCTCAGTTGTCTTTCCTTGTATTGCCAACAGTTTGTTGCAATTTGAAGATTCTACAATATTTTACTATTGTCAACATACTAAAATAAGACATTCTTTGTGCCCATGCTGCAAATGCCATTCATTCATCTATGAATGTAATATGCATGCAGGTAGAAATATTACATAAGTTAAATGACATATGACAGACTTCCCCTAACCTTAATTGATTAACACTATTACTCATATATTTATATGAGAAGGTATTATGATGCCAATTTTTGATATGAATTCTGAATAATGAAGTCTAATTCGATTATTAGTTCAATAATGTAAAATTGACAAGAAAGTATAATTGCGGTTTCTGATTGATTACATTAAGATCATGTGTTTAAGATGTGTAAGAGGCTTAGACCTCTATCTAATCGCTGTCCCTGATTTGATCTTTGGACACCTATGTTTTGTTGCTTGGCGCTGTGTCTGAATAATAACTAATTGGTTATGCGTCCATTGTTGTGTAAGAGGTGCTCGTTAAGCCACCCTTGTCGTAGGTTGTTGAGAGCACCCGATTTGAGTGGGAGAATATGAATTTACAAATCTTCTCTCCTCCTTGGATGAACCACAAACTTCCTCAAATAGCACATGAGTGGGCATGATGTGAGAAGTTGTATCATTTCAAACATGCCTCTTTCACCCAACTTAATTAATCATAACATTAATTTGAATAACCTCAAATCTATCAATCACCGAGCAAGGACTACATTGAATTGTTTTGAGCATACAATGTCAAAAAAGGGACATCACATGCAGCAACATAATTTGCTGAATTATCCGTCACCACTTGCACCACATTCTCCTCACCCGCCTTAGCTAGGACTTCCTCTAAAGCTTCACAAAGGAATGCGACATTTTTGGCATGTCTTGAAGCATCAATTGATTTGATGAATGCGGTGCCACTTGAAAAAGAAACAAAATCAATGATTCAATAAAGCATAAATTAAAAATATCAATCACTAAATCATGCATTGTAGGAAGTACAACCCCTTGAGGAAGAAACAAGAAAATTCAACAATGTCCTATTTCTTCTATCAGTCCAACCATCGGTCATGATGGTGCAACCCTTCATATCAATTGTTGCTCCTCTATTGTGGTTTTTAGATCAACCACCTTTTGTGTCAAAATTGGGCCGTTTATGTCATCCTCACTAAGAGCTTTGAACTCCGCCCCACATACAGTAATGACATCAACCATATTTTGCCAATAAGGAGACCTAACACTTGTCACA
Source organism: Sequoia sempervirens (assembly GCA_007258455.2). Taxonomy (NCBI): domain Eukaryota; kingdom Viridiplantae; phylum Streptophyta; class Pinopsida; order Cupressales; family Cupressaceae; genus Sequoia; species Sequoia sempervirens. The sequence continues at coordinate 205,318,766 of VDFB02271358.1, forward strand.
AATAAATTAAATTAAATGAGTATTGTAAAATGGAGAGTTTAAATTTGAATTCGACATAGTTCTAAATATAAAAATTCAAGAGACAAAGAATCAAGCTATAAATTCTTAAACAATCAAACAAAAAAGAATTACCTAGCTGCATGGAATGGAATGGTGTAATAGTATCAAAAGTCTCCAATTGCACGTTTAGCTAGTATGTTGATGTAAAAGAAACAAAACCTCTATTGGATTGTAGTACTAACCAACATGTTGTCAACAATAAGTTGGAAACTAGTATTGTGGCTGCTTTGAAAGATAATGGCATTAGCATTTTAACTCACACTTTTCTATGCAACACAAAACAAAACAGATGTTCGGTAAAACCTCTTCAAATTAGAAGGGGAAACTCCCTATAAAAAAGATATAAGAACAATATGTACTTGCTATTTGCAACTTGTACAATGTTTTCTAATTGGTTTAGGCTCATGCTAAATAAAATCTTCTTTAGGTTCATGTAGGGCAATACACTAACACTCTTCAACACTAGCCAAATGATTTCATATTTTTTTGCCTAAAAGAAAGCTTAATGATTACTACATGGTCACCTTGTTCAGCTAAAAGTGGAGAATAAACATTGCAAGCATGCATAAAGATTGAATAAATTTTGTTGGCGTTTCAATTTGCACCTCTGGAATGCGAATTAGAAACGGACAGCTATGCACAGATAAATTCCTCTTCGAATTAGGAGGGGAAGCTCCCTCTTTGTTAATGTTGCTTAAGAAAGTAAATTAAAACTAATTTGCCTATCTTTTTGTTCAGCTAAGAGCACAAGGTTATAAAACTCAAGCACTGTAGCTGAGGTTTTCTGTTTTAGAAGTTCAATTACGACTAGGCCTACTCTAATGACGTTTCTAACTTCTTAAGTAAACGCAGAGCAAGAGAGTTAGAAATGGACAAGGAAGGATTTTCTAACAAAATACTTAAATAAACTCTTTTCCAACATACATCTACTTACTTTCAATGCAAGCTGAAATGGAGATCATATAAGCATAACACAATAAACGAAAATCAAAGACTTTATATCAGAGCAGCAAAGCAAGCACAAGACTTTATTTTCTCAAATTCCAGGAACAAAAGATTACACTTCTGGGACAGCAGGATTGTAACAAAATAAGCATATAGCTTTGCGATCAACCAAAATACATTGACACAAGACACATGCACTGAACAAGAAATTGCAGCTAAAAGAGACTTGCAAACTTGCTTTTACACAAAGTGAACTGAAACTAAACAACAACTTGCAGGCAAAATAGGCTCAACAATTTGTTATCACAAGCACGGTTAAGAAAACAATGGGCAAGGCTGCCCTTATTTATACACAAGCAGAGGAGTAGGGAACCCTAAAATCTCCTTGCTTTTACAACTAAGACTTGCCAACATGCAAGCTTTATTTCTAAAACTAAACAAGATAAATATCTAACCACCTATGAAAGTATAAAAATAGGGAAATGCCAACTATTACAACTTGTTTTCTTTCTCTTCTTTAAAGAGTGGATAAGAATTAAGACAAGAATAGAAAGAAAGCTCGAAGAAAGCTTCTAGATGATTGTTGCTTTAAATCTCGATCGTATCTGCCAAAAAATTGATTTGTTCTTGATTTCAAGTGGAGAGTGCTGCATGCTGAAAATTTTGATTTTTTTTACTGTAAACTCGACTAGTTTCAGAGACTTCTTGTATAGATTGCTGAAAATAGAATGCTGATCTGCCTTGAAAAAACAATTTCTCCACAAAAAGCTGGGACTTGGGTTTTGTAGAGAATCACGTTCCGGAGAAACCCAGATGCTCAAAAACTGAAAAAGCTAAATCCATCATGAAAAAGCCGCCAAAAAGCAGTTTCGAGAAGAGGGAAAAGTTTCTCAATGTTCAATAGGATGAAAAAGCAGAGAGACCCATGTGATTAGAAACGGAAAAAGCTGAGTGAAGCAACGCCCTAGAAATTTGGAGCACTAAAAAACGTTCCTCCTTGCTCATTGATCTCGAAACCACGAAGAACACCGAAAAAGCATTTTGTTTGGGTCTTCAAATCTTCATTGAGAGAAAATGGAAAATCTTCTCGCTCTGGACACCAACCTGCAAAAATGAATAATGGAAGACAAAAGCTCTCTTAAATAAGTCTTTAGGATAAAAACTGATTTTATTCTCTAGCTTTAAAACTTCTTGAAGCCAATCCTGAGCAGGTGCATCGAACTTGGACACTTTCTGATGTTGAAAGATAAAACTTGGAAAAATTTAGTAAGGAATTGAACCTTGGGCGCCAATCTTCTCTTGGGGTGTTTTTCCTCTCCAGACTTAGCCATTTTTTTCACCATTTTCAAAATTTTGCTTGGTTTTACCCTTGGTTTGATCTTGATTTCTGGGAGCTTGGTTGATGTTGTGAACTGGCAAAATGATTCATTGCAGAGCCGGAGTGAATCTGACGAAGTTGTCCTCGAGGCTACTTCTGATAAAAACTTCATTTGACCCCTCAAAAAGCTAGGCGACCTTGGCTACTTGGGGCGCCCAGGCTTACTGGTGTTAGCCATTTTATGTTCAAGTTTTTATCACCGTTTCCTCACCTTTAGATGATTTTGCAATACTGGATGATCCGAGAGTGCGATAAACTATTAGTTGGGCTTGTTGGATAGCCTAATGAATTCTGAGGGGGGTTCTTTGGAGGTTGCATCCTCTTAAAGCTGCATCTTGGGGGTCAAAAGCTTGGGCGCCCCATGGCTAGCTGGGGCGCCCAACTCCTCCAGAGTTAGTTTATTTTCTTCACTTTGCTTTTGACTTCTAACATTTTTTTTTATGGTTTTACCCCTCTGATCAGACGGTGATATCTGATACTTGTCAACTCCGATGGATCTGCTGACAGTTATGTTGGAAAGCTTGATCAAGACTGGAGAAGACATGTTGGAGACTGCAGCTGCAAATTTGTCCATTTGATGCCCAAAAAGCTTGGGCACCTATCTCCTTCTGGGGTGCCCAAGATCTCCAGCCTTAGCCATTTTTCTTCAGTTTTCAACCTTGAAGCTTGAGACCTCATGTTATGCCTTACATTCATTATGAGTTTGCCGACAGCTGACGAATCTGATGATCAAGTCTAGATATCCATTGCGAAGTTGGCAGTATTCTGAAGAGATGAAAGATTCCATCCTCAATCTGATCTGAATTTTCTGATTTGGGTTTTCTTGGAGTCTTTGACCAGTGTATAGGATAGGTTTTGTTTTGTTTGTGTTTTGTGTTTTTTCAGATTTTTTTGTGTTTTTCTGAGTTTTATGGGAAATGCATGACATGTACAATGCTGATGAAGGAAAAAATAACCAAACATGCAATGATTCTATTAATTAAAGGACTGAAATTACATAGATATGGGCCAACTGTAACATACCCATTCATCCAAAACCAGGAAATGACTTTTTTTACAAGGCTGCAACTGAAATTTCAGGTCTGATATAACCCTGATACAGCAAATTCGAACTCTCCCAGCTCTACAAATGACTACCCACTTCGTTTCCAGGTGTGAGAGGAGTTGTGCCACTTCTGTATGAAACTTCTCAGCTCCAAACTTCAAAAACTTCACTTAGCACTTAGGGTTTGAAGCCCAAATGCCAAACAAAGGTGTGGTTGACTGTGCAATTGCTGAAAGATGGTAGAAATGTCCTCTAAAAGGACTGATCTGCAATCTGATGCGAATTTATGTCCTCAAAATGGACTGATCTGCAATTATAACCCCAAATAATGCTGCCAACTCCACACTGAAGTTGGATAGTGCTGAATCCTGTCACCATGAGAAATGGGTTTTCGTCCAAATCTCCAAATTCTCCCAGAAGTTTGCGTTCCTGGAAGCTCCAAGCTCTTCAAACCCTCAAGTTTGCTGCTGCTTTGAAATTGAAGTCATAAGAATGAATCCAAAATAGACAAAAATGCCTTTTTATCTTCTCCAAGAGGGGTTGACCCTTTTTGGGGTTACTATTTGGCCTAAAAAATTCATAAAATAACATTGAGGGTCTAATTTTACATTGTGAACTTGGCTCCCTTTTTAAAACAACTTAAGTTCTAGGATGGGGGTGCACTTTTCACTATTCACTTTCTAATTTGTTGTTACTATTCACCTTTCACTATTCCATTAAAGCCAACTTTATTATTTCCAATTTATCCCTGGCTTAATCAACTGAACTCGATTCTGAAAGGCTCGAACAACTCCCGGCAAGGTTCCACAACCTCAAAATGGGTCCCCTATCCATACTATTGACCTACGGGAACCCTCGTAATAGGTCAACCTCTGCATCAGATCTGAATGCCTAAGGAAGGGACATTACAAGAGATTGAACATCTTTGCAAACCCTAACTACTGGATTAGGTGGCTCAAAACCCTAGGCGCCCTTGGCTACCTGAGGCGCCCAGAGATTCCAGACTTAGAATATTTTTTGAGTTTTTCATGATTTGCATTCTGCTACTTGGTTGAGACCTCTCTGTTTGATTTCGAATTCTGGATGATTGATTGATCAAATGACTATGCCGATGGACTCACTGCGGAGCTGAGAAGATTCTGAGCAACATTGTCTGGGAGCACAAACCCTAATTCTATCATCTGACCTCCTGAAAAGCTGTGCGCCTATCTCCTCCTGGGGTGCCCATGACTGGCAAACTTAGTTTTTATTTTGCATTTTTCAACTTTCTCCTTCGTTTCACGTGCTCGCCATTGCCGCGCTTACTGGAGATGAAAATTTTTCTAAGGCATGAGCATCTAGGCACTTAGGCTGAGCAGGGGCGCCTAAAGTTTCCAGACTTAGCCGAAATTTTGCAATTTTGATGATTCTTCAACTTCCACTCTCCATTCTTCGTTCCTCGATCATCTGTTGCAGTTTCTTGATCTGAGCAGTGCCTAAGACTCTGAATTTGACACCTGGCAGCTGACTGACCTCCATTAATGACCTTGGAGCTCCTGAAAAGCTATTGAGAAAGCATAATAGAACCACTAGGGCAAAACTGATCTTTTTGTGATTTTGACTAGACTAGCCTAATGAGGAAGTGTTTTTGACCAATCAAAATCAGTTTGAACCCTAGAAGCCAAACTTTCTATTTTTAGAAAATTTTGCCAACATGTAATGTCCCCTTCTAATTGATCTTCCGAGAATCAGAGGATTAGCCTATAACCTCAACCCTCGTAGGCTAATGGTTCTGGATAGAGGGTCACCTGAACGGGCACTTGGTCGTGAATTTGCAATGTTGGTATTTGGAGTATGGTGACGAGGTGAATTTGTGCCTTTAGCGTGATATTTGTGCTTAAAATATTGATCTTCACCACTTATTTCACCTTCTCAGGTTTAGGGACCATGTGTCTATATTTTAAAGGGGTCACTTTCTATTTTTTAGTTACTATTCATGACTAAAGTGAAAAAAGACATAACTTAAGTGAATAGTGTTTTTTTAATGAATAGTGATTTCAATGTAAATTATAAAAGACCTTGAGAAAGTTCGACCCATTCAAGCATGCAGTTATTTTGATGAATGAAACTTGGAAGTGTGGAGTTTGGGAGAGAGGGAAACTAGGGTTCCCGATTTCTGCAGTGGGTGAGCCTGGATTGGGCTTCGTTCGTCGAATTTGTGCTTCTTGATGGTGTGAAATACCACCCTAAAGTTGCAGATCTGAGTTTAGTGGATTCATTTGGAGCCACATTTTGCTGATTACAAGTTGTTGGAGGCATCTTCTGGAAGGGGTTTTGTTGCCAGTGTCTCCATTTGCCATCTAGAGAACGTTGCTTGCATTTTTGAAGATTTTTGGAGCTGATTTCTTCATCCACAACCAGCTGCACCTTCTTGAGGGTTTATCAGCTCATAGAAATTAAAACGCCTTTCTTTTGTGGCTGCAATCTCTTCCAAAGTGGGCGCCCTTGTCATAGGAGGCTCTCCAGTACGTTTTTTGGTGGGAGAAGTTCGTCTTAAAAAAGCTGCGTACACTTCATTGTGGGCGGGTACTGTAGCAGTCACTATTCACAGTGTTGTTTTGGCTGTAAGTAAAACTATGGAGTAAATTGTATCTTGTTTTGAAACGAATGTAAGCTGTCCATCTTATGTACTCTCTTATGCAATGAAGAAAGCTTCTTGACTATCAAATTGAGTCTTCTCGAGTTATCATAGTAGTTTTAGTTTATTTTGAGTTCCTTGTATGCATATGCTTGTTAAAATTGTTTGTATCATTGGCACCAAACATCAAAACACGAAAAAAACACAAAAAGAACAAACACCAGACACAAATCAGACCTACAAGCACCATGAAAATCATCGCAGCCGAGCGACGGTTCATCACACAACATCCATTTCAAAAGAAACCCAAAAAACCCCAAAAAAAAAGTTCTATTTTTAGAAAGTTTCTAAAAATAGAAATTTTCCTAAAATTTAGGGCTGAAAAATTGAGATTTGGATTTTGTAGACTTGGTCGCTCTGATCAAACCCAGATCGTTAGATTTTGAAAATTTTGAGTTTTTGCCCCTCATGCAAGACATGCAAACCCCAATTTTGACTTTTTTTGATAGTTTTGCCAAGACTTTTACTCATTTCTTCAAAATTCCTAAGTGTAGCAAAAATTTTAATTTGGGGTACAACAAATTTAAACAGAAGGACATGAATGCTTTGGGAAATTAAGGGATTGGTATAGGGCCACAATCTCCAGCTTAGAACAAGTTTGCAAACTTGCTAAAAGTAATTTGATCTCTTTCAACACATATAATGAATAACACAAATATCTCATTAACAATTTAGAAGCAAGATAGACATTATTGATTTGTATTGATTAAATAATGAATCTTGGGTTAACGACACTTAATGAACAACAATTTTAGCAACAAGTAGGCATGAAATTACCATTAAAACCTAAGTGCAAATAGCACCTATTTTATAAGGTTTATAGAACATTGTGTGAAAATAAATTGAAGAAATTAATTGGGTGTCTATTCTAGTTGTTGACTATTTGCATGCATTGCAAGTTTTATCATAAAATCCTATCCACTAGAATTAAATTTTAACTCCAACAATCTCTAGTTGAATTGTAGGTACAAATTATTACAAACTCTAATTTAGAACTCACATTTATTGCATGACAAAATATTTAAAGATAGATGATCTAACAATAGCCGACTCTAGGGGCAAAAACTAGTAAACACTAAAATTAGAGGAAAGCTAAAAATAACAAAACTTAGAATATGTTCATGCTTTTGTAAAAGGTGACAACTAAGCTATTTTTGGTGTAGTCTAAAAATAGACTTTTGGATAGGTAGCTTTGGATGATTTTGATGAAGCTTTTCCCTTGTTCTAATCATGGTATAATTTTAGAAATATTTTGAAACCCTTAATCATGATAATATGCTAAACAATTGAACTTGAATTTTTTGTGGTGGCAAATTTATGCTTGAAAGTGTACCTCTTTATTGTATGGACTTGTTTTAGCATTCCAAGGTGAGGCGGAGAAAATAGGTGGCAAAGCCACAAAGAATATGTATTGGAGCACATTTGTTTGGATTTTGTCATTGAAAAGTGCATCTACAGGAACTTTTGGATGGAAGTGTTCTTTATATTTGCTTGAAAACTATGTTCCCTAGGGATGCATCCCCAAATTTTTTGGCCTATTCTTGTTTTGAGGATGATTTGGGGATGACTAGGAAATGGCCACCCTAGGGTGTACTTAGTGTGTTTGATTTTGCTACTCATGCTACACATAAAAATGGTGGATTAAATGCTACAAAATATTGGATTTTGGCTTTACAAGCATTTTTTTTGCCTAATAAGTAATAATGAAAATGGTGAGTGCCATGGTCTATAGGGTTTGTAAGGTCTTCATTTGGGCTTGGTGACAAGGGCTCTACTAGTTGACCTTGCCTTGTATTGTAATAGGGAATGTGATAGGTGCATTGCCCTTGGACCCTTCGAGGGGTGCTGCCCCCAAACCCTAACCAAACTTATTTGATATATTTTGTATAAAATATATATTTTTTCAAAAATTGAAGTATTTTTTAAGTTTTGTTTTTCTGAGTTAGAAATTTTTGGTTTGCCAAGTCTGATTTTGTGAGCTATGGTATGGAGGACCAAATTATAAGGAAAATTTCTACCAACACTATAAGTATGGCCCTAATATCATCTAATCATATCAAATATAAATTCCAAGCATCCTTCTTGATAGAACTCCAAAATAGTAGGGAATGTAATCTCCCCTTCCATTATAGGATAGGCCCTATTGAAGTTTCTCGAAAGGTAAATGGGATCCTCGCTCTAAGTACTAGTATAACTTAAAATTCGATGGCACTTCTATTGCCAACCTTGGTGCAAATGGCATGGGAGGGATAATATGGAATCACTTGGAGTAGTCATATCATAAGCTATCAATAGGCTTTGGGGCACCAAAGAAATAATCCAGTCAATTGAACTTCTCTTTATGAGTAGTTTTCCCAGCCAGAAAAATCAATGCCTTGAACCTAATTATTGAAGGCAATTTTAAAATCATCCATATATATATATATATATATCTTATTTTTAATCGTTCTTTCCCAACCCTGTTTACCCTCAAGGACACATCCAACCCCTTGATGCCCCTCAACTCCTAACACATGCTCTTCCTTGCTAGCATACTTCCCTCCTCATGTCTGCATTCCCAATTTTTATCTTAAATTTTTATCATTACCTACATAACCTCATTTTCCACTCCTTTTATTCCTATGTTTCCCTTTCTTCAACCCCATACATCACCCCCTGTTTACCCTCGAGGACACATCCAACCCCTTCATGCCCCTCAACTCCTAACACATGCTCTTCCTTGCTAGCATACTTCCCTCCTCATGTCTGCATTCCCAATTTTTATCATTACCTACATAACCCCATTTGCCACTCCTTTTATTCCTATGTTTCCCTTTCTTGAACCCCATACATCACCCTAGCATTATGCCCATTCCACATTATTTCACAAGGGAATTTGTGGCATCCTATCTATAGGCCACTAACTCTAAGACACCCAACTCTGCCTACAGCCCTACAAATATCATCTTTGTAACATTTTCCCTTTCCTTGCTTGTCACCTCACGAATTTTCACATTCAGTGTGAGGATCAAATCATCAATCAATGGGTGCCACTGCTTTTTCAAATGAAGAATTTAACAAGGGCAAGGGAAATCCTTGCATTTATCATAGTACAAGACATGATATCAGGAAATCAACGGAACTATATTAAAGGACAGTTTTACATTCAACACTAATCATTTTCTACAGTAACTTTCCTCATTTTTGATATAATGATTTTCTAGTGTTTCTCTGAGTGCTGATCTGGTTTTGGGAATGACAATTTTCCTAAATTCTGGGGACGGTGGGAGGATGGCTATATATATATATATATATATATAACAACCATAATTTACACAAAATGTACAAATCTATATAACAAATACACAATTGAGAACATACTGCATGGCTGATAATTTAAAACAACGTCAATTGTCAAATCATAAATCTATAAAAGGACCATTCCACAAAAAGGAGGGATTTCAATAAATTCATTTCATTCAAAACTTAATGAGATAATGAGCCATAAAATCTTGATCAATCCCTCTATCACCTGTCACTGAAGTTTATATAACATAAGAATGGGCAGAGATAAATTTGAAAGGAAATACGTCTTTGGCAAAGTGAAGATTCCATGTACATACTTGGGTGGTTTTGGGTTTTCTAAATGGCATTGAGGCATGGAATGTGCATTGGATTGTTGTGAAGAGAAGGGCGATGGATATCGGAATGTTGTGAAAAATGGAGGATTTGTAGGAAATATTGTCATTGATGTCAAATGTTGTTTTAATCAGAAATGCAAATTAACAGAAAACACAGAATAATGAACAGCACATGAACAATAGAACACAAAACAAATTAACAGAAAACACAGAATAATGAACAGCACATGAACAATAGAACACAAAATTTATCCTGGGAAAACCCTCCTCGAGGGAGAAAAATCCAGCCACCTATATATTGAATAAATCAGCAGCACTAAGCTTTACAATGAGGCCAATCACAAGGCCTATCTGATATGATAATAATAGTACCACATTTGATGCAAGTACACAAACAATGAAGAATATCGATCTGCTGTAGCTATCAACCTTCTTCAGAATTTATGCGAACATATTCTCTTGATAATTATTAGATGTTGAGGAAGAATGAAGCCCCTTGTATAAATACATCACATGGTGTCTCTTCATGAAAGGTCAGCCTTGTTCATCAATCAAAGCGTCTCTTGAATTAAGTCGGCCTCAATAAATTAACATAATATATAAAGCAAGTCAACCCCTTGCATTAATATCGGCCTTAAATAAATAAGTAGTCTTCGACTTTATTTATTGATAAAATTTAATTCGGGTGAAGGATAATCCCAACGCTATAACATCAACATCAAAGGCGTGTAGACATTATTGTCATTGATGTCAAAGAAGAATTCACTGAGAAAGCATGATGGCCAAAGGCCACTAGTTGATGGACAGGTTACCTCTTTCATGGCAGCATTTTAACCTCACTCCGTTCTTTGTCAATGCTGTTCTACCTCTCTCTCTACATTTTTCCTTCAAGTCGTCATCCTCTTTATTACAAACAAAATTACTTTATTCCATATTTGGCCGACTTCCTTATTTGTGCGGAAGTCAAGGTATATAAATCTGTTTTAATCACCCAAGTTAAAAAGTGTGAGGTAATGCAGATCAAGTGATTCCAGTAAAGGCAGCGATTAAGTTAGTTATACAGCAGCAATTAAGGATGCATGAAGAGAAGCAATTAAGACTATTAATGGGCAGCGACGAATATATGTGGAGCAATAACCTTTTAGAGAGCAGATTACATTATTTTAAGTAGCAGTAATCATACTCTATAAAGTAGTAATTAGATTAGTGAGGAGGCAGCGATTACTTTAGAAAGGAGCAGTGATCTTTATTCAAAAGGGCAGTGATCAAAGAATAATAAAGGATAGTGCTTGGAATAAGACATAACAACAATTAGTTGCAAATAAAAGGTTGTCTTTTCATATGGATATCTCTTTTCAAAGAGATGCATCTTTTTCATTTGAATATGTAGATATAAAAGGAGAAAGATTTGCTGAAAAAAGTGTGGAAAATAAAAGACAAATCATACATACACTAGCTGTCTTTGAAGAATAGATGTGAGATGCAAGAAGATTAAATAAGAAAGAAGGGAAGGAAGAGAAGTGTTGAGGGATAGAGATGTGAGATGCAAGAAGATTAAATAAGAAAGAAGGGAAGGAAGAGTAGTGTTGAGGGATAGAGATAAATCATATACACTAGCAGATTCGTATATGAAGATTTGAGAAGAAGAATATAATGCAGATTTGGTGAAGGAGATAAATGATATCATCATTGAGCAAATAAATGAAGTGAACATCATGGAGTGAATCAAGTGGAGCATATATTAGTAAGTGTGAGAGATTTATGAAGGATATGAATGTGGAATCAACAAGGAGAATATAAGAAGAGAATAAGCATACAAGTATATTTATGTTATGATAAATGAGAAGAGGGGAAGCATGGAATGAATAAATGAAGAAGATCGTAATGTCCATCATCCGTTGAAGAAGCAACATTCTGAAGGTGGAATTTTGATTTGGAAGTTGGTGCTTCCCAAAAGAAGAGATTGGTGTCTCTTGCTGAGTTGGTGCTTAGTTGTGGGGACTGGTGTCTCAAGTGGGTTGGTGCCTACAAATCATATAAGTGGGAATTGGTGTCTCTAGTGGGTTGGTGCGTATAAATCATATAAGTGGAGATTGGTGTCTCCGACTCTCTAGTAGTTTAGTGCCTACAAATTGAAGAGATTGGTGTCTCTTGCTAAGTTGGTGCTTAGTAGTGGGGGTTGGTGCCTACAAAGCTTGTAAAGAGAATTTTCTATAAGCAATATTTTGCCATGGTTTTTTCCTATAAGGGTTTTCATGTAAATTGTGTGTTCTTCTTGTGTTGCATAATTGTTAGATTTTTTTGTGAATGATATTGCGCAATTGATATTATTTTTCCCATTTGATTACATGGCAGTTTTAAAGCTAGGATATCTCTGGATTCTAGGGTTTTCAGGTTTTTATAGCCATTTTATTCATATTTTGCTGTGTTAAATTTGATGTCCATGAGGGTTGTCTTGACATTCCTAGGATCTGCAACAAAAAACTAAAATTGATGGGGAGAGGACATTTTGTCCCCAACCTCCCTGTTCCTAGGATGTTCCTTTTGTAATGCCCACATTTGAATGTGGACAACACACACACAACTATTTTTTTTTGCAAAACCAGTAATTCCAAACTCATTACATGCTCTTCATAACCTAAGTCCTGATTTATTTAACTAATAAAATATATCATTGTCTTATTTATGCGTGTTTAAATTAAACAAGTTTTTGGACACTTTTAAATGTCATTCGTTGAACCTATAACATTTATTACTTACACTAATGTTTCTCTGGACAATCACATTCCTTACCAAATAATTACAAACTTGTCAACTAATACAACTTCATGTTTTAATTATAAGAGAAGATTAACGGCATGAAGTTTCCACAGTCCATGATAGATTAGTACAGAATTTCTGGATTAAAACTGTGCAATTTTTATCATCAACGTTTTGGATCATACTCCATGATCCATCATTAGGATGTTGCGCAGAAAGAGAGAAGAATCAACATGCTGATGATGGATCATGGAGTATGATGCGAAATGTTGATGATAAAAATTGCAGAGTTTTAATCCAGAAATTTTGTACTAATAAGAGAAAAAGCTAAACCTAACTCTCTTCTTTTCCTTATCAAAACTTGTACTTTTATATTTCTTTTTTTGTCAATCACAAAGCTTTGTCCAAACATCACATTTCAATAAATGGACTTCAAACAAGTAGACCAAATGAGTTGCCAATGGGAGGATAAAAGCTCTCCACCCATCCAATATGGCATCATCAAGCCATTACATGCCTCTAGCTCTAGCCATCCCCTGAGCAAAGAGAATCCAACAAAACCCAATATTCACTAATTTAAAACAACTCAATCCCATCAATGAAACCAAAGAACATATCCACATGAAACCCACATAATATTTTTACAAATTATCAATAACTCAAAAATGCATTTGACTCAACACACAACCCACTAAAACAAGGTTGCACAATTCATTACCAGCATTAATGGACACATGAAGGAGTTGTAATAATCACACTTAAGACTGAACCTTACAATCAACTTGAGTCAAAATTTCAACAGAAAAATTTAACCTAATAAAACCACAACATTTTAACTCTCTCTAGAACATCAAATCACAACTTAGAAACCTTGGAACATGTTCATGGGAAACATTGCAATTTTCCAGCCTAGAATGAATGATTTATTCAAAAGAAGATGGGAAGATGTTAATGAGGATGAAGATATAATGATCTTCAACTTCCAACCTAGCATTTCCAATCTCTTTCCAGCAGATTCCAAGGATCATCCAACTTGTGTTTAATTCCTATGTAGAGAATATCAATAGAACTTGTGACATCAGTTTCAATTCATAATATTTTCCTTGGGTCACCATATATCTTAGTTCACTTATTGCACTTGCTCAAAATTTGTGAGAAATTACATTCCTAACCGTTTTGAAAGTGGGCACACAAATTTACATGCATATAGATAGATCCCATGGCATCAGTTTTAATCTAAGCACTCAGGCAAAAAACTAGATGTTTCTGGTTAAGATTTTTATTTGGTACTGAAAAGGGGTTCAATTCACCTGTGATTAGGCTAGGGCACAATTTTTTTCACCCAGATTTGTATGGAATTGTGCTTGTGTGTACCTGGGCAATTCCACCTGTGTTGAGGTGATTCTGGAGTGATTCTAGGCGCAAACCCTCCACTGATGCTTAGGGCATTCTCAACATTTGGATTCCTCCCATGGGTAAGTAACTATTATGTTGCTTATTTCTCACCATGAATAAAAATGAAGAGCCTGATGCACTTGCAAATGAAGGACATGAGACGATGACTCCTGCACAGGAGAATATTGCTTCTCCTTCCCCTATGAAAGTTGAGTGGTGCAGACATGTGCATTGTTGCTTGTATGTGTGTTTTGGTGCTAGTGTTGCTGCAAATGTCTAGCTTCTTATAAGTTCTGTATAGCTCAGCTGGTCTTTACCTTGACTATACCTTTTTGTGACAAGTACAATTTGAGGTGATTAAGGGTAGATCTGTAGACAAATTTTAGTTAAGTTGTTTTTGAAAAAAAAATTGAACTTTCGTAGGTGTATTTTATGTTGGAGGGAATGATAAAATAAAAAGGCAGGGGAATAAAGTTACTGCTCTATTCATGTTAAAAGCAAGCTACATGCAATAGCTTTTTCGGACAGAAAAAGGCAGAGAGCTACCTTTAAGATGTACTTTATACAATGTTTAATTACAGCCATTGAGAATTTATAGCATTTGCCTCTTGTTTTTATCCTAGATTCATTCCTGTCTTTCAGTGTTTTTTTAATATTAGAACTAGTTTGGAGTTATTGCTCCTAAATTAATTGCAGTCATCTGAAGAGTTACTAATTACTGATTACTGATTGTATTATTTAAATAGTCAACAATGATCATCTATCATGACATTCGAGTTTGACAGTGATACAAACCCCTCCTCCCAACAATTTTTTTTTTACCACCACACCTATTTCCATTCCCAATTCTGATTTGGCAACTTAGGTTTTAATGAATCTATAATATTTTGCATAGGTCATCATAGATCTCAGTTCACCTGTCATAACTGCTTAAAATTTTTAGAAACTAAATTCCCGATCTTTTGAAAATAGGCACACAAATTTATATAAAGCTTCAAACTAGGAATTGTCATTAATCCGTTGTAAGGCTATAGAAGGGGATATTGAGTCCTCACAAACTTCTCTAAACCTTTAAGAAAAAACCCAGGAAAGAAAAGAAAAAGTTTTCTCAGATCAACACTATGAGAAACTCATAAGTCACTCTAGTCTGTATTGAAACCGGTAAGTAATTTGCTATGAAGTAATGAGGCTCAAAAGGCTAAGAGCTGATGCTCTAGGATTCACAACCCAACAAGAAGCAAGCTTCTCTATTATTAAAAAACCAGGTTATATCTCCATTTCTACTAATTTGGCATTCACTCTTCTTTCAAAAAACCAAGTTAGGAATATTTTATACCCGATTTATTTTCATCTTTCGAAAAGAATAGTCACAATGCCATTGGAATTAATCCTGATATCCCCACCAAGAACACTCTGCATACAGCTGAAATGTCTTTGAGGCCTAACCCTGTCATTGTTTTACCTGCTCAACATAACCCTAATACAACTCTGCCAAAGCAACCTTCTCACCACACCATTTCTCTGGTAATTTCATGAAATATGCCCCTTGAATTTTTTCCAAGAATTTCACAAACAATCAACACTGCACCAAATGAATTAGCGTTAGCTCCAAAATTGAAATCCAAATTTAAAAGATCTCAACGCCAAGAATGCACACTCAATCCCAAAGAAAGAGAGGTGTTGTCATATGGCAGAGAAAACTAGGCAATAACTGAAATGAAATTACAATTGAATGGAGCTAGGTGGTGAACCATCCATGAAAGGATTCCACACTTCCACTAATTCAGTGGGGGGAAAGAAATTACAAACAAACTAATTCATCTGCTGCGGCAGGCATTGTAAGAACTCTAACAAGT
The DNA here is from genome assembly GCA_007258455.2 of Sequoia sempervirens. NCBI lineage: Eukaryota > Viridiplantae > Streptophyta > Pinopsida > Cupressales > Cupressaceae > Sequoia > Sequoia sempervirens. The sequence goes on from VDFB02271358.1 coordinate 205,334,502, forward strand.
TCTGCTCCGGAAACTCAAATTTGGCCTTCTAACATTCCGTCAAGTAGTTGGCATGCAAGGTTTGAGTTATGATTTTCTGAGTGTATATGTGTTTGTTTTGTTTGCTTTTGAATGCTTTGCAATTTTAGAACATATACCAATACATAGAACTGATAACCAATATCGTGCGTAAACAATAATGAACATTCAACCCTTCAAAAATGATTTTATTGCCACTACATCAGGTCTGATAACATGTCATGTCCCCTTCTCAATGACATCTCTTGGAGCACAGGATTGGCCTATCATACGACCCTCGTAGGCTAATGGACTGGATAGAGGGTCATTTTGGAGCTTGGCTCAGCTTCAGTTGGCAGAGTTTGATCAGTAGGCTTTCGTTTGGGCTTGATCGGAGACTTCTTGCAGAAGTTGCTATTTTTAGAAGTTCCTGGCAGTCAGCGTGGGACCCCTGCTATTTTTAGCAGTATGGATTTGGCAGCGTTCAAAATCACTTCAGTGTTCGTCAGCTTCAGACGGATCAGTCATCGGTTGAGTAACGAGAGAAATATTAATATTTAATTGTATTAATTAAATATTAATTAATTGAAGATTATAATATAAAGTTATAATATTAAATTATAACTTAAGTGATTCTGCTTAAGGGGGTCGCCATCATCAAAGAGGGGGCCAAATTGACAATTAAAATTATTATAAAATATTTGGCTGAGACTATGGAGAAATTAAAAGAATTAAAAGTTGAGTATTTTAATAAAACCCTATTATTGAGGAAATCGCACTTTTGAGAGATATAGTGCATTTGCATTGGGTTTTGTGCCATTATGATGATTATTTGATTATGAGATTGATCAACTTTGATCTAAGCAAGAGACTTTAGGGTTTCAAGTTCGAATTCCTTGGGGAACGAGCCATCTCCACTGGAAGCAGTTCAGAGGGTGTGAAATAACACCTGATCTATTGCAGCTGAGAGATTTCTTCATACAGGAGGAATCACAGAACATCAGAGATATTCATATTCAGGGTTTTCTGAAGAGTTTGCATTCAGAAGACTTCCATTCATCTAGGCGCACTTATACTGGAGATTTGGAGATTTGTGAAGAAGCCGTACAATCATTAATTGCTGTTTCTGATCTGGCCGTACCTGTACCAGGTCGTACCTTTCAGTATTCTGGCCGTACCATCTAGGAGGGAGCCGTCCTTTGTTTCTGGAGAAAACGCCTTTCCTTAAGGCCATATTGCATCTTTTCTGGAGGCGCCTAAGCTGGGAAATCTTATCTGGAGCACCAGACGGAAAGAGGAAATAAATTATCATCTCAGCCGTACCAGTTACAGCAGTTCATTTAATGCAGCCAGATTGCCAGGTTCTTAATAAAATTTCATTGTTATTTGCTTGCATGCAACTGGGTATTTTTGTAATCATTTCAGAGGATCAAAATAAATATACTGGCATCCATTTTCCATCATTTCCAGAGTCTTTTAATTTTTATTGAATTTATTTCAATTATATGCAAAATCGCAAATCTTCATTTATTGCTCAAAAACTCAAAAACAAGCAAAAACACCAAAAAAATCAAAACTTCATAAAAACACAAAAAAACCATCAGATTGAGAAACGGAGGAAACTAGGGTTTCTACATAACAACTTTCCAATGTAGCTATACAACAAATGCACATTTCAACAAACATATAGCATGCAATCTCCTTCCACTTATTTTATTGACTGTAAATGCAGCTTATTACCATGTCAATTGAATCATATTGAACATAAAAGCACTGAGATTAAATGCAATGATTAAGAAGACTTTTCATGACTCACGAAAGACTATAGCAGCACCGTTTACTCTCAGAACTTCAAAAGATAGTGATCAGATCTGAACATTCAGTTCTAACAGAACATTTCAACATATTGCCTCTCTAATCAATACAAATATTGATATTCTCATTTCATGGCAGACTTAGGAATGTTCAGAAATACAGAAGGAATATATCAGATCAGACCCTTACCACTTAAAATGAATGACTGAAGGACTGATCTTTTCATGAACAAGACTCACAGATTACAACAGTAGTTGCTGCTCAGATTTGTAGCAGATTACGCAGCTAAAGTCATCCACTATGCATAAGGAAATTTGTATTTAACTTTCTGATCTGGAAATGAACACTTGCCAATATGATTAGAGGCTCGAACTGCTGTAGAAGAGGTTCCAGAACATGTGCATCCTCATACCAAACCTGTCTTTCTTCAGTCACCACTCTACAGGTTGAATTAAGCCTTCTAAACTCCAACGTAGTCTCAATCTGATAACCCATAGCTACATGTCACTGTAGCGATCACTGTACTGTAGCATGGGTACTGTAGCAGCTAGCAATAAATATATTTCACAATGAATCTTCAGTGCTTTTATAATCTGCAAGTGGAATGCATCAAACCCTTGTATTCCTTGTATTTCTTCTCCAATTTAGCACAAATTGAATTCTTGAAGTGAAGCTCACAATGAAGCAATAATTCGGATGATATTTCACACCCTCAAAATTGCAAATCAATGGGAGTGATTGTTCCCAAAGATCTCAAGAATGGCAGAAACCCTAGCTGGCTCCTTCACCAAATAATCACATCAAACAAATATCAATTCCTGGATGATGAGAATGAGTTCTTAAGTCCCTTTTTATTTTTTTCTTATGAGAGCTCAAACACTTTCCTGGCCAAAGTGGGATAAAAGATATATTCCCACTTTAAATTATTCACTTAACGCACTTTATAATATTAAAGTGACTTTATTATTATAAAGTTACTTTATAACTTTATAATAACATTAAAATATTTAAATAAATCACTTAAGTCACTTAAACTTTAATATCTCTTGAAATACTTGTCTGATTGCTATTCCGTCTGAACCAGGAGTCGACTCTCCCTGTTCTCCATGTGATCGGATGTCCATTTAAAAATAGAAACTTTGAACAGTGACTTACTATAAATAGTAAGTATGTGAAACTGAGTCAAACGAAGGCTAAGCTTTGACCCAACATTGAACTCTGAAGGAGAGAAACCACTGTTCACTGCCAAAAGGGACCCTCTAACCAGACATATTAGCCTACAAGGGTCAGGAATAGGCTCAATCCACCGAACTCTGATGCTCGCGAAATTGGGGACATTACAGGCATCCACTCGTAAGTGGGAATTCACCACTTTTCAGTGGGTGAGAAAGATACAATTTGTTTATTCTCCACACTGGCGGTAAACCATCCAGGGGTTACAATGTGTAAATTTAAAAACACTAAGTATATGCAAAAATAGAATGGACTGGAACAATACTATTGTTTATAGTCTTACAATGTAAATAATTTGCAAATTACAAGTGTTAAATACTGTATAAACAATGCACATTGAAGGAAGAGGATCTCTCACACATCCAATCTTCACAATTATTGAAATCCAAGACAAAATTTGAACTAATGATAATCTGATATGAAACCAGCAGACTGAAATTACTCAAACCAGCAATTATGCAAAAACCAAATAGATCATAACTTCTTCAAACCTGCTCCAAAAAGCCCAAGACTTGAAAGCAATGAACTTCAAAAGTGAGGCGTCCAACTAGCAAGTGATAAACCAAGCCAAAACTCATAAAGAATGAAGGCATATATCCCAATGACCATTTAATGAGAATGGTACGGCCCTAGGAGAGGGTGACCTTCCTAGAAAAATCAGCACTTTGAAATAAATTCTGAAAATATGCAAGATGGGGCTCCTAGACCCAAGGAATTGTTTGATCCAATACCCATGAGTGAAATTAAATCATACAAAGAGCTGCATATGAAAATCACCTTTAGCCATGAATGAACCAGCAAGCTCAAAACTGAAAATAACATCAAATTCTCCAACAATGACACTCAATGTGCACTTCTAAATGAAGCACACTCTCAATCCACCATCTAGGGAACCATAGTTGCAGGCCAGAAGAATGGAGCAGAATTGCTAAGCTTCCCCTTAGCCGGGTTCTGAATTCAATCCAGTAGCATTTTGTTATATTTTTCCAAAGATAACAATGAAGGCTCAAAGCATCAATAAATAAGCTTCAGTTGGGCAAATGAAGGAACTTGTAACTCCAACAAGAAACTGTTCAAATTCCCCAAGGGACGCCACCTCTCACACATTCACTTTATTTTTGAATTAATAAAATATTTATCATCTTCCTTTAGGCGTCCATTTTCAAGTTGCAACAATAAAACATTTATCAAAACATTAAATGCTCAAATAGACCCCTTAATGTCCCCTCTTTAAAAACAATTTGAAGTCATCAATCCTAGGCGTGGGGTACAACTTCAAGACATAGAAAGTTCACTAAGTATGAAACTCAGTCCAAGGAGGTAGCCAAGTGCAATGCCCAAACTGCAACTGATGAATTGCTAAAAATAGCAAACTGATGCTAGATGAGCTTAACCAAATTGATGATGATGCCACTGCCACAAAAGAACTTACTAAAAATAGCAATTTCCCAAAATAGTAAGTTTATTTCAAAATCATCAGAAAGCCAAACTGATCAACCAAACAGAACTGCAGATGATTGAGTTGCTGCTAGAATGATACTGCTAAAAATAGACTTACCAAAAATAGCAAACTGCTATAAATAGTAAGTTTGCAAAACTTCCTTTGAACACCAACTAGGCAGTATCATGAATAGTAAGTGCCCGGAAAGGATGTTAGATTTAGATGCATGTCACACCACGTCGGAGGTCTTTGAAAACCCAGAAAAACCCAGAAACCTTTCCTACATGCGAGGTATTAGCCAAAATTGCATGTCATTAACTTAGCATGCATGTTACCTCATCTTGAAGCTCTCCAAAAACCCAAAAAGCTCCCCCAGATATGCATCAGAAATACACACATGCAAGCCTTCAAATGAACATCTGAACTTCCTAAAAATTAGGAAACCCTAATTCCACTTCTGACTAGCCTACGGGCTTTTGGAAATAGGCTATCAATCACAAAGGAGCGTATGGCTAAAATGGGGACATTACATTTCATTTGCCAGTATTATGGTACTTTATCTGGATTGGCTATAAAGATGGAATAGAAATGTGCTATGTTAGAATATACCTTTACTTGAAAAATGCATTGCCGTGTTACTTCCCCATATTAATTGGCAAAAGGAAACCGATTACTCATGCAAAATTGCTTCATCCACCAACAAGAGTGCCTCAACATTCTCAGACACAATAGGCAATCCCAATTAATTCCACAATAGGCAGTAGGCCATTGTTGAAATACTTGGTGAGGAAACTAGAAAAAGAAAGCTTGGTGAAAACAATCTGCAAAAGGAAAGTTATGGTTCTATGAAAGACAGCATACTTCTTTCACTCAAACAGGCCATCACAGTGAACTTCACCTGCAAAAGGATCCAGTTCTACAAGGGATTCACGGGCCACCTCAGCTGCACACATTACTATCAGGATAAGGACACCACTACGTTTCCCTTCTTCCCAGGGAATCCTCCTGCTTGGCTCTTATTAGCTCCTTCGATTTGTGTCTTTTCGGCTGCTAACTATATGCTCTGCTTAGCACTGTTATCCTTGTTTATCTATGTATTGACTGATGTGAACTGCATTTTTGGGCTTCATGGTTAATAGTATTTGGTCTCTACTTGCTGTTTTGTAAATCTCATCCACACTTTCTGCCTGTCCAGCTTACGTCAAAGTGAAGATTTTGTGACATTTTAGATTCATTAATAAGCATTGTTAATATCTTTATTAAAAAAAAAAAGAAAGAATAAAAAACTTAATTGTGTGCATGAGAAATTTTAATCAAGCTTCTTCTGTATGCACTTTTGGTATAGACCAATAACCTAGATTCTTTTCTCATGAATATTTTGTCGATGTATTTGCAGAAAAGTGCAGTATCTGGTAACAGTTTCAATGATCTGATTCCTTTTGCAAGAGATCCTTACAAGTAAGCACACTTGTTTAACTCTCTTGGAAATTGATTTTTGTCCCTTTTATGCACAAAATCAAATTTGATTCATAAGATTGCATAAAATCTCAACTGGTTCATAGGTTTGCTGAGCTGAATTACTCTAATCGCTGCTAATTAAAATTTTGTTTGTCATATGGTGAATTGTTTGGTCTTACCTACAGAGAATCTGATTATGCACGAGAAATGGCAGAGTATATAAGGGAGGAAAAAAAGCGGAAGGAAGCTGAAGCTCTTGCGGAAGATCTATTCAATGCTGATCGTGTATGGATTTTCATGAACTGATTTAATCTGAGAGTGTTCTCTATAAGGAATTCAAATATTTTTGTTTTCTTTCAATTTAGTTACCGCTGCTAATTATATTTTATTTTTATGCTGCACAGGTAAGGCGACAGCGAGGAACATCAGGCACATCTTTTCTTGAGTCGCAGCCTTTATCTAGACAGAGGGTTAGATGATATGCAACTAAGGTGTAACAGTTGCTGTTGTCAGACCCCATTTTAAAAAGTAGTATAGACATGTACTTCTGACAATGGTTCCTTTCTAATTGCAGTTATTTTAGTTCTTGTTCACAAGAAGTTATCTTATTGCCTATTGTTATTTCACGAGCTGAAGTTAGTATCAAATTAATGTCTTTATGACAGTACGACTGATATAGTTAGAAAATTTAAGTAAAAAATATTTTCTTGGTTGGAAAAATCAGTTATAATTATTAAGATGAAAATAGTTTTTCAGGGTACTACCAAGCGAGACTCTAATTTGGTGTATGAGAACTCCCCTTGTGGAACCCTGCTAAGGGATTGGTTTCCTATTTCTGTTATATGTTGTTAAGCAAAGCGTACAACCCTTCCCATTTAGTTTTGATATATGACTTCTATGTAGTAGACATGCCTTCACTTTCATGCCCACTGAGGAGTTGTTCTTCCACTGGCAAAAAATTCTTGTACCAATGAAACACATTCACCCATTAGAGTCCAGGATTTTTACGGTTTTCATTGGTTTTAAACTATATCTATCGCAATTGATAAGCAGAAAGCTTTTATTAAGTAGATTATTTTTTCCTTGCCCATGACTACAGACGATGAATAGACAACCAAAAAAATTCAGTTATCTAATTTTTTACTAAATATATTTCATTAGTTGGTATGTGTATTTTCTTTTATCAATTCATTACTTTATTCTATCCTTTTTGAGCTTTCTTTTCACGTGGTAGGTTATTATTATTTTTCTTTTTTAGTTCCTTCATATCAGTAAAAAAGAAAGCTCAAAAAAAGAAAAATAATAATAACCTACCAAAACACTCTCCATAAGATGAAATTGGATGGAATAGATTAGATCTTTTCAATTCCCAACCTCTAAGCTTTACTTTCATGCTTTATGCATGTTCAAAAACCTCATTATGTGCAAAAGCAAAGTTTAACCTTCATACTTTTTATATACATGAAACCTAAATGTATGCAAGGATTTTAAATGAAGTGAATAAGTTTGTTACTATTATTTATACTTATACATTTTAAATAATTTGCTTTATTTATTAATTTGTTTATAATTATTAAAAACCTCAATAGATGTTTATAAAAGATCGATTGCACCAATATTTAAAATCTTACAATAATAAATGCTTATTTGCATCATTAAAATATAAATACATACATCATTAATCTCACCACGTCCAAAATATTATCCTTCATACTTTTTATATGCATGAAACCTAAGTGTATGCAAGGATTTTAAATGAAGTGAATAAGTTTGTTACTATTATTTATACTTACATTTTTAATAATTTGCATTATTTATTAATTTGTTTATAATTATTAAAAACCTCAATAGATGTTTATAAAAGATCAATTGCACCAATATTTAAAATATTACAATAATAAATGCTTATTTGCATCATTAAAATATAAATACATACATCATTAATCTCACCACATCCAAAATATTATCCTACCACAAATATTTTTAAAATTCCTATTAAAAAAAATCAAACTTCTTATCCTTATTTCTATGGTAACTACTCTTTTTTATTGAGAAAGATAATCAAAACCACAAGAAAGTAGATAAACATGAATGCAAGGATGCCTAACATAGAATGTACTCTTTATTTGATTGATAATCATTTTTTCGATATAAAACCAAACAAAAGGGAAATATACCTTTTTAGCATGTATAAATTGAGACTATAGTTGATTCATAAAAAAAAAAAGCTCTTAACAAGAATCTACTCATCCAAAAACATCCTTAAAGAAATAAAAAACTTTGTATTTAGTGAGGGTAGTCTTATGAAAGTTGCAAAAGTAACATGACTACCACACAATGTTAAAGAATGCTTTGTATGTCCACTAATAAACATATATGAATAGTGAAGGATGAAACACGTGGAGAAATACATTGGCGCAACGCTGGGCGGGAGTTTGTGTGGCATCCAATGGGAAGAGATTTTGAATGTTGATGTTGCGCAGGGTTTGGACGCGGCTTCTCTGATGCCGCTAGCTCCTGGGTGTGGTCGGGGACCCTGCGGGGGCCCTTCTCCATAGGTGGCTGGGGCTTTGGTTTTTCCCTCTGCTCCTAAACTTTTTGTGGTGCAGCCCTCTGTTCCAGTTTCTGGTGGTCTCCCTTCTGTTGGCTTTAGGGCTGCTTCGGGTTGCCATTAGAAGTCCTTTTATGATGCAATTTCAAAGGATGGTGCTCGTTCTTCTTAGCAACCTTTGCCTCCACCGCAAAGTGGGACTGTGTGCTAGATAGGGGGTGGATGTGGGGTAATCATTCACTGTCCATCAGGCCTTGGTCTCGCTCTTTCAATCATCTTACAGAGCTGTTGAATACCAGACTAGTTTGGGTCCGACTGTCGAATCTCCCTCTCCAATTTTGGGAGGATTCATGGTATGAAGCTATTGGCAACACCTTTGGACGCTTTTTGATGATGGACTCTACGACTCGAGATCTTGGGCATACTACGGTGGCTCGTATTTTAGTAGATTTGGACATCTCCAAACCTCTCCATGGTGATGTGGTCTTATTGGTGGAGGACAGACCTTGGACGCAACTGCTGGACTATGAGGGCCTCCCTTTTCGGTGCAGGAGATGTTTTTCCATTGGTCATTTGGCCTCTGGTTGTCCTCAGGCTCGTCGCAAGGGTGCTACTACCTGGTGGAAGGATGCTCTTACAGACCATCTCACGGTTGGCTCTCCCTCTTTGGATGGTTCCCCTAAGGAGGTAGACCCTTCCTTGGTTGTTTCCTTAGAGTCTGAGTCTTTCCAGGCTCCTCTTTCAGTTATCCCTTCTGTGGAACAATTGTTGCCTCAAACTGATGTCGTTGTTCAAGTGGAGCCTGCCCGTCCCACGATGTACGCCCCTACTAGTCCTTTGATAGCTCCCGACTCCTCTTCCACGTTGTCGGCTCCCTCATTGCATGGTGGCTCTTCGCCTGTGGTGGTTGTTGAGGATCCACTCCTCACCTCATTTTGTGGACTTCGATTCCAGGTCTTCTTGGTCTGTTGTGCAGAGGAAGAAGGGACTCCCCAAATTTGTCACTACTTCACGACCTAGGGTTAAGGGATTCTGATTAGTCCCCTCAGGTTCTTGGGTTGTCTAGTCCTAGTTAGTTGTTCGATAGCTATTTGTCAGTTGTTTCTGTGTGTGGCCTATATGGCCAGCTTTGTCGGGCCCTAGTGGCTCTTGTATGCTTCTTCTCCTAGTTCATGTCCTGGTATGAACTAGCTTCTTCTTGGCCCTAAGGGCTTTCAGTGTGAAGGGTACAACACCCTATAAATGTTGCTTAATCAAAAACATATATGAATAGTGTATGGTGATTCCCAACCATACAACCCTCTTAAAAATATCTAAAAAGGTGCTCTAAAATATAAAAGAATTCTTGGTTAAAATCCTTAATGGTAGGGGATTTCTTTAGGAAAACGAGAGTGTTGAGGGAAATTTGGATGTTTTGTTTGGCTTCAACCAATTCAGTTTATATTGTATTATAATTAAAAAAAAAGTTAAGCAATGGTAAGGGCTTTTTTCCCTTATTAAATGATTTTTTTACATAAAGATGGCAAAGAGAAAGATTTCAATGATCAAAATATGTGGTAAGTTATGGAGACTATATAGTGCTAATTATAGATATATATTGATAGTGAAGAAGATATGCACATAGGCCAAAATAAACCATGATATCCTTGATTTATTCATGCTCATATTTACATGGGAGTGCAAAAATATTTGGTTTAGAGATTCTAATCTTTCTTTGTTTGAGCTTATTTCACTTTTATACAATAGTTCATAAATTCCATTACTGTTCCTTACATCATGTGTCAAAGGCTAATAAATATCTATTGCTTGATGTGCCATTCTATTTTGAACCTCCTTTTGCATGAAATATAAGGATTTGACCATGGAGGGTGTTGCCTCAAATGTATTTGCATTAGTCATCACAATGTCCAGTACATGTGGTGGATCAAATGGAGGGCTTGACTTCATTTTAACAACTTTCACAAATAGATGGTGAGGAAGAGCATCTTTCCACTAGGAGGGATAACAAACCAATTATATCTCTAATACTAGGGAAATCTGTAGCAACTTGACTTATATCATAGCACTACGACAATGAAATGTCATCCCCTCAGTTTAGAAGTTGGGCCCAGGTGTGTCCCTCTACTTTAAGGGTGATGTTTGCAGGAAGGCCCTTCAAAATATCTAAATCAACTATAATATGCAAATAAATTGCATGGGTACATGGTGAGGTGACCTTATCCATTGTCTAAAAGTTACCTAGTGTTGCTAGTGTCTTGTTTCCTATCTCATTAAGTCTTTCGTTGATTCATAAACATTTCATCTAAACGCGGACAACATTTCATGTCACCAAGTGAACTCGGGCGGGGTTTTTCGTAGTTTATCGAACCTTTCACTTTGTCGCTCGAGACCTTTTATCTCATTTCAATGTTATATTGGGCGGTGTTTTGTATAATCAGTCGAACCTTGTCCTCAGCGTGATACTCATTAGCCTAGGTGGTCTTTTCCCATAGCATTCGAACCTGAGTGCATATTTGTGAAGTTCTTTGAACCTCTTTTATAACCACCCATAGACATTTTTTTTCAAATTTTCAAAAGACGGTTATGTGATAAATGTTGACAGTGATAGCTACCATGTGTCGTAATGCTAAATCAAGACATTAATGCCCATCTACTCACATATTTTTCTGTGTAGTTGTGGTTGATAAAATAGACAAACAAGAAAACATTCCTATTGTGAAATTTTTTGAGGAAGAGTTAGAGGAGACGCGCAGATCGAATTACAAGGATCGCCATCAGAGGTATTTTTCAATTTTATTCATTGCAACCTATTTTTTTAATTGTTTACTATTGCATTGAAGAAGTATATATTATCGAAAGTTACAACTGCACATGGCGAGTGTTAAATATGCTGGTTATGAATGTGTCTGGGTTAACCTATGAGGGGCCTGAGATTGGTGACACTTGGCTAGGGCCTATAAACCTAGATGAAATACAGAGCAAATTTAACCAACCTAATCTTCCACCCATCATTGAGAGAGTAGTTGGTAGTGGGTTGATTGAGGTTGTCGCATTTCTAATAGCAGTGCAATGTCCCAAATTAGTATTGGAATGCATCAAACATTACAACTCACAGACATGGGAGGTTAGAATAGAGGACAACAGGCTTATTCTAAAAATTCAAACGTCTACCTTTGTGTCATGTTTGAGGACTCCATAAAGGGAAGAGTATTCACTAATGGACATGACCAATTCTCATATTGAGTTCACTACCAAGAAAGGGGTTTACAGGAATGTGATAGCAAAGAATTGGTTAGTCAAGCGAAAGAAAGGAAAATCCCAATTGCTCGTAACCTACACAGGAATCATTTGATAAATGAAGTAGTTGACATTGTTGTGTTGTTACATAGGGTTAGGGGTAGTGAAAATGTTAACAGTTTTGAAGAATGGATGTATTTCTTCGTCTAAATCATATTGAGCGGAGAACAATTTCTGGATTGGGCTAAGATTATTAGTGATCGTATACATGAGTTGATGTCACTCTTCGCTTTGAACAAATTTTTCTTCATGTCATCATATTTAATATATGCCCTTGCAAGCACTAGACCCTGGCTCGGATTAAGGCCAAGTGATTTACCACCAGGAAAAGTGTCGGTTTATGACTACTTCGACAAGCTCCAACTTCATAAAAGCTTCTTGCATTTCTAGAGAATTGCTGACACTTTTACCATGAGAATGGACGGGGAATTGTAGGGGCGTCTAGCAATGAGATTGTCTCTAGAAGCCATTCAGTTTGTTGATTTCTATGATTGTCATTTTATTCAATTTAAGAGATTTTCATATATAAGAGTTGGCGGATATGCAGGCTTTCCTATTAAATTTCCCAAGTACCCTGAAGATAAGTGGGTACTTATTGAGGTCAACAGACAATTAGCTGGTGTTAATAGATTATGCCAAGGTAGAAAGAGACTTACAATCAGCTTTCCATTTGGATTCGGTGCATATAGTTGCCAATCTATGTCTGATGCTTTGAATATTGAGGCAAAACTGCCCAGGTATGATATGCCCTCATATGATGAGTGTGTTGCTTTTGACCTAAAGGACTATATTAAGAAGAACCTGAAATTGGGTCCTTTCAACCATCAACCCAACCTTGAGGATTATTGGGTTGATTGTTTTGACGAATATGAGGTAAGGAGGAGAAGCTGGATGAGATTGATAGTGGAGAAAATTGTTATTTATGATTTGAAGTGGGATTTGCGAGATGATATTGAAGATGGGTCTGACATGGTTGACCCAGTATACACTAAACTCGTAGAGAGCCAACCCATTCCTGCCATGGACCAGAACTTTAAAGAAAAAGAAACAATTGAAGCTTAGTCGTTGATTTCTAGAAAACAATTAAAGAAGCTCTTGACATACCCACTCCTAATGTTGAACACTTACAAAAACTAAGTGAATTACACTTGGTGTCATCTCAGACAATGTATCTTTTGAAAGTTTGTGAGCAACGCATGGAAACGGCTAAAGATCTTCATCTGACATGGAAGGTGAGGATAACAAATGTAGCTATCCCTCAACATAAAGACCTGATGCATATCCTAAAGACTTTGCAAGCGTGGTGGAAGAGACCTTTTGTGATCCAGGAAGCTGGAAATGAAGTGACATAATCATAGTGGCATGACTCTTCTTTGCTTCCTTTACGTGTCTTTTGATTAATGGGCTATGGACATGAAGAGGCGAAACTCATTCGCCTATTTAAATTGTATCTATTTTCATATGTTCTCTCTAGACATTATTCTGCAAGTTTTGCTCAGTACTTTTGATTAATGAAATTGCCATTTTGTCTGTGTGCAATTTGGTAGAGTTTATCTGTTTTCTTAAATCTTTATGTTTAAGAATATTTTATGCATGTCTTATCTTGGCATGAGAGGTGCAGTCCTTACATTGGTTTCATTTCTCATATGGTATTGAGTGAATATTTTATTTCTGATGAATTAATTAGTCTTTGTGTAATATTTCTTGTTCGCTGCTCAAGCACCTGATACTTGGAATTTTTTGATATCGGGTATACCTTTTTTTCTTTTTGGTTAAAAGCATATATGATGTTTTACTTTCCTTGTTCTTTCAATTCATTGCAAATCTTATGAGGGAGTTGTACCTCATAAAAATTCAAAGAATATTAATCTTGTTGAAAGATAAATATTTAGAGCTGTTGGCTAATTTCTTGCACCTTGTAGGCGTGTTATTGTAAATTCTCAAAGGTGTAAAAATCTGTAACCAACAAATTTTTGGCGACTCTGCAGGGGATTCAAATTATTAAGTTGGTCGCCTTATTCGGGCGTATCTCACAAGTTAATTAATCAACCCTGGATTTTCACAGATTTACTAGAGGGGAAAGAAGTAGGGGGAATTCTGACCCTATTTTTGAAACTTTGCAAAGGAATAATTTCTCTTATATTATTCCCTCTAGGTGAAGGGCTAGGAGTAGACCCGCTTCACCTACTAGAACGTATGTTAACCACTCTATTGCTCAAATACTTGTTTTACACAGGACTGCTTTACCAGTTGCAATCAACTTTCCCCTCACTATGGCTAACCCACAACCTATCCCTTAGGGTGTTGTTATTGGTCCTTTGTAGTTAGGAAATAATTTGCACAATTTACCTAAAGGGTCTCATAATTATTTTCCTGAGTTTAGTGGGGATGGTAAAATTTCACTAGAAGAACACATTGATGTTTTTTTTGCTGCATGTGACATTATTGCAGTACAAGAGGAAGATGGCGTTGTCGGGTTGTTTGTGGAATCCTTAATCGATGCAGCAGCACAATGGTTTTACCAATTACCGCATGGATGCATCACCAATTGGGTTACTATGCGTAGCAAGTTTGAGGCCAGGTTCAAAAGTGCAGATGATGAATTAACGCTGTTAGCACAAGTTACTCATTTGAAAAAGGAGGCGAATGAGCCCATGAGGGACTTCATAGCCAAATTTAACAGAATAATAAACCAGATTACGGTTGATAAAAGACCCTCTGTAGAAACACAAAAATGTTTCTTCATCAATGCACAACACCCAGATATTGGTCTTCTTTTGAAGAGGCAACCATTCAATAATCTTGAAGCTACACAAGCACTGGTCGTAGAACTGGAAGAAGATTTTATTTTAGTTGGAAAATGGAAAAAAGATCTGCATAACAATGAGGCACTTCCTGCCACTTTTTCCGATCCTATGATTCAAAGATTAGCTAATGACATAATTGCTCTCAAGAGGCAGATGCCGAAGGGTAACCAACTTTATCAAGATATACCTAGGAAAGCTAATTTTCAACCAGGGAATAAAGCACTACCCTTGCCCCCAACTCAACAAAGGTTGGCGATTGAAGCTCCTCCTCCTAATAACAAGAAGAATGTGTCTTCCATCTCACAGCTGATCATGATGGTGCATATTGCCCCAAGATGAATAGGTTTATACAATTGACCACTACTAAAGAAGTCGTAGAAGAGGCTACAGAGGAAGGCACATCATCTAATCAATATGGTGACTCTGCTAATGGATACTTAGAATATGAACCTGATGATGATAGAGGAGGAGATGTGTACATCACTTTGGATGATGCTACTTGTGCTGCTATCACTAGAAGTCAGCAACATTCCAACCAAAAAGCTATTCCTAATTCTCCTAAAGTTTTACTCACAAAGGCTAGCACAATTTCAAAAGGTGAAAATGCTTCATCTAGTGCAGTCAATAGCTCCTCAAGAAATCCTACTGTGATATCCTCTAAAAGTCAAACTGGGGCTTTCAATATCATATAATTTTGTAAATCTACTAAGATTCAAGTGTCTCAAGCTAAATATTTGAAAATGAATCCTAGAGAACTTGATAGGCTAATTGAATATGTTAGGCCAAGGCATTTTGAATTAGATGCAGGGTTAGATGAAGCAATAGTTAAGCCTCAAGACCCGACTACTAATGTTGTATCCTGCATTAAAACATCCTCTTCATCAGCCTTTGATGTGAAACCATACCCTTTCTATGTCTCTTTATTCGTTATTGGATTTAGGGTTAATAACTGCATCATTGATTCGGGCGCCTTCGATAATGTTATTCCTACACAAATTGCTAAGGCTTTGGGATTAGAGATGACCAAAACATTTGGAAAATGCTACTCAATGGATTCCAAGTAGGTTCCCTTTCTAGGGTAGATTAAAGATGCTGAGGTTGCACTTGTTGCTTACCCAAATAAGCGACTCAAGCTCACCATACTAGTTGCGGATATACCTGCTAGCTATGGTATGCTTCTGAGTAGAATTTTTTGTAAAGACTTGGGTGGAGAAATACTACTAGATTGGTCATATGCCACCATACCCTCAGTAAAGAGAAGGTACGTCTTGAACCTGAGTCAAAGGCTAAGATAACAGTGCTCAAGTTTGAAGACCCTAAAGCTCAAATATTGTATGAAGAGAACAAGTTTGGGTATTATATGCTTTTCTATGGTGAAGAAAATGGAAATGCTTCATGTGCCTCAAATTGAAAATCTGAGCTCTGGACAATGGAGTTTGATGGAAGTTGTTCCCACGCTGGTTTGGGAGCAGGTGTTGTTCTCATTTCCCCTTCTGGTGAGAAATTCCCTTTTGCATATAAGTTAGTGTATACCTTGATATTTTATGCTACTCTAAATGTGTGAATCTAACTAAGAAACATGAAAGACAAAACACCAAGGACACCTCAAGATTAGCCAAAAGAGAGTTACAACGAAAAGGAATGCAAATAAAATGAAACACAAACACTTTTACCTCCCTTGTTGTTGAAACTTCTTTGATTGGCCCTTGCTTGGATTGGTTGTGTGCTCCTTAGATGATAGATTGAGTGATTAAAATGCAAGCTTCAATATGCAAAATGATGGACAAAAGATGGTTGAATGATCTAAAATGACTTGGACAGCATGTAGTTGTGAGAGTGCAAAGTGTTGTGAAGGCAAAATGGCAGCATAAGGTTATGAAAATCAAAAGTGTTGTAAATGCCCTTGAGGAGGGGGGTATTTATAGAGGAATTTGAATTCTCTAGAGAATTCAACGGTCAAGATTGCTCCAACAAGGCCAAGATGAAGGGCTATGGTGGGTTGAGAACCCACAAGCCCTCACATCTTGACATGTGGAGGGTGAAGTGGATAAGGGGATATGAGGTGGAGATGAGTTGCCAAGAAGGTACATGAGGTGGAAAAAGGACATGCACCTTGGGGGATGAGAGGATTTCCACAAAAAGGGATTTCTTGTCCCCAAGTGGGAGTGAAAGGGACTTTTGAGGAATTTTGGAATTCCTCAAAAATCTACATGGGAAAATGAAAGGTGGTTGGGGGAATAAGTGTGAATTAAAAATTCACATTCATAGGATGATCTAGAGGATAAAAGGTGGGCTCCAAAAAGGTGGGACTTGGTCACATGTGGAGATTGTGACAAGTCCAAGGTTCTAGAAGCCTTGGGAGAATGGAATGTGAATTAAAAATTCACATTTAAAGGAGGGGAATCTAGAGCAAATAAATGTGAATTAAAAATTCACATAGGAGAGAGGGTTAACATCAAAAAGGAAAAATGGAAGAATTGACCAAAAAGAGGTGCTAAATTTAGTTAATGATTTTGGTTAAGGTTGTGCAAATATTGGATTAGGCTAATTAACAGAAGGTTAGAGGCAAGTGGCAAATGTTGGAGGATGTGACAAGGAGAGAGAAAGTGAGGAATTTTAAATTGATTTTTAAATCAAAAGGAGGATAAGTGACTAAATTAAATAAATTAGTGTATTTATTTAATTTAGAGAGGAATAAAGTAAAAGACAAAGTATTAATTATTAAATTAAATACTTTATCAGTATGAGACACAGGGGGTAATATTAATTTAATAAATTAATATTAATATGATAGGCGTGAACGCAACAAATTTAATCATATGGAAGTGATTAAATTTGGGTGTCTACACCTTGCATTTGACCGTTCCTTCTGTATTTGCTATTAGCATTTGCTATGAACCTTGGCATGTGGTTATTTGTCATTGTGCTTTGTGTCATTTTGTGTTGCCCTACATGTTTAGAGTGAAACCCTAATATCCTAGTTTACAATGATTGCAAGTGGGTATCAAACCTCTGCAACTGAGGGAGAGACGTCCTCGACACCTGTTTGATCCAATTACCCATTTTGGTGTGTTGGAGCGAGACTTTCTTGATGCCGTTGGACTACGTTATAGTTGCTACATGCCTCCTATAAGAACTCACACGACGATGAGACCACACTTGTGGAGCAGTGGAATTCTGAGACGTCCCCATTTCATTTGCTGATAGGAGAGGCGATTGTTACTCTTGAGGATGTTTGGAGGATACTTCACCTTCCTATTCATGGTGATTTGGTTACATATCATGTTCAACATGGTACCCGCGCCATGCAGTGGGTGTTAGGTGCTAGCCACTCGGAGGTGCGCTAGTCAGAGATTGATTTGTCTACATTTTCTGGTAGTGCCGATCCTATTGTGCTTGTCCTATGTGGTTTAATTTTAAGACTAGTTGTTCCTGATAGGAGAGTTCGATAGTTCCCTGTGGGTTGGGGTGTATGTATTGAGAGTATGCTTGAGCATGGGATGCGGTATGCTTGGGGTGCGATTCTTCTCACCCACCTGTACAGAGATATGCACGAGGTCGCGTATCGGGGCAGGAAATCTATGTCTACAGGTGTTTCACTTTTGCATGTTTGGGTGTGGGACCATATTGTCATTGCTCAACTAGACGAGATACATGATAGTTCTCCTGATGATCCATACTATCTTTACGGGGATTTCATACACTATACCTTGCCTAGGGATCTTCATTATTGGCACCAAATTTTCGATGAGATGCTAGGTTTTGTGTGGAGACCTTATATGGGCTGTGAGGCTTGGCTAGAGGATTCAGATCATCTTGTTTATTGTTAGCAAACTTGTTGGTTGATTGGTCATTCCTATTATGTGTTAGAGCGTTACTTATTGGACCGAGTATGTCTCCAGTTTAGAGAGAGACAGGGTCGAGTTCCTGATACTTATGAGGTTCGTTTTGGTTGGACCACGAGGGAAGTTCATCTATGGGGTCTCCAATTAGATGTAGATACTACAGTTGTTGAGTTCAGAGCACTTGCCCCAGTTGATTGGGGTTGGCCGATTGCTTTAGCAGATCTAGGTACTTCTTGTGATTATGATGAGTGGTGGGCATGACGCAGGCCATTGAGACTCACTGATCCTGGGGGTGATCCTTCTTTGAGTAGATCAGGTATTACAGGTCATCGTGGAGAGCGACAGTATATTGAGGTCCTTATAGAGCAGTTGGATAGGGCCCGACGTGATGGTGCACATAGTGGTCAGGATGAGCACATGCCTCAGGCGCGAGGTCATAAACAGGTTCCAATTCCCCCTCCACCATCTAGGGATGGAGATATGCTATTATCTTAGATGACTGCTGCTAGAGACACAAAGATAGTGTGACGACAGGTTGTGGAGGCCTAGGTAGACATTTTGAGGGCTGAGCGGAATAGTGAGAGTGATCGTCAACATGCTGTAGAGGCTCAGGTACAATTGCTTACAATAGAGACATTCTCAAGGCCGAGCGTGATAGTTTCTGAGTAGAGTAGGATCGGTATCTACAAATGTCCACCTATTATTAGACTTTATATGATGCTACTGTTCCTAGGACTACTTGGCATCGACGGTTTGGAGAGTCTAGTGTTGTGAGTGATGGTGGTGGTGGCGGCGGGGCAGGTGATCAGTCTATGGGACAGCCAGATCCTTTCGGTGGCCCACAACTTGGTTTATAGAGTTTTGTCCTCTTTGTTGGGGTCTTACTTTTTTGTACTTGATCTTCATGTTGTTCATTGCTTCAAGACCTATTGTAGACATGTGTTTTGTATATATATATATTCATCGGCCTAGTCGAGGCCTCATATCTATGTTATGATTTTGTATTTACTCTATCACACTTGTTTCATTGATGATGATGTACCCCCATTTTTGATGATATATACGAGATATACCTTCTTCAATTCAACTTCATTATGTTTATGATGATGATGTATGCTATGTGGGATGAATGTATATGATGTGGATGGATGAATCATACTTTTGTTTATATGATGTTTTATTATGGATGATCGAGATATCATTGTGATATATGATGTTTATGTGGTGTTGATATGGATGATATATGATGGATGTATGTTTATGATGGTGTAGACACGTAAAATATACTGATTGACATTGTGCATATGATCCTATCCACTAACGTCGTTTCGTCTTGAATCATCCTTCGGTCTAACCATTTAATCAAATGCCCTTATCTGATTAAATTCATCAATATTCCTCTCTTAATTAAATAAATCAATTATCTAAAAGTAATCTCTTCTCGATAATTAAATTAACCATTTTGATCTAATTATTCTATTTAATTAAATAATTAATTTTAGTTGATTAAATCTCTTAAGTCTATCTATTAAATAAAATAAATTAAAACCTTATTTAGTTTAATCTAACATCATCTCTATTAATTAAATAAATCATGAATCTTTATTTAATTAATCTCTTAATCACATTTCTCTCATATTTGATTTAAATAAATCCACAAATTTAAGTCAAATAGGTCACATCACTTAATCCCTTTATTAAATTAATTAACCCGGATTAATTTAATCTCATATCATGTCCCATCCTCTAGCTTTTCCCACTTGCACATGAAAATAGATTTAATTGATTTATTAAATCTCTATTTTCCTCAACAAGGCATCTTTTAAGGAATATTCTTAAAGTTTGAATTCAAAATCTAAGTTGACATATACATCCAACAAGGCATTTACTTTATCTTACATGTCCTTTGCCTTGAGCCAAGTGACATTCAATGCATTCTTTCTTCCCTCTTGCATGTCATTTCAACAAATTCAAAATTAAAAAATATGCATTTATTGGCATAATCATCAAAACTTGCACATCCTCCATCCACTCACAAGTTGACAAGTGGCACTTTGCTATTGGCTAATTCTTAGTCCCGCATTGCTCTATTTTGGGCATGCTTTCAACTTGTCAATCTATAAATAAGAGGCTAATCTCCTCATTTGATCTATCCATAATTTGAGTAAACTTACTATGCTCAAATCATTAGCAAATTCAATCTATTATCATTGAGTTCTATAGCTAGGTTATGTAGATTTTATCTTGGAAGCATTCATCAATCTTCATCAAAGTGGATCACTCTTCATCAACACATCAATCTTGCATCATTTGGAGTTGGGAAAGGGTCAATTTTCACATGAAATTGGCACCAATTCCCTAAAGAGATTAGGAGTTTACATTGCATTAGAATAGGATTTGATATGCTTTAAGTTTATTATGTTCTTCATCTCATTTATTTTCCTCTTTTGCAATCTAAATGAATTTCTTCAGGAATCTACATTCTAACCTTGCTTTTGATCTAATTTGTTGATTGATTTCTTGTGTTATTGGCAGGTTTTGGATTTAGGTTCACATATTGGCGCTAGAAGGAGGACAAGAGTTCATTTTTAATCATGTTTTTCCAAAAATTTTGTGTTTCTATTTTGTGCACAGGAAAATTCTAATGCTGGAAGCTCAGTGTCGCTGTTTAGCACCGCTGGCTCTCCAGCGTCACCATATAACACCGTTGGAAAGTCCAAATTGCGACGCTTTAGCCTTCCTACGTAAAATTTTTGAATTTGAATTTTAAACAGCGATGCTGGTGAAAAGGGCAACGCATTTGAGCTTATTGGTTCAGGTACAGAGCACCGCTGATTGGTAAGTGGCATTATGCAACACTGCTGGAGAAATCAAATTGCGACACCATCATGGGTTGCGCCGCTGGTAGGGAGTAAAATGTTGGAATTTCATTTTAGCACGTGCCTTTTGTCAAATGATGAGTTTATCTTCTGTTTTATGCTTTTTAACCTCTGTGTTTTGCAGAATTTGATTGATTTTCTTTCTTGTAGGTTGGATCAATTAAAAAAAACAAAAGAAAGAGAAGCATGATGATGGTATTTCACAAAATCATAGTGTTTTTAAAGACTTTAGTGTTTTTTTAACACTATTAGGAGACTGTTATCTCTTCTTTCCTAGGATACTAATTTCGTTTGGGCTTTAAAAATAACCTTTTCAATTTTTGCAAAAGCTTAAAATGAACATTATGACTGCAACTTACTAGAGTTTGTTTCTTGGTTAACAATTGAACAAAACAACTCTCATTTTTTCCTTTGGTGCTTTAAAAAGAACTCACAATTGCTTTGTAGCTCTAAGATGAACAAGTGCAGCTTTGTCTTTGTGATGGCTTACTTAAACTAGCTTCATTGAAAAAAGGATGTATGTGCTTCTCTCGCGCTTTATAGTGATATTGAGAATCAAAATGCCTTTTTTTTTATGATTTTAGGTTGAAATAAAACAATCACCTCCACACTTCATTTTGGGTTTAAAATTGAACAAAACATTGTGCGAGTGTGAGTAGAGCATTATTGCGTACATTCTCTTTCTTTGTGTTGCAAACAAAGATTGATTGAGTTACGTATATTGCCTTTACTCGCTTTTGTTTATCTTAGAGGGCATGCCTTGGTTAAAAAATACTCACCCAAGGGAACGACTCAACCGGTAACACTCTAAAGCCAAGAGTATTTCCAACCGGGATATAAATGTGGGTATTGGAATAAACGCCAATATCACGCGGTTGGCTCCAACGAGATGGATCTGAAAAGGGACTCTCACTGTATGGGTCAATCTCCATGAACGAAAAGTCCTAATTAAAACCTGTGTTTTAGAATTGCCAAAATCCTTGATCTATTTGTTGGTGCAAGAATGGTCATTCTGAAGCCGCCTCACACTTTTACGGTCTTCTAGTAGAAATGGAAAGCATGCCATGGGAGTTTCATGGGTGTTGATGCTTGGCTGCCCCATATAAGTGAGTGCTGTGGAGGGGAGCCAGTGGGGTCAAGCATCTAACCATTCGCTAAAGATAAGTGTAACTAGACTTGTCCAAGTGGGGACTCAACATATATTTTCTTCCATATCCATAGGGTTGTACTTATTCTTGGTTACGAAATGCTTTGCTTGTTCGAAAACATCTTGGAAACAAACACTTAAACATTATCATCAAAATTTCAAACCCTTTAGGAGACAAATACAATTGACTCAATTCATGTGTTATTGCTTGCCCTTGGGATTTCATCCTTAGAGGTTTCTAAACACTTAGATTACATCTCAATTTGTCTACTAAAGTTAAACAATAGGTAACCCTTGCCTTGAATTCATCAAATTTCCACATAACATACTTTGTGGGATTTGAAGAAATTAAGACATTGGACATCTAGTTTGGAAAACTAATCAAAGAAGTGTTTGTGGTAAAATAAAGCCACTAAGAAAAGATAACAAAATGAACTCTCACATGTGTTGAAACCTCACAATCTCCAAGAAAGTCAAAATCCCAAAACAAAAGTCCTTGATTCAAAATCCAGAAATGTATGCTCAAATTGAATCACTTCTTGGTTATAAAGGTCTATAGAAGCATTGCATGTTCTTCAATACCGAGGTTTAGGTAAACAAAGTGTCCTTTAAAGGTTCATCCTAGGATCAAAAGAAATTAAAACCTTTTTTCATCCATCCTTCAAACATTAAACCAAAAAATCATCTCACCATCATCTTTTGAGAAATCTTGAAACTATCCTTCATGCTAGGCTTTTTGGCAAAAATCAAAATCATCAAATCCTTGAGACAAAATCCTTGAAATCTTTATCAAATCATCTTTGGCTAGGTATGTGTAGATGCATCCTTTTGCATATACTTAGTCAAAATTATCAAACCATCTTGTTTAGCTAGGTATATGTAGATGCATCCTTCTTCATATGCTTGGTTAAATTATCATCTTGTTTGAATAGGTATGGGAAAATGCATCCTTCTCCCTACACATATTCAAATTATCATCCTTTGAGCAAATCTACCCCTTAGATAATTATCCAACATCTTAGGGTCTATTGGTTCAAATCAAAGCAAACCAAAATCAATCAAGTCAAGGACAATCCCCAAAAGAAAATCAAAAATCAAAATCCAAAACATATCCGAAAGTCCCAAAAGTATAGCATTCCCGTCAAGATTTATCAAAAGATCAAAACATCCACATCATCCATCTCTTGCATCATCGTCATATCACTTTTTGATCCTCAAAATATCCTAAAAATTTCTCTTTTGTGCATAAAGTAAAGATCAATCCAAAGAATCAAGAGATTCATCTCCCATATTCTTGAAAATTGATCCTTGTTTTATGGTGCAAACTAGATCTCAATACAAGAAGAACATGGAAGTTGATAAAGAAACACCCGCTTCAAGTGACCTAAGCCAAACGAACGTCAAAATGAATCCTATTGAATCAAACAATCCTTTGATTATCTCATCATCACAAAACCCACAAGAGGAAGATCAAGAAGAAGACCTTACCTTTGGGATGTCACATGAAGAAATAACTGAAATGCTCCAAAATCCAGAAAATCATAAGATCGTCAACATCATGATGAGGCTTAACCCTTCACTATACATGCTCGAACTAGCAAAACAAGGGGCCAAATTACCTTATGATTTCGACACGAGCTCTATAGTGGAACCATCTTTAGAGGTCATGCCTCTAATTTCATCCACACTCCCCATCTCATCTACACCCCCATCCCAAAGCATCACTCAAAACATTCTGCAAATCACAACATCTTTTTCTCCAACCCAACCCAATGTTAATAAGGGAAATTCATTTCTTAATGCTATTCAAACACACCCCCTTGTCAACAATCAAGACTTGGATACAAATACCATTTTGGAACAAAACGTACCCCAAAATCCATTACATAAGCATGTCCCTCTCACTTTCCATAATCTTAATGATCCATCATCATCATCCTTCCGCACAACACCTCAAACCTCTCTCATGAATTCACAAGAAGAGGGTGACATGTTCGGACCTGGGGGAATTTTCGACACCACACAATTTTCTCAAGAACTCACACCCCTCACATTTTCACCTCTTCCACCATTACCACCATTATCCACACCTCTAGTTGGCTTGGGACTCCCACCTTTACCAAATATCAATATCAATCAAACCAACATTCTGAACACCAATCAAAACATCATGCCAAACTCTCAAAAATTGTCATCGATATCGCAACAACAGATGACAACTACACAAACAATCACGACATCATCAACCACCCCCCTAACATCTCAAAGCATGGGCTCCCAAGGACCAACCACATCAATAGCACCATCCACCACTCAAAATACCAACACGACATCACCGCTCACCACCACCACAAGCACCATTCTGAATGCACCACCACCCCCACCACCACCAAACTTCAATTTATCAAGCCAATACAACATGGCATTGCAAGCCGCTCACCAAGCTGTGTATCAAAAGACATTCTTGCAACTGAAAAAGAAAAAAGCTACACAAATAGCTACCCAACAAGCTGCACAAGTAGCGCAAAATGCTCAAGCCGCCCAAATTGCACAACAGGTGCAACAGGCTACACAAGCCCAAGCCTTATTGCAACAACAACAATAACAAGCCGCTTAAGCTGCTCAAGCAGCCCAAGCCACATTACAAGCACAAAAAGCTGCCCAAACCCAAATTCTATTGCAACAACAAGCGGCACAAGCCAAAGCTCAAGCTCAAGCACACGCCCAATAGCAAGCACAACAAGCGCAAGCACAAGTACAACTTCTTGCAGAAAAACAAGCAACACAACTACAAGCATATCAACAAGCAATAAAACAATATCAAGAGCAACAAGAAGCAACCCAATTGGCAGCCCAACAACAAGCATTGTTGGAACAACAACAAACACAACAAGAAGCTCAACAAAAGACAATCTTAGTGCAACAACAACAAGAACAACAAGTGCAAGCATACCTAGCTCGACAGACTATGCAAATACCATCAAATAATGCACCAACCAACCCACCCATCCAACCCACAATCGAAACACCCTAGAACACCTTCATCCCACCCCCTGATCCACAAAATGATGTAACAACACAAATCAGGTTGCTCTCACAACAAGTGCTCGATCTTGAATTAGGGTGAACCACAAAAACACCAAGCAACTTGTGCCCCTATCCATTTGACAGGAGCCTTGTGATGAAACAATTCCCAAAGGGATTTGAGATCCCCAAGTTTGACAAATATCGTGGGATGGGAAACCCTGAAGATCACATCAGGGAATTCCAGGTTCATTGTATGGAAGTTGCATACGATGATACTTATTTGATGCGGCTATTCCCTAGGAGTTTGGCTAGCCACGCCATGGAATGGTTCTCTCGCCTACCTACAGGCATGAGAACATTCCAAGAAATTATAGTTGCATTCATTAAAAGCTATGCATGCAATATTGCAATGGATGTCAGTCTAGAAGAACTCTCAGCTCTAAAACAAGGTAAGAATGAATCATTCACTTCATTCCTACAATGACGGCGATCCAAGGCCAATTGGAGCAAATGGACCATGCCCGAGGAACAAGAAATTTTCACCATTATATCCAACCTTGACGACCTCTTGGCATTTCATCTCAAGGTACAAGGGATCACCACATATGACCAGTTGATCTCCAAGGCGCTCAGCATCGAACGAGCCCTTATGACTCAACTCGCAGGATCAACTTCATACCCTAAACAACAAAACAACCACCCACCCGCCAATTACAATGATAAACCTCACACGTGGGAAAGGGACAAAAATGTTACTAATGATGGTGTTGTCGACGCCAAAGTGGTCATCAGTGCCCCGCGCCAAAATACACCTTCACCACAAATCCAACACCAAAAAAATCATCATGTAACACAACAACCGAACAACAATCCAACAATTAACAATGCCAATGATCAAAGAGGACCACCCCAACGGAACAAGAATTACCCCAAGCAAAAGTACACTGCTCTGGGGGAACCACTTGAAGTCATCATGAAGAAGCTGATAAACGAAAAACTCATCAAAGCTCCCACCTATGAGAATTACCAAGAATCAGATGTGAAACCTCCTTGGTATAATGAGAATCAACTTTGTGACTTCCATAAAATCAAAGGGCATACCACGAATAGTTGTATGAGGCTAAAAAACATAATTCAAGATTTCATTGATCAAAGAATTATAAACGTGGAACAACCAACAGGAAACCAAGACCTTAAGATATACATGAATCCGATGCCTAACCATGACAATAAAGGGAATAATAACATTGATAAGGGGAAAGACACCCACATAAACGTGAATCATGTGTATGAAACTGTCATCGCCTCCCTAGATGAATACTGCATGGTAATCACTATCAAAGGAGCTCAAACCGATTGTGTAGTCACCACAAGAGGCAAAAAAGTTACCATCACAGGATCATCCCAGCCAAACAGAGTCCCTACATCTAGATCTGTCCCTAATGGATATAACATCCTTGATCAACTTAAAAGAATGCCAATGCAAATATCCATCATGGAGTTACTAAAAAGCTCATCAGCCCATAAGAAAATCCTTGAGGAAGCGTTGGCTTCATCAATTGTCCCTGCAGATCTTGATATGAAACAATTCCAAGCTATGGTCGGAAATATCATTACTCCAAATATCCTCACATTCTTCAACTAGGATTTCCCCGCTCAACCATCTCACAACTGTGTGCTCCACTTAGAAGTTATAGTACAAAAAAATAAAGTCAAAAGGGTCTTGGTGGAAGGAGGTGCGGGCTTGAATATATGTTCTCTCAAGCTCATCAAACAATTAAAAATATCAGAGGATTCTATCGACAAAGGAAAGGGTATCACAATAAGAGCATATGATGATCAAGAAAGAGTATCCCAAGGCACAATCAAAATCCCTATTCAAGTAGGGCCTGCTATCATGGAAACCACTTGTCAGGTCCTAGACCTCAACTTACTGTATAACATCTTTCTGGGACGTCCATGGATTCATGCGATGAAAACAGTAGCATCAAATTTCCATCAATGTTTTAAATTCACACATGAAGGACAAGACCATCCATGGAGATCCCGAACCATTCTCCTATTGCAAAAGCCTTAAAGAAAAGTACTATAAAATCCCCCAAGTACCAAAAAATGATGAGGGTCCATCTACACCATACATTGATCCCGCCACTCTTGCATCCACTTTTGCGACATAGACACCCATCACTCCCACCATTCCCACCATCTCTGACATTAAGGTTGTCATCCAAGATAACGGTTGTGGAAACTACAAGCTCCCTAAAAATGCTTTTGTGGTAGGAGAGTTACCACAATCTCCTAGATCACAGGGACGTCTGCAAATAAATGAAGCCTCCACATCCCAAACATCTCCTGAAGACTATCCCAACTTTACAAGTTGGGGAGATCTTAGCCAAGAAGTTATTGAGGTAGATCCATCTCATATGCTATATCAAGATGAAATACCAGTAGCTGACTTACCAATGGATGACAAAAGTAAGGGTCTGCAAATGATGCTCACAATTGGCTATGACAGAAACCAAAGACTTGGGAAAAATGACAATGGGCTTATAATACCTATCATTCCAGAGATGCGAGTGATAACAGATATTGGTGTTGGATGTACCCCTCCGAGTAGAACCATACATGGCTGAGGTCCTCCAGTTAGAATGGTTAATAATCCTACTCAGCCAACCGCAACTGAACTGCGCTTACTAGTATCAATAGGTCCTGTCTCAGATAACTATACGTTTGATATAACTGACATTTGTAGTAGTAGTGATGACGAGGATCCCACATCCAATCTACCTAGGATATTTGAGGATACCACTCTTTGCATGATTAGCACCCTATCTTTTGAATCAGACCACCAAAATCAGGAAATCTGCTTAGTATACCCCCAACTCATCGACTATGACCAACGATGACCACCAGTTCTTGATACATTCGAAAGCAATGAGGAACTCTCGAAATTTATGGGACTACGGGATAACATTCCACGTGGGGATAAAAAATTAGGGTTCATAATGGAGCTAGATACACATGCCTGTTATGGGGAAACGATTGAATCCCTCAATCGCAAAAGTGAAAAATTAAAAATAATATCTAAGTCCTTAAGTGAAAACCACACTGTGGCACTCTCCAACTAGAAAAAAGTAAAAAGAAAGGACGCATCCAACAGTGAAAACCTCTTTGAGGCGCCCGAGGATGGGGGATTCAATCTTCCTTTCAGAGCTCTTCACCAAGAAAAATCAGCAGTCCTCGCAGAAAGATGCAATCTGGTCAATCTAGGAACAGAGGAAACCCCACACATCACATTCTATGCAGAATCATTACTATCAGAAGAACAAGAGCTCCTAGTAGCCTTCTTAAGAGAAAGAAAGATAAACTTTGCATGGAGCTATGCTGACATGCCAGGACTTGATCCAGAAATTGTGGTTCACCACTTAGTAGTATACCCAGAAGTAAAGCTTGTTAGACAAAAGCTTAGGAATATGCACCCTCAGATCGCCCTACTAGTAAAAATGGAATTAAAAAAGCTATTAGATGCAGGATTCATTCGAACGATATATTATCCAGAATGGGTGTCAAACCTGGTGCCTATTTCAAAACTTGATGGAAGATTCAAAATTTGCATAGACTTCAGAGACTTGAATAAGGCATGTCCAAAAGATGACTTCCCGCTTCCAAACATTGATATGATCGTCGATATGAGAGCCAGACATGAAATGTTGTCACTAATGGATGGATTTTTTTGGGTATAATCAGATTATGATAGCTAAAGAGGACCAACATAAAACAACTTTCACTTGTCCATGGGGGACTTACTGCTGGAAAATGATGCCATTCGGCTTAAAGAATGCAGGAGCAACATATCAAAGGGCCATGACATTGATATTCCATGACATGATCGATAAAACGGTTGAAGATTATGTTGATGATATTCTAGCCAAAACTAGAAAGAGAAAAGATCACATAGCAACCTTAAGTGCCATTTTTGACAAACTGGAAGAGTACAAGGTCAGATTAAACCTAAAAAAGTGTGTCTTTGGTGTACAATTAGGAAAGCTCCTAGGATATATAGTGTCAATGAGAGGTATCGAGGTAGATCCAGCAAAGGTAAAAGCAATCCTTGAAATGGAGGCACCAAAAACATTAAAGCAATTAAGAGGTCTCCAAGGCAGGCTCCAATCCATTCGAAGATTCATAGCACAATTGGCGGACAAAGAAAACCCATATTCTCACCTACTTCACAAGGGTGTAGTGTACAAATGGGATAACAAGTGTGAAGAGGCATTCAATAAAATCAAAGAATATCTACTAACACCACCAGTCTTAATGCCACCAATCCCAAGAAAACCATTAATTCTCTATGTGTCAGCAACAACAATAGCCCTTGGAGCTCTCCTAGCTCAGCATGATGAAAATGGAACATAAAGGGCTATCTATTACATCAGTAGAACAATGGTTGGGCATGAGCTAAACTATTCATTCATCAAGAAAGCATGCCTAGCAGTAGTGTTTACATCACAGAAATTCAGACATTACATGTTGGCACATAAAATAAAACTCATCGCCAAAATTGAACCTCTCAAGTACTTACTGTCAAAGGAAATGCTCACTGGAAGAATGGCCAAATGGGTGATGATACTATCAAAATACGACATTGAATATGTGGAGTAGAAAGCAATCAAAGGCCAAGTCATCGCAAACCAACTTGCAGAAGCACCAATCTATTCAGAGAATCCTCTCGTCTCAATGTTCCAGACGAATCCATTTTTAATCTCAACATAGCCGACCACTGGAAATTGTACTTTGATGGCTCATACACATAGCATGGATCAGGAGCCGGTGTCTTCTTTATCACCCCACAAGGGGACTGCATACCAAGATCCTACAAACTGGCATTTCCTTGCACCAATAACATTGCAAAATATGAGGCCTTAACCATAGGTCTCAGAATAGCAGTGCAGTGGAACATTATAGCTCTCAGAGTATACGAAGACTCCCAATTGATAATAAATAAAGTGAATGATGAATACCAGACCAAGGACGATAAACTCACTCCATACAAGAAATTGGTGGAGACTCTTAAAGAATCCTTCAGCAAGATTACATTTGAGAAGATTCCTAGAGCCAACAATAGAGTAGCAGACACCATGCAAATAATTGGATCCTTATTGGACATCCCCCACAACGTTCCAAAATATGAATTCCTGATAGAGCAGCTTTTCGTACCCGCATTCAAGGTATCGTAATCAGAATTTGTTTGCGAAATCGTTGGTCCCGATGATCATTGGTACCACGACATTTATACATACCTTCGAATAGGAGTCATACCTGTCAACTTACCCTCAAACCTAAAATGAACCTTTGTCAAAAAGGAATCCCGATTCGTCATCCTAGGAGATACCCTATATTGTAGGAGCATAGAAGGAACCCTACTGCATTGCTTAAATGTTGAGGCATTGACCACTCTAACTGAAGTACATAATGGTATCTGTTGTTCACACTAGAGTGGAATGACCATAGCCAAGAAATTGCTGAGGATGGGGTATTTTTGGCCTACAATGGAAAGAGAGGCACATGACTATGTTAGAAGGTGTCTACAATGTTAGCAACATGGAGAACTCATCCATGCTCTAGCTCAAGAGCTTCATCCCATCGTCATACCATGGCCCTTTTCGCAGTGGGGACTCAATCTCATTGGAAAAATCACTTCCACTTCATTTAACGGCCACAAATTCATCATAACCACAACAAAATACTTTACTAAGTGGGTGGAAGCCATACCCATGACATATATAACTGGGAAGCAGATATCAAAGTTCATCCTGAACTATCTCATTTTCCGCTATGGTGTTCCACAAGCCATTATCTCAGATAATGGGACACCATTTAAGAATTAGGAGGTCTGAGACTTATGCAAAAAATTCAAAATCCAACATCGCTTCTCTACCCCATACTATCTCCAAGGCAATGGCCAAGCAGAAGCTACAAACAAAACCATTTTGAAAATCCTCAAGAAAACAGTCAATGATGTAGGTCATGATTGGCATCTGCAGCTTAATCCCCCCCTCTGGGCCTATCGAACCAGTATCTGCACACCCACCGACGCCACCCCTTTTTCCCTGGTCTACGAATCAGAAGCAGTACTCCCCATTGAGATCGAGCTCCCATCACTCAAGATATCACTGCAAAAACCTCATCACAGATGAAGAGTACTGAGTATCAAGGTTGAATGAGCTGGAGTTACTGGATGAGTGACGTATAGATGCTTTGAATCATTTGCAAGTCTATCAGAATAGATTCAAGAGGAGCTATAATAAGAAAATCAGAAGGACTTTCCAAGTTGGAGAAATGGTATTAAAGGAGAATCAGAAGAATGTCCCAAACCCAAGCAGCAAAGGAAAATTTGAACCCAATTGGTTGGGACCATTCGTTATCACAACAAGTTATAAGTCAAGGGCATATCAGTTATCAACATCTAAAGGGGAACCTCTGCAAGAGCCCATGAATAGATCTCATCTGAAAAAGTTTTATGCCTAATCTTTCAAGGTATAGAACCAAAAATTAAAAAAAATAGAAAATGTCCTGAAAAATGGTTACTTCGGTGAAAACCTGGTAAATAGGTGTCTTAATAACAAAAAAATCAAAAAAGAAAAAAAGAAAAAAAAATTAGAAAAAAGGATCAAAAATAGTAAAGAGAAAAAATCATCCTCTAGTGAAAACCACTTCGGTGGCACTTTGGGTAGGTACCTTGGTGAAAACCTGGCAAACAGGCACCTTGTGTAAATAAGCACTTTCCATCCACCAAGATCTTTATGGTTTGTTCTGCATCATCCATTCATTACATTTCCATCATCCATCACATTCAGATCTCCATCCATCACTCATCCACCCGCATCCGCATCATAGCTTGGTCCTGTGTTCGTATCATGATCCCTCCTAGTACTACTCGGTCCATCCTCAAGGTCAGTTTGTCTTGCTTTTAACGGAGTAGTCTATTGCATCATGTTGGGGGCATGTTCTCATTGGATCAGATTCGTGTATATCCTTAAAGTCCTAAAATCAGAAAATCCAAACACATCAAAAAATTAGAAAATCCAAAAACATCAAAAAATTAGAAATCCAAAAACATCAAAACATTAGAAAATCCAAAACATAAAAAAATTCAAAAAATCCAAAAACATCAAAAAATCAGAAAATCCAAAAACATCAAAACATCAGAAAATCCAAAAACATCAAAACATTAAAAAATCCAAAAACATCGAAAAAGCACAAAAATCCAAAAACATCAAAACATATCAAAATCCCAAAAATAGGTCAAAAAGTTAGTCAAAAACAAAGTCGTCTTGTCGAACTACGGGTCTCTGAGCCTTGAACGTGGCAAGGTTGATATTTGATCATTCCTCGAGACACTTAGGTCAGTCCTTTAGGCGTCCATCATAATAAATTGACATCCCATCATGTATATCATCATTTGTAAATTCGTCAAGTCGTCAGTCGAACTACGCGGTCTCTGCGTGTATAACATAGGCAAGGCTAATCTGTCGATCAGCCCCCGAGGCCCCTAGGATAGGTCTTTAGGCCAGTCTCTTGGTCAAAATCTCAGAAAACCCCAAAACATTGGAAAATTGAAAATCAAAACATTTGAAAATCTCAAAAAACACCAAAAATAGCCTCAAAACATTGCAAAACGTCAAAAACATCCAAATATTTGAAAAAAATCCATCCGTTTCATTTCACTTGCACCCGCAATAAGCATCACTCATAATAAACAATCATCATCCTCAACCTTTGGTGAGGCAACCAGAAATAAGTCTAGCTAGTCAAAAGTGGAAACTCAAAATGTCAAGTCTCAAGCCTCGGTCAGTATGTAAGCAAAGTGATCAACTCTTGGTGTCGATAACCTATCATCCATTTGGTCCCATATCAATCATTTGAAAGAACAAACACTTAGGATAAACAAAATGACGTGCCATCATCCACTAACATGTCCTAGGATGCATCCTTCCTACAATGGGTATTATCTTTTGGCAATAGTTTTGGTTTCTATCTTTGAAAACAATTTCCTTTTGGTTAGCGGTATTGAAGAACATCGGTTTGCTTGTTTACTTTATCTATATCTTGTGACTTATCTTATTGCGCTCATTCCAAGGACTTCTCGATGATATCCAAATAGAGGATTTAGAGAAATAGGAATGGGGCAATGATCATTATCTTTTGTTGGTTGTGCTTGTTGGACGTTCTTGTAATATAACCTTGGCGAATACTTGCTTTGTTAGGTACATATGGAGGAGGTTTTGGGAAACTTGTTGACTATTGCATTGATAGATTATACCTTTCCATGTTTTGGTCTGAGGTGTTTGAAACTTATAAAGTACATCTTAGCAAGGTTTCTGTATGTCAGGTGTGAACAAAAATGCTCCTATCTGTTTGTCAAGTCAAAGTCCATCACACTAGGTACAATGCCATCCTAGTTCTCTATACCATGATGCATCATACCACGTGTGTTATCAAACATAAAGAAAATTGGCCCTTTGAAAATCCCAACTCCTTGGCAAGAAATCATCATCATTTGCATCATCTTGCATCTTGTTGAAATGACTTCTTTTCTTTCATTCCTTCTTACTCACCACGCTAACAAGGTACTATGACAGTTAATCATCATCATCATCATCATCAATCATGCATCCAAAAATTATTAGCATATTGCATAAACATATCATATAGGAAACATATGCATTTCATTTCCATCATCATATAAACATGGTATTATAAATTTTTTCCATAAATTAGCATATCCTTTCTTATTACATCGCATCCATTTGAATCACATTGCATTCATCACATAAATCATTGCATAACATTCATTTGCATCAACATTTCATAACCATTACCACCTACTGCATAATCATAAATAATAGGTACATAATCATTATAGATAATCCATTGCAAACATACTCACATAACACTAATAAGGTCATCTTCCACATTACGTTCATTTTACATTAAGCATCATCATACCACTTTACATATCATTTCATACATTACATCACATCACAGTAAATGCATCACATACATTTAACATGTTTAGGATAATATTTGTTATTCTAAGCATCTTAAAACCATCTCATTTGCATCATCAATACACATCATACATCATATAAAAAAATGACTATTGCATTTACATTGCATTATATTGTCCATTAATCATCCATACCATCTCATAAATAACATCACAACCATTTTTTACATAAGCCATTCCACGACCATTACATGCAAAATGTACATTCATCCATAAATAATTTTATAAGCACGGTTCACATATCATTTCATGTATACACCATAGACCATTTCCATATCATTTTGCATATTATATTTCATATCATGTATCATATCATTTTACATCAACATAAGCAAATCATAATATAGACTGCAACATCATTATGCATCACACAAATACATCTACATATCATAAGTCAACAACATTATATAGATCTGTTAGTCATAATCATTACATAATGCATATACCATCGGAAATAAATGCATCCATAAAAACATCATATAACATCATAAACATCATTGCATGACATATAGGAGTAGAATCATCCATAAATGTATAAATAAATGGTACACATCACATCATAATCGAAATCATCATCTCATATATATATCATCATCGGGTAACTGTCATAGTACAAAATAATTGGATCACTGTACATGTGTGTCAATAAGTACAAAAAGGCCCATTGAGCTATCAAAAAGGAGCCCACACGACACAAAAAATGATATCATATCGATCAAAAAGAGGCCTAACCCTCCTGTCTGCTACCCTCGCCCTTATCACTGTGACCCTCTGCTGGTCTGTGGCTAGTCTGCTGCGAGTACTCTGGGACCCGCTCTGCTCTTGGCACAGCCTGGTGATAGTGCCAATGATAATAATCATCCTCTCGGATGGCCTCCCTGTAAGAACAAAGTGACACGATACTCTAAGAGGAGGCTGTCATGCTCTCCAACTGCTGTCTCTGGCCCATCTCTGCGGCTACCTATAACTTTGCGGCCTCTCTGTAGTATGGCCTGATCCCTCTCGGCCCTAGCCTAGTCCCTCTCGGTCCGCGCCTGATCTCTCTCCCCTGTCAAAGTTTGCACCTGGGCTTGCAACTGTGCAATCAATGTATCTCGAGGGTCCGCCTACCCTGTTCGCTGTACTGGTGGAGGCTGCACTTGGGGCTACATGTGAGGCTGATCCACACCCATAGCTTGTGGTGGTGCACCTGCTTGCCCCTGCTACCTAGCTGACACCTGCTGCTGATCCTGCATCTGCACGTCGGCTTGACCTGGTTGAACTGACTGCACTGGGGGCTTGGCCGACTTGTCCTATCATGCGCCATCTCTCCATCCTTTTCTTCTCCCTCTTCCTCTCGCCCTCCGCCGATCAGGGACTGCTCCTGGAACTGTCAAATGTGGGGGAAGCTGGAACCAATCTCTATATGCTTGTGTGACACCGGGATCTGCAAGCCCCTGATTGTAAACCTATGGCTGAGCCACCAACTGTTTGAAACTCTCAACAGCTTTTGAAGTAGGAATATATCGCCCCCATGATGTTTGTGAGGTGGTGCAGGAAAATATGGCCATGTAATCATTGTCAGGCCGGTCTTGTGGCTCACCAAATTGATGCTACACGTGCCCTATCAAGTATCTCTCCACCATGGTGTGCTCCCACCCCTACATGAAGCGGTCCTGGCAAGCAAAGAAAATATGCTCTGCATCTTTGGCCCATCCGGGCCGACCAAGGTATGGCCGCCGTGTAAACATTGTCATCTCATATAGGACCCTCCTCCAGTAAGGAATCCTGTGCTTGCCTGTGTGTGTAAAGGACACACCGCCTCTATAGTGCCATACGAGGGGATCATTAGGCCCCATCGGTACTGGAATGACGTGTGGACGAATAATGACGATGTGCTCCCATGCCTATACGTGTAGGAGTGTAACACCTGCCCCCAGTGATTTTCCATCATGATACACATACTCATGGAGATCCCTGTAAAGAGAGGCCAGAAGAATGGCCCCCCAAGCATAACGAACTAGTCTGTCGTGAACCAGTCACTCCCAGCAAAGTCCCCTGCCATGACTAAAGTATCAACCCCGTCGGTCTGGGGCAACAAGACTAGAAATGATCGCCGTGACCATTGGATGAAATGACGATGTCAGTGTCCTGTGCCGCTCTAGCTCTATCTGGCCCTCGCAAATCACAAGCTCATCTGTGTCAAGAACTAAATAGCAAGAGTCTCGCCCAACATCCATGAATCGACAATCTTAGTATGCGCCACACGTCCTCTAAGGTGACGGTGGCCTCACCAGTAGGAAGGTGGAAGGATGAGGTCTCGCTGTGCCATCTCTTGGCAAGCGCAAACATCATCCCAAGATGGGTACGTATGGGCACTGCATATGCAATGTGCCACAACCCCATGACCCGTAATCTCTCCTGGTCCCTGTCACTAAGGTCCCGCAAGTAACCAAAGATCTCCTGAGATCTGTGCTCCCGAGAATACAACTCCCTTGCCGCATCTTGCATCAAGGAAGGTCACCATGTTAAATTTTTTCAAAAATTTCATTCCGAGTGCCTAGGAAATCATCCCATCGTCATTACCCATGAAGGCATTGCAGTTTGAAAATTCCAAACTGCGATGCTGAGGGTTAAATCTCCAAAAGAGAACCACCGCGGTGCACTTTTCTTCAAAGTGGTGCAGTTTGCAAAGATTCCTATCTAAAATGGCACCACCATGTCACACTTTGAAAAATGACCCCGCTGGCTAAGGCATCAGTGTCGGAGTTTGAAGCTTGAAGCCAAACTCCAAACTCCACCGCCGTGGTGCGATTTATCGATAGCGGCCCAGTTTGACACCGAGCTACGTAGTTTGAGTTTTGAGCGGCGCTATATAGTGCCGCTGCCAAAAAACTAACTTTGAAAGTAATAAATAAAAGCTAAAACTGAGAAATAAAGCTCAAGGATCACTTACTGGTGCCTCAATGTCGGGTGGCCGCTGGTACGTTTGGACTCGGTCAGAAATGTGCATCGAGAGCTGTCGCTGTGCCATATTGTTAGGAGGTCAGAGCTCAAATCGCTGAATTGCTAAAGGGTTGGGTGTGAAAGTGACTTGAAAGTGACCCCTCATGGCCATTTTAACCTTGAAAATTAGGCTTTTTTACCTTGTTTGGCTATCATGTTAGGGTTTTGGACCCTTGAGCCTATTTTTGTCCAGTTGAGGCATATTTTACATCATTTTATTGCATTTAGACACGTTTTTGGCCTCCTGGAGCCTTTTTGGACCTGTCAGACACCTTGTTCTCCTTTTTTGCAAGATCACCCAAATATTGAAATTTTTGTCCAATCTCTCAAAGGGGCAATATATTGGCATTTTTTCTCTCGCCAGGTAGCAGTGGGGCAAGATTTTTGAAAATAATTTTTTTTGGCTTTGATCGAGATGGTTTATTCTTTGAACCAACACAACAAGTGCATTGCTTCAAAGAGGGAAAAAATGTAGACACGTAAAATGTACTGATTGACATTGTGCATTTGATCCTATCCACTAACGTGTTTTCATCCTGAATCATCCTTCAGTCTAACCATTTAATCAAATTCCCTTATTTGATTAAATTCATCAATATTCCTCTCTTAATTAAATAAATCAATTATCTAATTAAGTCATCTCTTCTCGATAGTTAAATTAACCATTTTGATCTAATTATCCTATTTAATTAAATAACTATCCTATTTAATTAAATAATTAATTTTATTTGATTAAATCTCTTAAGTCTATCTATTAAATTAAATAAATTAAAACATTATTTAGTTTAATCTAACATCATCTTTGTTAATTTTATAAATCATGAATCTTTATTTAATTAATCTCTTAATCACATTCCTCTCATATTTGATTTAAATAAATCCACAAATTTAAGTCAAATAGGTCACATCACTTAATCCCTTTATTAAATTAATTAACCTGGATTAATTTAATCTCATATCATGTCCCATCCTCTAGCTTTTCCCACTTGCACATGAAAATAGATTTAATTGATTTATTAAATCTCTATTTTCCTCAATAAGGCATCTTTTAAGGAATATTCTTCAAGTTTGAATTCAAAATCTAAGTTGACATGTACATCCAACAAGGCATTTACTCCATCTTACATGTCTTTTGCCTTGAGCCAAGTGACATTCAATGCATTCTTTCTTCCCTCTTGCATGTCATTTCAACAAATTCAAAATTAAAAAATATGCATTTATTGGCACAATCATCAAAACTTGCACATCCTCCATCCACTCACAAGTTGACAAGTGGCACTTTGCTATTGGCTAATTCTTAGTCCCACATTGCTCTATTTTGGGCATGCTTTCAACTTTTCAATCTATAAATAAGAGGCTAATCTCCTCATTTGATCTATCCACAATTTGAGTAAACTTACTATGCTCAAATCATTAGCAAATTCAATCTATTATCATTGAGTTCTATAGCTAGGTTATGTAGATTTTATCTTGGAAGTATTCATCAATCTTCATCAAAGTGAATCACTCTTCATCAACACATCAATCTTGCATCATTTGGAGTTGGGAAAGGGCCAATTTTCACATGAAATTGGCACCAATTCCCTAAAAAGATTAGGAGTTTACATTGCATTAGAATAGGATTTGATATGCTTTACGTTTATTATGTTCTTCATCTCATTTATTTTCCTCTTTTGCAATCTAAATGAATTTCTTGAGGAATCTGCATTCTAACCTTGCTTTTGATCTAACTTGTTGATTGATTTCTTGTGTTATTGACAGGTTTTGGATTTAGGTTCACAGATGGATGTATGCCCCATACATGATACATGATGTTTTTATTGGCTTATTATCATCATGATATGTACTAACGACACTATGGATGCAGGATGGATATGGTACTAATGATATTGTTATGCAAGATGGATGTTAGTTAGAATAAATATTTGATGATAGAAATGTGATGTTAGTATTGATGAGTTGCTTTCGCTTTACTTGGAGGCTTTGCAATTTTTGAACAATCTTGTTTGATGTAGCAAACATATATGATGCACCAGGGTATTAATGACCAAGGTGACTTTGTATCCATTGCATGGAATTTGACTCTACAAACAAAGCATATTCTTGTTCATACTAGACATACAAAAACTTTGTTTAAAGTATATAGTTGGGTTGTGTTAAAAACTTTTTGGACTAGTCACATAGAGAGGTATAGGACACCTAACATGAAAATGCTACAGAAATTTTGGGCCATTTACATAGAGAGGTATGAAATACCCAACATGCAACTGCTACATGAATTTCAGACTATTTACACAAAGAGGTATGAAATACATAACATGCAACTGTTACACGAATTGTTTCAACACAAATTTCATACACTCAATAAAGCAAGTATTCGCCATGGTAGTTTTACAAAAATATATTACAAACAAAAAATTACAAACAACAAACCAAAATGATGCTCAATTTCCCCCATTCCTTCTTCTCTAAATCCTTATGGACATCCTCGAGAGATCTTGGGAATGAGTCAATAAAATAAATCGAAAAGATAAGACTAAAAAAAGATAAAATGTAATGTTGCAGTATTACTTGCCATATCTGTTTGGGGTGGGACTATTATCCGGGGTTGATCATGTCTATCGTAGGAACAAATCCGTTAAGGCATATCTCAGGATGTTGTTGGGATTTGTCAAAAAGATAGGCAGTTGATACTTTGGCATTATTTTCATCTATTTATAGTCAGAGCTTTTGCAATTGTTTGCTTGAAGGTTCTAGCTTTTGATGTTTTCTTTCTTTGTTTGTTTGTTTTGTCAAAGGGTGAGTGTGACAATTTGTTTATTATGGATGATGTTTTATTATGGATTTTGATGATGGGATGGGTCTTTTTTGAATTTTTCTAAGTTTTATGATGTTGTTTTGGTTGTTTTCAGGGGACTAACCTAGGGCCTCAGGGGATCATAAAAGATAAGCCATTCCTATTTTGTACACGTAAAGTCTCCTAGTTCGCTTGGTTTGATTGTTTTTGACCTTTTCTGTTTTGTGAATGCTTTTTTGGATTTTGGCTTTTTTTAACTATTTTTGGATTTTGTATTTTTTGACTAAGTTGAAATAAAGCATGTTAGAAACCTAAGGGGATTGACCTAAGGTCTCGGGGGTTGTTAGGCCTTGCCTACGTTGTACACAAAGAGACCACATAATTCGACTGTTTGACTCAAAGCATAAACTATTCTTTGGAAAACAATACTTGGATTGATATTTCGCTTTTGTGTCTAGAGGATAAGTTGTGAGAAATCGACTTGAACTAGCTATGAGGTTTAAGAAAATGTTGATATCTTAGATTGTTTGAGTGAAGGAATAACGAAATGATGTTTTGTTTTCGATGTTTTTCAAATGTTTTTGGTTTTTTGCTGTTTTCTAGATGTTTTTGATTTTCGTTGTTTTCTAGATGTTTTTGATTTTCGTTGTTTTCTATATGTTTTTGATTTTCGCTGTTTTGACCATGTGGGGACATTCAAGGATCTAATCCATGACCAACCTCGGGAAGTTTCCCCTAGTTGTATACAAGACTACTTTCCTTAATCAATGACAAGCATGGTTGGATACACTGTTTCATTATGAAATAGATGGGTGGATGTTGTGGATAGTACCGATAGATAATGATGCAAGTTTTATTCAAACATTGCGCCTATTTTCTAGGTTTTTAGTATGGTACCTATTCTACGAGTGCCACAAAGTGGTTTTTGCTTAGAGAATGTTTTTTTTTCTCTTTACTAATTTTCTTGCTTTTTTAATTTTTTTTGTATTTGTATTTTTCCTCTATTTTTTTGGATTTTTACCCTTTTTCCTGGGGTGTAAGATTTTAAAAATTTGGATTGATATTTCACTTTGTTTTTCTAGAGGATATGTTGTGGAAAAGCTTACTTGAACTAGCTGTGAGGTTCAAACAACTATTGATATCTTAGAATTTTTGAGTGAAGGAATAATCCACATTGTTGGTATATTTGAAGGTTACCTTGGTAGTGTGTTGGTGGTACACCTTGTCAAGACAAACTATTTCGAAGGTTACCTTGGTAGTGCATTGGTGGTATACCTTGTTGTTGGGATGAATTGGGAAGGGTACCATGTAGCACACCTTGTTGTTTGGACAAACTGTTTCAAAGGTTACCCTGGTAGTGCATTGGTGGGATACCTTGTTGATGGTACGCATTGGGAAGGGTACCATATGGCACACCTTGTTGTTTGGATAATGCTTGGATCACAACATGAGCTAGAAGACATAGACCAAGATTTATTCGGAAGTAAGATGTAAGTAATTTCCCCCCAATGTATAGCAATGTAGGTGATGGATTAGCTTGTGATAGGATAACATGTTTGGATAGAGTATGCCCCCTTTTGGACAACGCCTCATGACTCAGATAATGCTCGATAGGATAGGATCAATGATAGTGACCCATGTCAAGATGTTTTCCATAAGCAAGGTGTAAAGTGTACAAATATTTGTCAAGATCAAGATATGTTGGATTGGGATAAAAATAGATGAGATTTATTATGGATCAATTGAGATGCTTCCACCTAAAATGGTGCACGTAGATGCTCGATTCTACGCATGACACCTGTTTGCCAGGTTTTCATCATGGTACTTGTCCAAAGCGCCACCATACTGGTTTTCACTAGAGGATGATTTATCTCTTGACTATTTTCTTGATTTTTTAAATTTTTTTTTATGTCATAGAGGACACCTATTTACCAGGTTTTCATCATGGTGACAATTTTTTGCTCATGTTGAACCACCTGGTGGTACCAATGTAGATGCTGCTAGTGCTAATATGGTTGTTGCTGTCATGATGTGCCAATGATATCCTGCTTGGAGGAGTTGTTTTGTTAAGATGCAGGTACTTGAATGTAACCCCTAGTAATTCTTATCTTCCTTGTCGATACTGGAGTTAACCTTACTTTGATGCACACATTGCGATAGAGTTCCCTTAGAGTCCTTATGATAAAGAGTCACTACCAACATATGGTCAATGTGAGATTTGGATATCATGGATGGCGAAATGCATTGAGGGATATGTTATTTAGATGGATTGGTCGATAGTTTGGAATCTTTGACTCTCCAAACTTGGGATGATGAGCAACGATGGGTGGATATGGAGATTTGATTGGAACCAATGTCTTGATATATCTTGTAGGTCGATCTTGAAGATTTCTTTTGCATTGCTAGAATTTTTTTATGGATGAACTTCCATATTTTTATTTTTCCCCATAGTTTCTTTGACTAATGGAGTTTGATAGGGACAATTTTCTTGTGTTTGCTTTGGTATCCATTTGTATTTGCTTTGTCCATTTTTTTTTGTTAATTCTTTTTCTTCAATGACTTGTTTTGTTCTTGGTTATAGCTTTTTCTCTTGTGTTTGGTCCCAATTAGAGGGTTGAAATATGTGTGGATGATGATTCATGACATGGCTAGTTGTAACGTTGGTATTAATTTCATCATAAGGGCTCTTCGTGCTCTCTATGTTGATGCTTGTATTAGATAAAGTTGCTCCCAATATTATAGAGGTATCATTGATATGTTTAGATCCCTTGTTGAATAACCAAGACCTTCATGCTCAAGATTGCTAATAATATGCACTGGTTCTAAGATATCCTGTTTATGTAAGCCTAATCCCTTGTCTTGATATTGAGAAATTTTATTTGCAATAGGATATGCCTTTCCTTGGAAACAAGGTGCTAATCCTTTTTTGCTCTGTTGTGGATCTTCAAATGTGATAGCTTCTTCACTGGTAGAATCCTCCATATGTGGGATAACTTCCTGATTTATATTGTCAACCCGATCCTATGAAATATTAGATTTTGATGGCCCTTCAAAATGT
This sequence comes from Sequoia sempervirens, assembly GCA_007258455.2. Taxonomy (NCBI): domain Eukaryota; kingdom Viridiplantae; phylum Streptophyta; class Pinopsida; order Cupressales; family Cupressaceae; genus Sequoia; species Sequoia sempervirens. The sequence continues at coordinate 205,377,909 of VDFB02271358.1, forward strand.
ATCGGTTCTTCTTTGACTATTGTATACCTAATGCTATGCTGCTCAGGATTGTCTATTATCTTTGCTGATTTTAAGATACTCTGCTCCATATTTTCATGCTTGATGTCTTCAACTTGCATGGAGGATGTTTATGATTTTAATGCTTCTTCTTGATCAATTTTAGATATGTCTATAGATTCTATTGTGCTTTGATCATGTGTAAAGATATTAAGAATAGGTGACTCTTGTTCCTTGTTTGTGATATCAAGAGTATGAGACTCTTGTCTTGGATGAAGATCATCTACATGTCTATTAGGAGTAAGCATCTCATGGTTAGATGTATGTGTGTTTGGTGTATAGATGCGTTCTTTTGGAAAACCTTGGATGTCTTGGAAGATATCTACCAAGTCATTGTAGTATTTTGATGATAGTGATTCTTGATTTGGACTTTGTGTGGTATTATCTTTGATATGTTTTGGATCAAATTCTTGACATGAATCAATTTCAAAGAAGGGATTACTTGTAAAGGATCCTTAGATTTCCTCAAAATGTGGGCATATGGGTGATAGCTCTTGGCTTATATTTTTCGCATTTGGGATAAGTGTTGGCTTAAGAGTCTCTTGATCATGAATATGTACTACCACGAGGTTGGGTGATGTCAATATATATTGGATTGGATCATTGCTAGACTTGGGTGATTGATTTTGATCATGCTTGGGAATAACTTCTTGATGTATGTCCTCTTTTTCACTGGATGATGTAGAGACATTGTCAATGTGATCAATGATAGATAGCTCTTGATCATTGTATTCAAATTTTGAGGTTGAAATATTGTCATTGTTGTCCTTGGTAGATGGCCTTTGAACATTAGTAGCTATTTCTCCTTGATCAATAAGGTCTTGGATGAGGTATTTGAGTGTAGCACATCTATTCGTTGGGTGACCCTTGATTTTGTGGAACTCACATTTTTCATACTTGTTATACCAAGGAATTTTAAAGTTTGGTTCACCATAAGTTTGACTGTCAGTGATTTTGATAAGTTCTTGTTGTACTAGTTCATGCATGGTTACCTCTAAAGTCGCTCCCAAAGGAGTGAATATCCTTCTTGTTTGGTAATTTTTCCTCTGTGTCTTTTCTTGATTGTTTTGCTCTTGATTTTGCAAAACTCCTTGATATTGTGTTTGAGGTATATTTTGATATTTCACTTGAGGTACACCTTGGTGTTGCGAAACTTCTTGATACTGTGGATATTGGAAGTGTTGTTGATGTGGATATTGAGGTGTTTGCGAAATAATGTCTGTTGGTTGTGGATATGTAATGTTACGATGTTGCACATGGCATTGGCAATACATTGGATTTTGATTTTGTTTAATTTCCTCAAGATCTCTCTCAATTTTATTTAGGGAAATTTGATGTTCTAGACTTATTCCTTGATGGTGATTTTGAAACCCTTGATGTTGTTGCCCTATTTGATGTTGTGACCCTTGATAAGAGTGATTTGGGTAATAGATTGACATTTTTTGGGGTAGTTTTGATACTCAATACCCTATCATAAGGTCACTTTATATCCTCATGAGTCTCTTCCACTGTTTGTGGTGTTTGCTGGCATTTTTCTTGTTCGCTTCCATATTCTTCTTGTGTTGTGATCTTGTAGTTGTCATAAACAACTGCCATGATTTTGCAAACATTTATGTGACTCCTATTCTCTAGAAAATACGTGTCCTATTAGTGCAAAGCGATAATAGAAAAGTCCAACCGATTTTGACGGTTGCAATATCTTCTTGATAAGAACCCTTTGGAAAACCTTTTCGTAGGGAAATTCTTTGAGAGCTAGAGTATAGATTTTTGCTTAAGGATCTTTCTCTTTCCAGGCCTAAGGATCTTTTTCTTTCCAAAAGGCATGAGGGATGTATGTCTATTGCCACATGGGTGGTGGTAGCACAGGTCTTTCGGTTGCTATGTCTGTTTTCTCTTCCTCTTCGTCTAAGATGATTGATGCGATGATAAACTAGCGGGGTGTTTCGTTCTTCTCAAATATGAAGGTTTTCAAACTGCTTATGATGTTAATTTGTTCACCTTCAATGTATGTGAGCCTAGGTTGAAGCATTGGTGCTATAAGGTCTGGTTGTTGAATTGGAGCAGTTGGTTGCTAGATGGTCATAAGGTGTAATGGTGTTTTGAGATGGTTGCTATGAAGCTCAAGACCCTAAGGTTTGAGTGCTATTTTGGAATGTTGCTAATTTTTGGAAATCAAAATGCTGAAGAACTAGGGTCAATATTTCACTTCCTTGTTTAGAGGATATGTCATGGGAAAGCATACTTGTACTATTTGCGAGTCCCAAGTAACTGTTGATATCATGGACGTCTGAGTGAAGGAATGATCCCAATGGTTTGTTTGATTTTGATATCTAACAAGTAGGATGGAAATAATGGATGAGAGACTGTGACCTATCTACTTTCCAATTATTTTGTTCGAACAATGACCCTATAAACAAGTTCAACTTGCTTTCCCCAAGTGTCAACAAAATGTTCAAGACTATGAACTGGAATGAAAATTGTAACTTCTGTGTGTTTTGTTTCCTCTGTGTTTTGGATTATGGAAAATGATAGAACATTGGATTGAATCCAAAATCATGGACTTTGTGTGACTTGAATATCTATAGCTTAAGTTGTGAAATCACAACACCTAAGCCATAGTTCGCAAATGTTTACTTTGATCTAATGTAGCTTGAAACAAAAGCCTGAATATCCAAAAACCTTGAAGGAAATCATCCAAGGAGTGCAAATAAGGGGCTTCTCTCAAAAGCATACACTAAGTCAAAGGGTTTGTGATTTGACCATCGTTTTCAGTGTTTGTTTGGATGTGTTATTTTTCTTTAAATCCAATACAAAATTTGATGTTTTGGGATTGTTTTGAAATATATTTTGGGAAAGTTTAACATTAACAAGCACTTTACAACCCTAGCTCAAGTGGGTACGTATTTCGTAGTAGGCCTACCAGTCATCCCCTAGATGATTAATATGAGAAGATGGAATGGACAAATAAGCTATGTCAAGGAAATGTACTGTCTTGACACACCAAGAAAAAGAGTCCCTTCCCTATTTGCTTTATTGCCTCAACCAAAAATTGAACATGGCAAGTAACTTCTTGGAACGGTGCTATTCCAATGCACTACTTTAAAATACTCTTTTGGATAAATGGATAGCTTCTAAAAACAAGTTTGGATCGTAGTAATAATTGTGAATGCAAAAATTTGACGCTCACCCACTAGCCACTTAAGGTGTGGGATTAGGTGTAGTCTATTGTTAGCACGACTTGAAGCTACTTTCTTACGATTTCACAACCTTTAATATAGCCCATGAGTAAACGTGCTACGAGACCTTGCAATGAGTTCTCTAGCGCAGGATGTATATCAAAGCAAGCCCCCTCTCGAAGGTAAAAATTTAAAAATGAAAATACGAAGCTCAAAAATGTTTTTTTCACTCACCCAAGATTTCAAAAAGGTGCAAGGGGAGAAGATAAAACACTTTAGCTTTCCAAACACTGCATGCACAACAAACACTTCATAGAAAATTGATTCTTTTTAAACACCTCGAGCGGTGTTATCCCCAAAAATATGTGAATAACATAAATAACTTGTTCTTTTTATTTTGCACCAATATGAATTATTCATGACATCAAGTAGTTAAGATAGCAATGGTGTAAAAACAAAAAGAATAGTTTGTTCATTTTTAAGCCCCAAATATGAGTGTTTATAAGAAATCAGATCTAGTTCTAACTTGGTCAATAAAAGTAAATCGAGTGTGCGACAACAAAATGGAAATCATTTTGCGTTCTTTTTATGCACCAAAATTAAAGTTCCTAATTATGAAAACATGAAATGTGTTCATTTTTAGAGCACCAAAATTGAAGTGTTTTTTTTTGTTCTTTTTATGAGCACCAAAATAAGAGTTCCTAATGTAAGAAAACTTAAAATTGGTTCAATTTTAATAGCACCAAAAAAATGTCTGTGTTTGTCTTGCTATTTTTAGAGCACCAAAATTAAACATTCCTAATTTAAGAAAGCTCAAAATTTGTTCAATTTTAAGAACAACAAAACCAAGTGTGCGTTTGTCTTGTTCTTTTTAGAGCACCATATTTAGATGTTCCTAACTTAAGAAACCTAAAAAATGGTTCAATTTTAACAACAAAAAACCCAAATGTGTGTATGTGTTGTTCTTTTTAGAGCACCAAAATCAAATTTTCCTAAGTTAACCAAAAATGTTTGTGGATCTAGAAATCTTTGACTAATTGTCTTACCTACAAAAAATGAGTTAAGGTCATGTAAATCCTGCATTCAAATCCGTTAGTACCTGTTACACATTCAAAATAAAGCAAACGTTAGCAAAGAAATTCATTACAACAATGTAGGATCCGTGCACTTGTTTGTTAGAGAAAATTCTTAGAAAAACGTGCAAAAGCACCCCTGTTAGAATAAGATGCTCAAATATCTGAGTAGATGCTATCCTTGTCAGAATAAAATACAAGGGTTTCAAAGAAGGTGCGAGGATCTTGTTGCAAGTGCGTAGTTCCCATGTCAGATGCTTAGTTTTCAGTCTCAAGTGCACGGTTTTCTTGACAGACAAGTGCTAACTTTTTTTGGGCAGTGCGTGATTTTTTTTTCAAAAGTGCTTTTGGGACTTGCATCTTCACAAATGGCTGATAGAAACATTAGTGTATGGGACAAGTGTCCCATCGAGCATGCCAGAATGTGTGAGGGGGGAAATAATATATGTTAAATAAGATTAAATGTGCTTGAAATGAGAATCTAATCTAAGATCAAGGAAACTAATCTAGATTTAATACTACACATACGAAATGAAACTAAGCTATTGAAAACACATTTAGGAAATCTATAATTACCAAATTGAATGCAAACAATAAGAAAAGTGTTACCATATCGTATTAGAGTGTATTTTCCTGATGTTGGATTGTTCTTATCACCGTGTAGCCTCCATAGTTCGTGTGCAAAGCTTTGATGAATGATGCGTGTTGATTGATCAAAGGAATGATGAAGCTCTATCAATGGTGATCTCGATAATAATTTTTTGCATAAGGTATGTTGATTCTTTGATCCTTTTTGTGAGGAGAGAGGCTTGTTATATAGGAAATGAGATTTTGAATCAACGACTAGGATTCAACAATGTTGGATCAAGATCAATGGTTGAAAGGTGTTGAAAGGATTCAAACATGAGAATATTGTGCAAAGTAGATTGCACAATTTGTGCGATTGAGGAATAGATTGGTTAGTCAGGATTTAGATTGATTAGTTAGGGTTGTGATTGATTAGTTAGGAATTGATGGTTTAGTTAGGAAATAGATTGATTAGTCAACAAATTAGATTTCTCAGTCAACAATCATAATTTGCTCAATTAGAAAGTGGGTGAGGAATATGAATTAATTGATTTAATTAATTACTTCCTTTTTGGAGTTGAATGTGCAAATTAAGTTTGACTTTTGCAAACAAAGTTGCATTAGTTTGATTTATTTATTCAAAATTTGGAGGGAAAGTGTTGTAATTAAATTATTATGATTTAATAATTCAATTAACTTAGGGGAATAAGGTGATTTAGTGACGTAATTAAATAATTGGTATTATTTAATCAATTAGGATGAAATAAGATTAGATTAGGACTTCATTAAATAAATGTACTAGAATTTATTAAATTGGTCGAAATGATGAAAAAGTGAATTAATCAAAAAATGTTGTTTTATTTAATTAATAGTAGAATTAGGGTTTTCAAGACTTCATTAAATAAATGAAATTTATTTAATTTGTCAAAAATGATGAAAAAGTGAATTAATTAAATAATGTTTTATTATTCAATTAATAGAGGAAATTAGGGTTTTGGATGTTGTTTTATGTTGTGTGATGTTCCAGGACATTGCAGGATGATTTTGAGATGTTTCAGGATGTTTCAAAGATGGTTTGGGTTGATTATGAGATGTTCCAAGACATTACGCGTTAATTATGAGATGTTTTGAGACATTATGGGTTAATTTTGAGATGTTTCAAGATGTTCTAGGTTGATTCTGAGATGTTCCAAGACATTACAGGTTGATTTCGAGATGTTACGAGACATTACAGGTTGATTTCAAGATGTTTTGAAACATTATAGGTTGATTATGAGATGTTCTAAGACATTATAGGTTGATTCTGAGATGTTTGGAGACATTACAGGTTGATTTTGAGATGTTTCAAGACATTACGGGTTGATTTTGAGATGTTCTGAGACATTATGGGTTGATTTCGAGATGTTCTGAGACATTATGGATTGATTCTGAGATGTTATGAGACATTACGAGTTTATTTTGAGATGTTCTAAGACATTACGAGTTGATTTTGAGATGTTTTGAGACATTACAGGTTGATTATGAGGTGTTCTGAGACATTACGGGTTGATTTCAAGATGTTTTAAGACATTACAGGTTGATTCCAAGATGTTTTGAGACATTATGAGTTGATTATGAGATGTTCTGAGACATTATGGGTTGTTGTTTGATGTTTTTTGATGCTATTTGATGTTGTTCGATGTTGTTTAGGGTGTGTGATAGGTGTTAGGTCAATTCTACATGTCTACAAGCACTTCTACTTGTTCCAACCATCATTTCTTGCTTGCGTTTTACAATTTCTTTCCTTATGACCAAGATGGTTGCATCTATAACATATAATGTCATCCTTTCTATTTGACAACTGATAAAAACTTCTATTCTTGATCCATCCACTATTTTATGCATGTGTCCAATAATCTATAGCTTTGTGACCATATTTATTACATGAATAAAAATAACCATAAAAGGAGTATTGAGACTTATTTGTTTGTGCTTGCCTTGGAGGAAATGATCTTGTGAATTTCTCCTTGTCTTTATGAGGAATATTATTTTTCTGTGGGACATTGTTTTCCTTTCTCTTTTTGTTCTCATTACTGAGGAACTCTTGATAATATTTGCATAGCCTTTTGGTTTTTACTTATTTCCTTTCTTTGGTGGCTGATTAGAAAGTTGATCCATTTTTGAACTTTTCCCTTCTTCAAATCCAACCCCACTCTTGTCACATGTGGGATTTTGGTCATTAACAATTTTATCCAGATTTTTTGAACTTCTCACATTCTTCAATTCTCAATTTAATTTCCCCATGTTCTTTTCCAAATCCTTTGTAATATAGTCTCAGATTCTAACTTTTCACAATTCTCTTCCCTTTCCTTTAACTAGCTTTTCATTCCTTCCTCAATCCTTTTTTCCTCTTCACACTTAGCTTCACATCTAAGATTATTTTCTTGGCTTCTTTTTCATTCCTTTTTACTTCTTAATATTGTACTTTTATGTCCATGATTGTATTCTTGACTTCTTCAAGGGCTTACGATATCTTTGCTTTGGATTCACTTTCTTCTCGAATTCTCAATTTTAGACACATTTCTTCTTTTAAGTGAATGAATCTCATCATATTCTTCATCATCCTCATTCTTGTCATCTTCCACATCCCTTCTATCCTCTATTTCCATGAATAGTATCTCATCTTGATCTTTGTAAAATTCATCATCACTTTCTTCCGATCCATCATCATATTCATTGGAGTAAAGGCTCCTCTTTTGGCTTTGAAAATTATTGTTTCTCTCAAATTGATTTTGATTATAGCTCTTCCTTGGTTGTTGGTATCCCCTTCCTTTGTTGATATTGTAATCTTCTTCATTGTCGTTGTTCTCCATCTTCACCTGCAGACACTTAGAAGCAAAATGTCCTAGTCTACCACAATTCAAGCATACAATAGAATACTCACCTAGATACTTGCGAGCTTCTTCGACCTTCTTCGACCTTATCATGAAGTGAGCTTCTTCGTTTATCTTGCTAAATTAATCATTAGATTTTTTTCGCACCTAGGCTGCATACATTCTCTAATATGAATCTAATATACTCTTCATTTCTTCCTTTTTATCTCTTTTGATTTGCTCCTTTTATTCAAAAATAAATCATTGAAAATTGCTGCATTTAAATCCACATATCTTCCGCTTTTTATATCTTTTGAATCCAAGTAATGGACACACCCTTTCATAAAGAATACCACCTTTCATATGAGATGTAACTGTTGATTTCAGGGGGTGCAATAAAACTCACCTCAAGGGGTGCAACAAAATTCACCTCAAAGGGTGCACAACAACAATAGGATAACGTCGAGAACTCAAGGGGTGTTGTATCAACACCACCACAAGAGACAATAAAAAAGGGGATTTTCTCAATATAAAAAAGTTCACGCTTTAGGGGATATCACTCATGACATCACCACCAAGAAAGTACAAGTCAAATAAATTCATGCCTTAGGGAATACTATCCATATAATTACCACCAAGGGGAACATCATATGCCAAGAAGGGTCACTCTCTTGAGGGATATCAAGTCCAATATCACCACAAAGGAGATAGTTCACATAAATCAAGAAGGCCACACTCTGATTAACAAGGTCACACTTCTTAGGAGATGTAGGCTATCACCACTAAGAAGGAACCATTCCACATGCAAACAATGAGCATGGGACTATATGCCTCCCTTAAAATGTTAGTGTACTTGTTACACTAACGTTTTAAGGAGATAAAGAGGGATCCCTTACTAGAAGGAATGCACCTAACACAAGGCTACCTAACCCCTTGACCCCAAATGTAGGAACAAAGATGAGCCAAAAATGGATTATGGTGTGCTACTCCTTGCAAAAGGAAAGATGATTGCATAAAGCTATGCTTATAATCATAGGTATGGTAGTGAGTATGTTGTAATACTACAACTACCACATGGCAAGGAGAAAAGAAAAGGAAAGTTACTCTATCATACACTTGAATTAATCCCCATAAGGACCAAATTATCTTAATATCTTCTCCAAAACATGACATTCATCATTAAGATGTCCAAGTGTTCTATGATATGCATAATAAGACATATTTGTACTCTTTCTTTTATTATCTTCTTAGTCATAGATGGGTGGCAATGTAATATATCATTGTTTGAGAAGTTTGCCTAATGCATGTTCAGTCTTGGTTATAGGATGTAGGAAAGGTAACTTTTTAAGCTTATATTTCTTGGTTTATGGAACAAATTTTTGTTGTAAAGGTGGAGGATCTTGGTAACCTAGTCCTTTAGTATCTTCAGATGGTGTTTTCTCCAAAAGAGAATGGATTTCATGTTCATTCTTAATGTTGCATCCTTGTTCTCTCAAAATTCTAAAGCCTTTTCCATAAGTCTATTCCAAGTTAATGGGTGTGTTTGTAACTTTATGCTCATATGATGGAGGGTTGGTTGACATGTTTTCTTTATGATTGTTATTGATAGGTATCTCCATGCATGTTGTTTGAGGTATTCCTTGTGATTCAATTTTTGGATGTAACAAAGTGAATGTTTCAAGTGGTGGCATGGTCTAGGATGTTGTTGGTATGGGGTAGTAGGCCATTGCATTGAGGGGTAAAAGTTTGCATTATTCTCAAGGTTACATAATGATTTTTTTATGAATTCATACTCAATCTCTTCATCTTGACCTAGGACATCAAAAATAATTGTAATAGGAGATGAAGTATCATGAATATCATTATTAGAATTGGGGTCATCACCAAACATGCAACTTGAAACATCTACCAAAGATTTCAAAGAGGTTAAAAGATTACCAAAACATTGAGCCATCATGATGATATAATGATTTTCTAAGGTTCAAAATGTTATGCAACAAGTGACTGAAAAAAACAACAAATCTAGATAGAAAATTCTGGGATGTCTCTATCATAGAAATTTGAGCCAAAAGGGGTAGGATAGGGGTGCCTAGGGCACCTATGTCCTAGGCAAGATTTTGCAAAGTTTAAAGTTTACTATTATACAATTTAAGGTTTCTATGTTTATGTGCAAATAGGTCTGACAGTGAATTGTTTTCCATATTTTTCTCAATTTTAGGATTGTGAACTTAATAGTGCAAACATGCAACAATGTTGAAAATAAATGACAATTTTAAAATGTAGAAACAAAATCCAGACAACATAATCCAATAGAGAACATATAAACAAAGAGGCATTTCAATGTTTAGCCACAAAATGTAGGACATAGATGCCCAAGGTGACTATGTCCTAGATAGGTTTATTGGAAATTCAAAGTGCGAGTGTTTTTGTTACTGTTTAATGTTCCCAATTTTGTGTGCATATAGATTTGATAGTGAGTATTTTTCTAGATTTCACTAATTTTATGGCTATGAAAATGTAGAGTGCAATTATGCAAATGTGTGACTAATGAATGAAAAATCTTGAATGCAATTTTCAGATGAAAGATGCAATAATTGACTAATTCCAAGATGCAAAGTTCTGAAAATTTTGATTTGATGCAATTTTAAAACAAAACTATGCAATTTTTCACTTTTTTGATTGAAGCAAAAGATGCCTAAATGCATGCAATGCACAATTTCAAAATTTTATGACCTAATGAATGCAATTTGAATGCAGAAATAAACTAAAATGATTGAAATATGAATGCAATAGTTTTGTATTTTTGTGTCTTTTTGTGATGCAAAAATAAAACCCTAAATGAAAAATGTAAAATAATGATGCAAAACCTAGATCTAGGGTGAATTATGGAAAATTTTAGAAGGTGTATAATGTTAGTAGGTCGGGTTCACCAAAATGAAATATAGGGGAAATGGGACCTTTGAGTTTTTGCCTTAGGGTCACACAGTTTCCCTAGTTTCATTAATAATGGAAAGATCTTGTGTGTGAGGATGGAAATGCAAAAAATGGAATGGAAGATTGATGGATTTGGACAAGGTATGAGGTTGACTTACAACCTGATAGGTGAGTCAACCAACCCTCAACCACATATGAAAATTTCATAATGATGAAATGCAATAATCCAATTGTCTTAATGATGCAAATAATCACTTTAACTCAAAAATACCAAATATGGAATGTCACAGAGAAAATCAAATAGCGAAAAAAGAAAGGGGAGGAAATTGTGCACCTGTGACATAAATTTTAGCTAAATTTATCAAGACGTTGGAGCTGGGGGCACCATTGTCCTACTAGGTATTTTTTAGATCTATTTTCACAATCCTCTAATGTCAGATCTACACTTCCGTTTCTAGTACACAAACTTCTTGGATCATTGTTGGATATTTCTAAAATTGATTTTTTGTGAGTTGCCAAGGCCTAGTGTTTCAAATGCAATAATGAATAAAGTATCTTCAAACTTCCATTGATCTTCAAAATACTCGAAACTTGCACATTCACAAAGATTGGAAATGTTGGGCCATTTAGGGGCTTGCCTCAGTTAGACCCCATGTCACTTACACAATAGCAATGCCAATGATAAATGGATAAATGATATGAATGAATGATGGAATCGCAAAGTGCTACAACTCACCACCCTTCAATGTTTTCCTTGAAGGACTAAGTTCATACACATCTCCCCAAGGATCTTTGATTTTCCTTGTTTGATCTTGTTTGATCTTGCTTGAATGCTTGAATTTACTTTGGAGACCTACAACAAGGGTTAGCCTTCAAAAAGCAATGAATATGAACAAACACATATAAAATTTAGCATGATGTTGGATCTTCAATTGTTGTAATAAATCCTTTAGTGGTTGTTCTTGATAATTTCTTGATCATAAATTTCTCAATTGATTTCACTTAATGCTAGATGGATTTCAAATGATGCAATAACTGGATATTTATATGCTATTATTCCAATTTCCCAAAAAATAAATCCCATCTAACTTTAAATATTTTAATTTCAAATAATAAAATGCCAACACTGACATATTTTTATTTGGAGCCAAAATAGGGTGACATAGGCACCCTAGGCACTAGTGTCCCATCCCTACTTTTAGGGGTTTAAAGTGTCAAAGACAAAGAATTAAATGAGCATTTTTGTATGCTTGCAATTTGTTAGAAAATATTTAAAAGAAGTTGTCAAATGCATAATTTTAGAAATTAGGAGCTTAATTGGGTCCAATACTTAAAGGGGAGCAAACCATAGTGTGAAATTGTCATGGGTGACAATTTATGAGGTTACAAGTCTGATTGTCCAAATGTTGAAGAGATATGATGATTATAAATCTAGGGGTAGTGCACAAGCTCCTAGGATCCAATATCCCATGGCAAACCAACATAAGCACAAAGGAACACACATGTATGTAATGCAATAAGACAATATACACAAACATACATGTCAAAAACATGAAGCATACATGATGAAAACACATGGCATAACATAATATATAGATGAAAAAAAAAAGAATCACAAACACAATGCAAGCATGAAGAATACACACAAAAGACACCCCACAAAACAAAGGGTTAGTACTAAAAGGGCTTTGAGTTGATAAGGCAAAGAGACCTTAGTCTTAAATATGTCTCATATACCAAATGTCATCCATCAAATGAATGTTAGTCATAGGAACTCTCTCATGAGGACTAGAAAGTTGTGTTATGCCACATCACTCATTAGCTACATGGATCTACTAACTAGCAAGCTACATTATGCTAGGTGTCTATGCAATATGATTGGTTTCACAAGGTCTAGCAAGCTACGTTATGTTAAAGGGTTCCCATGAACCAACAAGTTGTGTTATGCTAAATCCATGGATCAATTTTACAAAATTTTAATGTCTAATAAGATGAACAAGCTTCACATAAGAAAGTGCATAAATGTCTATGAAGATGATGACCAACTCACCTAAGAAGGTGCATAAATTTCTAAGAAGATGATGAAAAAATCACCTAAGAAGACACATAAACGTTTAAGAATACAATGACAAACTCACCTAAGAGGGTGCATAAACATCTAAGAATACAATGACAAAATTGCTTAAGAAGGTGCATAAGACAAGGCCAAAAACTCACCCCAAAAACCTCAAGGGGTGTTATAAACACCACTGCAAAAGTTGCTTTACAAAATGACAAAGGGGCATTGCTCAATATATGGAGGGTCACACCTTAGGGAATATCACACATGACGTCACCACCAAGAAAGGACTAGTCATGGAATAAAAAGACTCACACCTTAGCGCATACTAGCCATAACATTACCACCAAGGGGAACATCATATGCCATGAAAGGTCACACTCTTAGGGGATATCAAGCCTAATATCACCATAAAGGAGACACTAACATAGATCAAGAAGGCTAAAATTTTATTGATAAGGTCACACTTCCTAGGAGATACATGTTATCATCACTAGAAAGGGACCATTTCCAATGCAAACAATGAGCGGGGGACCATATGCCCCACCTTAAAATTTTAGTGTATGTGCTACACTAATGTTTAAAGGAGATACCAAGGGATCCCTTTTTAGAAGGAATGCACCTAATACAAGGCTACCTAGCCCCTTGCCTCCCAAGTGTAGGGACAAAGATGAGCCTAAATGGGTGATTGCATGCTGCTCCTTGCAAGATGAAATATGATTGCATAAAGCCTATTTTATACCCCCATGCATGTTGTGATACTATGAAAACCACATGGAAAGGAGAAACATGTAAATACCTTAGTCTATCATTTTGTTGATTTTATAATTGGAAGGATCAATTTTTTTCAATTTCTTTTTCAAAGCACAACATTCATCAGTAGTGTGTCCAAATGTTCTATAATACACACAGTAAGATGTGTTTTTTATTATTTTATTTTGTTTCTCTTTATTCTTGTACATGTGGTAGTATAATGTATCCCAAGTTTAGAAGTGTGGCTATAGTACACCCAATCTTAGATAAAGGATGTGGGGTATGTAACACACCTTTCTTACTAGGACCATGAACTTTATATGGTTTGGTTTGTGGAACAAATTTTTGATGTAAAGGTGGAGGACCTTGGTAACCTATGCCTTTGGCATCTTTAGAAGGTGTTTTCTCCAAAAGGGTATGGATTTCATGTTCATTCTTTATGTCACATCCTTGTTTTTTCAAGATCCTAAATCCTTGGTCATAACATTGTTCCAAGTTAACGAGTGTGTTTGTAACTTTGGTCTCATATGATGGGAGATTGGGTGATATGTTTTCCTTATGATTATTACTAATAGGTACTTCCATGATCATTAGCTGAGGTATGGATTGCAAGTCACTTTCCTTATGTGAGGTAGAAAAAAATTCAAGTGGTGGTATGGTAGGTGGTACTGATTTTTTATATGGATGATTAGGCCATTCCCTTGAAGGGTAAAGGACCACATTGTTTGTAGGGTTATGCAAGGTATTGTTTATTAAATCATTCATGGTTTCCTCTTCTTGCCTCAAGATATCTTTATTAAGTTCAGATACACATTGGGAGATGAAGGAACATGAGTGTCATTATCCAAATTAGGATCGTTGCAAAACACACAACATGAAACATCAACCAAGGATTTCAAGGAAATCTATATTTTACCAAAACACTTAGCCATTATGACAATTTAATGCTTGCAATGAGGTTCATACTTTTATATAGTAGGAAAATAGGAAAACATACATAAGATTTGGATAGAGGTTCTGTAGGGGTACATCATTATCCAAATTAGGATCATTTCCAAATACACAACATGAAACAACAACCAAGGATGTCAAGGAAATCAACATTTTACCAAAACACTTAGCCATTATGACAATATAATGCTTGCAATGAGGTTCATACTTTTATACAGTAGGAAATTGGGAAAATAGATAGAAAATTTGGACAGAGGTTCCTAAGGGGTCTCTTTCACAAAAAATCGAGCCAAAAAAGGTAGGACTATGTCATTGAGGGTGCCTATGTCTTGGACAGGGTTTTTCAAAATTCAAAGTTTGACTACCTGTGATATTGTTTAAGGCTTCTGTGTCTATTTGTGTACAGGTGTAATAGTGAATGTTTTTCTAGAAATTTTTCAAATTAAGATTATGTATTGCAAGAATGCAAGTGTGCAACAATTTAAAAATGTTCAAACAATAAAAGATGGTTGTAAATACAATTTCTAGATCTACGATGCAAAAATTAACCGATTCTAATATGTTAAAATTTGAAGATGATGACATTGATATGCTTTAAAAAAACAATGCAAATTTTCACTCTTTTAGCTATATGCAAGATACTTAAATGTATGCAATGGACACTTTCAAATTTGTTTTCAGATTTAAATGACCTAATGCAAATTTTGAGATGTAATTTGAATGTAAATAAGAATTAAGATGACTAAAACTAACCCTATTGCATGCAACTATGATGCAATATTATATGTAAATTTTTGAATTTTTATGCTTTTTATGATGTAAAACTGAATGCCTAAATAAACAATGCAAAGCAATGTAATGAAAAACCTAGATCTAGGATGGATTGCTTCATATTTTAGAAGGTATGTAATGTTAAGATGTCAGGATCACCTATGAAAAATGGTGAGACCCTTTAGGGGAGATCTCCCTTTGTGGGGGTTTGACACCTTTTATCTATTTCATTAAATAAAAGGGGGGGGTTGATTGGATTTAAATAAGATATATGATTGACTTGGAACATGAAAGGTTAGTCAATATAACCTTGACCAAATCTGAAAGGAACCTAAGGATGAAATACAATGATTCAACTAGCCTAATGATGCAAATGACTATTTTGATGCAAAAATAATAGATCTAGAGAGTCAAAAGGGAAATTAAACTATAGAAATGGACTGAGTAGGACACTGTGTACCTGTGGTATAAATTTATGGATGAAAATGTTGTACTAAGTCACCTAGGGTGCCTATGTCTCTGTGGGGAGATTTTAGATCTAATTTTATAATCCTCAGATGTCAAATCAAAGCTTTTTTTTTTTCCGCTTGTCTCACTATCAAATCACTATTGGATAATTCTATAATTGAGTTTTCGCGAGTCGTCAAAATGTAGGGTTTGATTGCAATAATGAATAATTAATCTTCAAAATTATTTCAATCTTATTTAGACTTGAAACATGCACATTCAAAGAGAGAGGAAGGGTTGTGTCATTTAGAGGCTTGCCTTAGTCAAATAGTGTGTTAGTGTTTCCACTTCCGCAATCAATGGTATAAAACCTATCCTTTTGAGGGATATGGCTAAATGATAAAAAGGAACAATGAATCAACAATGGACTACAACTCACCACCCTTGAATGAATTTCTTGAAGGATTGGAGTCATACAAATCTCTTCAAGGCTTAGATCTTGCTTGCTTGAATTGCTTGGAGACCTACAAGGGTTAGTCTTCACAAACAATATATAATAACACAAAAATGAATGAAATCATACAAACTTTGATATGATGCTTGGATCTTGAATTGCTGTAATAAACCTTCTAATGACCGTTCTTGAATTGCTTGATAATTCTTTTTGAAAATGTGTGATCATAAATTGCTCAATAATTGCTTCTTAGTTTTCAAATAGTGAAATGACTAGGTATTTGTACATAATTATTCTAATTTCTAAAAAAAAAAATCTCAACAATCAACTTTGAACATTTGAAATTGAAATATTAAATTGTTGCCTCTGATATTTTTGAATTTGGAGCCAAAATAGGACATAGACACCTTGTGTCAATGCCCCAGACCTATTTTTCAAGAATTAAGGAGCCAGGGGAAAAGTATTAAATTAATGCATTTGTTTTGTACTTTCAAAATGTTAGAAAGTGATAAAATGGGCTACAAAATGCATAATTTAAGAAATTAGGTGTTCAATTAGGTCTAATTACTTAAGGAGAGCAAAACACAGTGTGAAATTGTCATGGGCGACAATTTACAATACTACAATCACCAAAAAACTAAGTTAAGAGAAATAAAAAAAAATATTTAATCTATAAAAGACATGAACATTACAAAATGATGCAGGATCATTCGGGTCCACGTGCGATCAACATCACAAAAAAAAAATAGTTTCAAGGTTCAGTAAGATTTCATGAAATTCTCTCGTGTAGACATAATTCAGACTCCTTTTGGATTTAATGTGAGATGTTTCAAATTCAAATTGTTAATGGTTTTGGATAAAAAAAGTTGGCCGACAATTTGACAAAGTTTTAAAATTTTAAAATCCATGAAATTTGAGACATAATGATTTGGTGGGAAAGACACGCTCATCTGTGCAAGTTCTTCAAATAATTTGAACTACTGTATTTGCATCAGAAAAGGGTGACGCCTCATATGAAAAGTAATGGTTGATAATTCTTTAATGTTAACTCAAATTATATTTTTAAGAAGAGGGGTGAACGAGACTATTCTCATGTGGATGTAGAGCTTGAAAGAAATTAAAAATAATAAAAATCATGTCGTTATAGGAGAAGACCAAACACCAACCATCGACATATGAAGGAACCAACATAAATTTGAGCGGGAAGTTTAAACAGTTGCACACCATAAGAGGAGACCAGGGGTCCTGCCCTTCTTTAATCATGGGATTGTTGATTTAAAGGTAAAGGGAACTATTGCAACAACGCAACAAAAGGGAGATAGGAGATAGAGGCGGTTGAAGAAAGAGGGCGAGGCATCAAAGAATAAAATAAAGAAGGCCATCCTTGATGCCAAGCCAAGGAAATGGGAACAAGATCATCCCAAGCGAGATGGAGATTATGTGAAACAAGCTACTAGAAAGAAGAAACCGAGCAGAGACCTTGTAAAAGAATGAAGCTTAAATGAGGTCAAAATTAAATGCAGAATGAAATAGGAGAAAGCTTGTGCTATGAGCCAAAAGTATGGAGCAATCGATATGATGGGGAGTTGTATGTGTAAGACCACATGTTTTTGAAGCCACATTCAAATGAAAAGAAGATTTTGGAAGGCCGATATGATAGATGAAAGAGGGCGATTCAAGAGGTTGATGAGATATCAGAGGTTTGTAAATTCTTGCAGATTCAAATCACTTAAAGACATATATAATATGGAAGAACTAGCGTAGAAAAGTGAAATTGAAGTTGCAGCCAAAAGTAATTAAAGATGACCAAGATTAGGAAAAGTTAAGAATCGCATGGGAAGCCACCAATAAGGAAGACTCATGAATGGAAGTGAACATTTTGGACAAGGGATATGTTGTGTAAACAAAAACATAAACCCAAGAAACCAATAATAATTGCAGTGCAAGTTAGATGCAAAAAACTACTAAAGATAATTAAAATGGAATCATAGAATAATTAACAAGACACAAATTTACGTGGTAAAACCTTGACAATGTGCCAAGGAAACATCCACAGGGCAAAGTGTCGGTATTATTATTGATCATAGAAATTGATTACAACTTTCACACAACTGCTGCTCTTCAAATATAATTCATTACAATAATGATTTAGCCTTCAAGGCAGCAAGATATAAATAATATCTTCAACCTGTGTTGTAAATAGAAAAATCCAGCTTTGTTTTTTATTAATTTGTTTTGTTTTATTTTTAAATCTTCATATTTTGTTTTAAATCTCTATCTTTTCCAAAAGGATTCCAAAGATAAGATTTCTCAAAGATAAGACTTTGCTTTATTTCCCTTATCTTTCCAAAAGATAAACTCTGCTTTCTTTCTAATTTGTTGTCATAATCTAACAATCTCCACCTTGATAACAATTTAACTAATACTTTCCCATGCCCATTCACCCCCTTTTCTACAAGCCAAAAGAAGTCAAACTGCACTTCAACTTTTCTAACTGTACTAGTTTTGTCAACATGTCTGTACAATTTTCTAGTGTATGAACTTTCTCAAGAGCTACTCCACCTCCATCAATACCCTGTCTAACAAAATGATATTTAATCACAATATGCTTAGTCCTACTATGATAAGCTGGAATTTTAGTTAGATTTATAACACTTTGACTATCACAAAATACAATCACCCTTTCTCGCACTTTTCCAAATTCACCCAAATGACCCTTCAACCAAATTGCCTCTTTGCAAGCATGTGAGACAGCCATATACTCTGCCTTAGTTGTGGATAAAGCAATTGTTTCTTGAATTTATGGCATCCAACAAATAGGTCCTCCTGTAAGAATAAAGACATAACCTAATGTAGATCATCTTTTGTCTAAATCACCTACAAAATCTGAATCAATATTACCACAAATTGAACCACTACTACTGTCAAAGCTGATAAAATAATTACTTGTGCCTCTAAGAAAGCACCCATTTCACTGCTACCCAATGCTCTTTACTTGGACTTGCCATGTATCTACTAACAATGCCATCTGCATGTGAAATATTTGGTCTTGTACATAACATCACATACATTAAACTTCCTACTGTATTAGCATATGATACACAAGACATATAATCCTGTTCTCCTTTATTACTAGGACACAAACTTGAAGAAATCTTAAAGTGAGAAGCTAAAGGGATATTTACTAGTTTCACATTCTTCATATCAAATCTTATGAGGATCTTCTCCACATTCTTCTGTTGCGATAACCAAAGTTTACCATGTTCCTTGTCTCTGTGTGTTTCCATGCCCAAATTTTTTTTTTGCTGCACCTAGATCCTTCATATCAAAATTCTTATCCATCTGAGCCTTTAACTTGTTGATATCAATTATAATTTTGCTTGCTACAAGCATATCACCAACATATAACACCAAGATAATGAGTTAACCATCTTTAAAACTTTTAAAGTAAACACGTTGGTCATACTCACTCATTGTAAAACTTTGGCTCACCATGAAGGAATAAAACTTCTTGTACCATTTCCTAGGATACTCCTTCAGGCCATTCAATGACTTCTTGAGTCTGCAGACAAATTTCTTGTTGCAATCTTGAACAAACCCTTGTGGTTGTTCCATATATATCTCCTCATCTAAATCTCCATGTAGAAACACTATTTTAACATATAACTCTTGTAGATTTCCAACTTCTACTATGTCTGATTTTATGAGAGAAGATGCATCAAATACTTCTTTGCTAATGATGATTTTTTCAGAAGTAAGATCCCACAATTTATATCCCTTAATTCCATCACTATAACCAACGAAGATATACTTTTTAGATTTGGGGTCTAATTTAAAACACCCCAAAACACCTGAATGAATATAATCTCAAATAACCTTACTTGCATGACTTCTTGCGTTAAACTTCTGTCTAGACTACTTCCCATAAACACAATGCTTATAGAAATTCAAATTCAAATATTTTAAATTTGGAAGTAACTTATGGTTTAATAGTACCTTCAATCCTTTCTCACTCATATAACCCAATCATTGATGCCATAAATGAGTAGATTCATTTTCATCCTCAGATAAAAGTGTTGCTTCATTTATTACCGTACTCCCTTCTAGCTTGTAAAGGTTTCTAACATTTGTAGCCTTCATGACTACCAAAATTCCCTTAGAAACTTTCATTGATCCACCTTGACTTGTAAATTTATAATCTCTAGAATCCAAAACTCCCAAGCAAATTAAACTCTTTTTGAGTTCAGACACATGTCTTACTTTTGTTAAAGTCCTCACAATACCATCAAAAATTTAAATCTTAATGCTCCCAATCCCAACAGCCTTACAAGAAACATTTTTTCCCATAAGAACAACACCACCATAAATAGCTTGGTAAGAAGGAAACCAAATCTTATGTGGAAACATCTGATTAGAAGCACCGTAATCTAATAACCATTCCTCATGATACTGCAAGGAATTACAAACAAATAAAACTTCATCAACCGTACTTGAACTTGTCTCAACTAGATTTGCTTCTTTTTTGGAATCATCATTGTCTTCTTTCCTCTCCCAACAATCTTTCTTGAGATGGCCTGATTTATTGTAATGCCAGCATTTTCCTTTACCCTTTTTTCCTTTTGACATAGATCTAGATGTACCTCTCGAATCTTCCCCTTTCTTCGTTGATCGACCTCTATCCACCATTTCTTCATATGTGGAGGTTTCTATGTTAGATTTCCTCCACACCTCTTCAAACAATAAAGCTCCCACAATAGAATCAAATTCAAGGGTGTCAGTTGTGCTAATGCTAATAGAAGTGACTAAGTGATTCTAGGATTCAAGCAATGAACACAATAACGTAATTTCCTTGTCTTCATCTTCGACATACTAGCAAATTGACATATAAGAGTATTAAAAGTATTTAAATGATCAAAAAAAATTATACCTTCATTCACAAACTATATAGCTGCCTCTTCAAGTAGATTCAATTTGTTAAGGATTTTGTTATATAAAGACACTCCATTTTATTCCATAAGCCTGCAGCCCTATCCTCTCCAAAAATATTCAAAAGAACATCATATGCTAAACACAACCAAATTGTGCTCAGAGCTCTTGTATCAAGATCCTCCCAATCTTCATCAGTCATATTTGCAGGTTTCTTTGACTTTCCAACTAATGCTTTGTGCAATCACTGTTGCACTAACAAATCACACATCTTGAGCTTCCATAGCTCAAAATTATTTTTCCCATTGAATTTCTCCATCTCGAACCTTGTATTCGAAAGCTTTTCCATTTGATGCTACAAAACAAACACCAAATCCTAACAAATATGTTGCCAAATAATTGCTTTGAAACCACTTCTGTAAACGGAAACATAAACCCAAAAAACCAATAATAATTGCAGCACAAGTTAGATGCAAAGAATTACAAAAGATAATTAAAATGGAATCACAAAATAATTAAGATACAAATTTACGTGGTAAGACCTTGAAAATGTGCTAAAGAAATAGCCACAGGGCAAAGTATCAGTATTCTTATTGCTTAGAGAAATAGATTACAACTTTCACACAACTACTGCTCTTCAAATACAATTCATTACAATAATGATTTAGCATTCAAGGCAACAAGATATAAATAATATCTTCAACCTGTGTTGCACATAGAAAAATCTAGCTTTGGTTTTATTTCTTTATTGTTTTTTTTTAAATATTCATATTTTGTTTTAAATCTTTATCTTTTCCAAAAGGATTCCAAAGATAAGATTTCCCAAAGATAATACTTTTCCTTATTTCCCTTATCTTTCCAAAATATAAACTCTACTTTCTTTCTAATTTGTTGTCATAATCTAACAATCTGCACCTTGACAACAATTTTCCTAATACTTGCCCATGCCCATTCATCACCTTTTCTGCAAGCCAAGAAAAGTCAAACTCCACTTCAAATTCTCTAATTGTATTGGTTTTGTAAACATGTCTGCACAATTTTCTAGTGTATGAAATTTCTCAAGAGGTACTCCACATCCATCAATAAGCTTTCTAACAAAATGATATTTAATAGCAATATGCTTAGTCCTATTCTGATAAGCTAGATTTTTAGTTATATGTATAACACTTTGACTATCACAAAATACAATCACCCTTTCCTACACTTTTCCAAACTCACCCAAATGACCCTTCAACCAAATTGCCTCTCTGCAAGCATGTGAGAAAGCCATATACTTTGCCTCAGTTGTGGATAAAGAAATTGTTTCTTGAAGCTTTGACATCCAACAAATAGGTCTTCTTGCAAGAGTAAAGACATAACCTGATGTAGATATCCTTTTGTCTAAATCACCTGCAAAATTTGAATCAATATAACCACAAATTGAACCACTACTACCGTCAAAGGTTGATACAATAATTACTTGTTCCTCTAAGATACTGAAGCACCCATTTCACTGCTAGCCAATGCTCTTTACCTGTATCTACTAATAATCCCAACTGCATGTGAAATATCTAGTCTTGTACGTACCATCGCATACATTAAACTTCCTATTGTATTAGCATATGGTACACAAGACATATAATCCTTTTCTTTTCTATTACTAGGACACAAACTTGAAGAAATCTTAAAATGAGAAGCTAAAGGGATAATTACTAGTTTCACATTGTTCATACTGAATCTTATGAGGATCTTCTCCACATACTTCTACTGCGATAACCAAAGCTTACCATGTTCGTTGTCTCTGTGTATTTCCATGCCCAAAATTTGTTTTGTTGCTCCTAGATCCTTCATATCAAAATTCCTAGCCATCTGAGTCTTTAACCCATTATTCTCAACTATGCTTTTGCTTGCTACAAGCATATCATCAACATATAACACCAAGATAATGAATAAACCATTTTAAAAACTTTTAAAGTGAACATGATGGTCATACTCACTCCTTGTAACACTTTGGCTCACCATGAAGGAGTCAAACTTCTTGTACCATTGCCTGGGAGACTCCTTCAGGCCATACAATGACTTCTTGAGTTTGAAAATTAATTTCCTATTGCAATCTTGAACAAACCCTTTTGGTTTTTCCATATATATCTCCTCATCTAAATCTCCATGTAGAAACACTATTTTAATATCTAACTCCTGTAGATTTTCAACTTCTACAATGTCTAATTTTATGAGAGAGATGCATCAAATACATCTTTGCTAGTGATGAATTTGTGAGTAGTAGGATCCCACAATCTATATCCCTTAATTCTATCACTATAACCAACAAAGATATACTTTTTAGATTTGGGTTCTAATTTAAAACACCCTAAAACACTTGAATGAATATAATCTAGAATAACCTTACTTGGATGAATCCCTACTTTAAACTTCTATGTAGACTACTTAGCATAACCACAATGCTTGCAGAAATTCAAAATCAAAGATTTTAAATTTGAAAGTAACTTATGGTTTAACAGTACCTTCAATCCTTTCTCGCTCATATAACCCAATCGTTGATGCCATAAATGAGTAGATTCATTTTAATCCTCAGATACCATTGCCACTTCATTTATTATTGTACTCCCTTCTAGATTGTAAAGGTTTCTAACATTTGTAGCCTTCATGACCACCAAAATTCTCTTAGACACTTTCATTGATCCACCTCGACTTGCAAATTTATAACCTCTAGAATCCAAGGAAATTAAATTCTTTTTGAGTTTAGGTACATGTCTTACATCTGTTAAAGTCCTCACAATACCATCAAACATTTTAATCTTAATGCTCCCAATCCCAACAAGCTTTTAAGAAACATTATTTCCCATAAGAAAAACATTGCCATCAATAGCTTGGTAAGAAGAAATCCTACTCTTATGTGGACACATGTGATTATAAGCACCATAATCTAATAACCATTTCTCTTTATACTGCAAGGAATTACAAATAGATAAAACTTCATTAACCATACCTAAACTTGTCTCAATGGTATTTTCTTCATTTTTGGAGTCATCATTGTCTTCTTTCCTCTCCCAACAATATTTCTTGTGATGTCCTAATTTATTTTAATTCCAACATTTTCCTTTACTCTTTTTTCATTTTGACTTAGATCTGAATGTACCTCTCGAATCTTCCCCTTTCTCCATTGATCGACCTCTAACCACCATTGCTTCAGATGTGGAGGTTTCTATGTTAGATTTCCTCCGTACCTCTTTAGACAATAAAGCTCCCACAACAAAATCAAATTCAAGGGTGTTAGTTGTGCTAAAGCTATTAGAAGTGACTAAGTGATTCCAAGATTTGAGCAATGAACACAATAACGTAATTGCCTTGTCTTCATCTTCGACAGACTAGCTAATTGACATATAAGAGTATTGAAAATATTTAAATGATCAATTTTTTTTACACCTTCCTTCATTCACAAACTATACAACTGCCTCTTCAAGTAGATTTGATTTGTCAAGGATTTTTTCATATAAAGAATCTCCATTATACTCCATAAGCCTACAACCGTATCCTCTCCAATAATATTCAAAATAACATCATCTTCTAAACACAACCGAATTATGCTTAGAGCTCTTGTATCAAGATCCTCCCAATCTTTATCGGTCATATATGCTGGTTTCTTTGAATTTTCAACAAATTCTTTGTGCAATTCTTGTTGCACTAACAAATCACGCATCTTGAGCTTACATAGCTCAAAATTATTCTTTCGATTGAATTTCTCCACCTCGAACCTTGCATTCAAGAACTTTTCCATCTGATGCTACAAAAAAAAACACCAGAGCCTAACAAAGATGCTACAAAATAATTGCTTTGATACCACTTGTGTAAATGGAAACTTAAACTCAAAAAACCAATAATAATTATTAGGAATAAGGTGTCTCAACCTTAGAGTCCTATCATTGAATTATTTAATTTATTATTGTATTTATTTATTTTATTTAATTGCCTACAAAGTCATGTCATTAACTGGGACCCACTGGTTGGGTTGAATGCTCGTTAAAGGTGACTGTATGACACATCTTCATCACAAGTGGAGGTAGGCGTCCCATCTTGAATCATTGACCTCAGACAAGTGATGCCATTTTATGACATATTCTATGATGCGTCATAAGGTGTATTTTGCATGGAGAAAGTGTGGTGCCTTAGTGGGGTATGACAAAAGTGTGAGAGAATAAGTGTGATAGTCATGTTTGACTTATTCTTTATTTGTTGAAAGTGTTGTAAGTGTTTCTTGATATTATGACACATGTTATGACATATTCTATGACAGTTGTAAGGAATCTGCCATAACCCACTATTAACATGAACTAGGCACCCAAGCTTGGAGAGATGTTTTGAATGTTATGTCAACTATAAGAGGTGTAAGAGAATGTTGTACACATGTCCAAATCATGTCTATGGTGTGAAATATTATTGCCACATGGGTTTGGAAACCTAACCTATTTTAGAAGCTTCTTCAAGCTTGTATCTTCTATAAATAGGATGCCTTGCATTATAGAATATATAGTTTGTTTGCAAGTATCAAAGTGTTGTTGGATTTCCTTCAAAAGAGCAAGATGTAGTCTCCATGTTAAGGCTGTGAGCCTGCAAGTGTATTTTAACCTTATTGTTGTAGATTAATACATAGGTTCAATGTTTTGGAGTGTGGGGATTTTTACCCAAAAGGGTTTTCCCCACGTATACTGTGTCTTCTTCTCTTATGCCAATCTTTCTTCTATTCTTTGTGTTTCTCATTCTTGAAATATTAATTTACATGTTATGCTATTGATTTTTTTCTAGATTTGAAACTACATCAAATTTCCTCTAAGGGTTAATGCATGGGAAATTAAACTATGTATGTTTCTTCTTTAAGGCATAGTAGTATGTGCTTGTATCAAGATGATTAAAATATGATTTATTTTAAGAAGCATAAGATACTGAAGGTGAATACTGGATCTTGGATGGCTTTCTGAGTTCATCATTTTCTTTGATTTGGTATCAAAGCTCAGTTATAGACTTGCATTTTCTTGCATGTGTATGTATGTAAGTTGCATGTACTTGCATGTGTGTTGCATGTACTTGCATGAACTTGTATGTCACTTGCATGTGCTTGCATGGTGATGCATGTGGTGTTTGGGGTTCTGATTATTTCTTCTGTTGTGATTTCTTGGCTTGGAAAGCTTGAGGAAATTTGTTTTGAAGGAATTGGCTGATTATTAATCCTTGTTTGAGTGGAAGTTTTGTAGTTGATCTTGTTTTCTAGAAATAGCAGGCATTGTGAAGGATGGATAAGATAGATTTTTATGGAGTTGATCATGTGGTTATATTTGATATGTTATTGATCTGAAGCTCTTGTTTGATAGTTGAATAACCTTGAATGTATGCAGGCTATGGAGTTGATCATTGGATGATCTAGAAACTTTTGGAATAGCCTAATTCTCTCCCAGATGCATGCACATTTTGGTGGTGGAGTTGGCCTAAAAATGGGCCTAGAAGTTCCTAGATCTCTCTTTCCTAATGGATGTTTTTACTTGCATGGCTCAAATTCATGTTCCTTGGATTTGAGGGTTTTATGGATTTTTCATTTAAAAATCTATGATTATGCATATTCATGATATTCCATTGTTCTGGTTTAACTATTATGGTTGTATATAGACTTGAGGGTATTCCAGATGATAAGTGGATATGGATTTGCATGTGTGGTACATACACGATGATTTTTTGCAGGTTTTACATGGTTAATCAAAACTCGTGGTTTTGCAAATCTATTGATGAACTATTTTTTTAGATTATGGTTTCCTTGGGTTATTTGGATGTAAGATAGTTACAGGTTTGCATGTATGCTTCATGCATGTTTTGAGGAGGCAGGAAATGTTGGTATATGATTTACCATTGGTGATTTTTGGGTTGTGAAGTTGGGATATTTTATATTTTATAAGCTTCTGGACAACCTATTTCCTCTGAAGATTTTATAATTTTCCCGTGTTCTAAAAGTTGTAGGTTTGTGTAGATCTGGCATATTCACTTGTTCAGATGAAATATGTGTGATGTATTATTATGGATGTTTAAGTGGTCTTAGATTTGCATGGAGATGATTTTTTATAGGTTTTTTCATGTTAACCAAAAATTCGTGGTTTGTAGATCAGTGGAAAATACTATTTTCAAACTCTTAGAGTTTTCTAGATGAGAAAAATTGTAGTTTTGTAGGAATGCTTGATTAGTTCCTTGACTATGGTACTCAGTAGCAGATTTTTTTGGAAAATCAAGTCTGTTGGTGATCTAGTGTTTGATTCTTGAAATCTACATGTTATCTTCTTTGATATCTCAGTTTTGCATGTTACTAATGTGATGATGAGTTTGCATGCTTCAATGTTTGGGATCTATGATTTATACAGTTTGTGGATTAGATACCCATTGGTTGCAGTGGGATGAATCGAATGGGATTGTCTATATCCACGAGATTGATTCAGTGTTGATGCATATTTCATTAGTTGGCCTTGTCGATGGTCATTTGTGCATTGGTATTTTGTTTTGAGATGAGATGATGGATGATATTGAGTGCTTGGATAGTTAGTTATGGTACTTGTAGCATGTTGTTTATCTTCTTGGCTTGGAGATTTTACTTCTACTTATTATTTGGTGTTGCTAATATTGCATTTAATTGTGTTAGATCCGTGAAGAATATTCATTAAGGAGATGGTTGTCATGATGCTTGGAAAGCTCGGTATCACTGTTCAGTGGGAGCTTTAGGAGTGATTGCAGATTCATCACTTGGTGATGAATGATCTTCTTTAGTGTTGCAGATGTTACTAGGAGGAGCTCTTATATCCTGTTGTTGTAGAAGGGTTCTTTCACCTTTGCATGGACACTAATTGGAGATGGTTATTTTTCATGTGAACGGATATGTTGACATCTCGGTTTTCCATTCAGGACTTGTTTAGTCTTTGGTTGAGGTGTCATGATTTTTAGTCTGATATGTGATCCTTGTTTTGATAAGATGGTTACGTTATTATGTCATGGTTTACTCTTGATTACCGGTTTAGAGTGTTGGCATGATAAATGTACTTGTTATGTTCTTTAGATCATATGATATTCTTTTGAAGAAGTGTGAGATCATGTTGCCATGGTTATGTTCCTAATTCAACTATTGGGATTTTGACTTTGATCTTGGTTGGTTCTATTGGTATTGGGTACATTGATCATTTAATTGATTACTTCATGATGGTGCTATGTTGCATTTGGAGTTTGGTATGGATTGGTTGGTTACAGGTACTCATGGATACTTGGAGACTTAGGTGAGGCTTGCAGTTCTCTTATGGTTAGAGATATGTTTTGAGATGGTAGCTCTTGATGAGATTTCAGCAGGAAGTCCGAGGAGCCTACACCTTGGTTGGACGTGAGTTCAACATGGACCTATGAGGAGAGTGTTCTTGGATGAGTCATGATGACTTGGATATCTTGGAGGAGCATTCCATTCCCCACTCTTGGTCTACTTGGCAGTCTACTTGAGAGGTATCCCCCATTGTTTCTTTCAGGTGTATTATGTTATGCTTTGTCCTCTCATGCATATGGATCTTGAGCTAAGGATATATGGTTTTAGAGGATTCATTTGAGGAGTGTTGAAATGTTTATCTCCTTATGAAAATTATAAGAAAATTCATTGATGTTAAGTTTAGGAGATGTATTGGGCTTATTTCTTGATATGGGAATGGATATTTAGTTTGGTCTTCTTTGGCTTGAGAAACTTACATCCATGTTGATTACATGATACATATGTTATCTTTTATCTTGGCAATTGAACAGTTGGGTGTTGTTATGGATTTTATTTTGAGGTGTTGTGGAGGAGATTATACTTGACACAATTGGAATTTAGATGTAGAAGGATTTTCTATAGGTATATGATGTGAAATGTTTCTCTCTTTGGTCTTGGTTATCCTCCTAGATGTTTAGTTTCACATTACATTGGTTTTGAGGTTTGGATGGAAATTATTGGAAAGGTTAAGCATAAAAATTTGGTACCTTTACTTGGTTAATGTGTTTTCACTTATGTTCTTGGGTGATGACATGGAGGTTTCTTTATCCTTTTCCTTTGTTGAGTGTGGAGAGCATGGGATAGATTTGGGGACTTGTGGTGAGAGTTACTCTTACAAGTTACTCATTTACAGGTTTTGCATATCATTGTGGATGTTTCTTGGTACTACATGATGTCTTTTACACTTTCTATATGATGTTATTGGTAGACTTGGTATGCTTTGATCTTTTTTAGATTTGACATTACCCATGCAGTGGGAGTTATTGGATTGGTGTGTTCTTAGTGACAGTTTTGACACATGGAGCCTTTGATTGCAGTTTATGGGTTGGATATGTTGTTGGCATAAGTTCTACTATTATTTTGGATACCTTTGAGGTATGACAGATTAGATGGATCAACATTTGTTGTGGGTGATATTTCCAATCTCGTGGGTTTATTAGTTAGATGAGGGCAACCTGGTTTGGTTGTTGGTCTAGTTGATGGTTTATCTTGTTCTCTGGAGGATTATTTATCTTCAAAATTATGTTTCAACTCTATGGGCCTTGGGAACTTCAGTAGATGTTTTCATATGACTCTTGGAAGGTCTTCAACAAGTGGGAGAATGTTGGGAATAAGGTGTCTCAACATTAGAGTCCCAACCTTGAATTATTTAATGTATTATTGTATTAATTTATTTTATTTAATTGCCTACAATGTCATGTCATTAATTGGGACCCATTGGCTAGGTGGCATCCTCGTTGGAGGCGATTGTATGACACATTTTCATCACAAGTGGAGGTAGGTATCCCATCTTGGAATCATGGACCTAGGAAAAGTGATGTCATTTTATGACATATTTTATGATGCATCATAAGGTATATTTTGCATGGAGAAAGTGTGGTGCCTTAGTTGGGTATGACAAAAGTGTGAGAGAATAAGTGTAATAGTCATGTTTGAATTATTCTTTATTTGTTGAAAGTGTTGTAAGTGTGACAGGATATTATGACACATGTTATGACAGATTCTATGACAGTTGTAAGGAATTTGTCATAACCCACTATTAGCATGAACTAGGAACCCAAGCTTGGAGAGATGTTTTGCATGTTATGAAAACTATAAGAGGTGTAAGAGAATGTTGCACAAATGTCCAAATTAGGCCTATGGTGTGAAATATTGTTGCCACATGGGTTTGGACACCTAACCTATTCTAGAAGCTTCTTTAAGCTTGTATCTTCTATAAATAAGATACCTTGCATTGTAGAATATATAGTTTGTTTGCAGGTATCAAAGTGTTGTTGGATTTCCTCCAAAAGAGAAAGATGTAGTCTCCATGCTAAGGTTGTGATCCTGCAAGTGTATTGTAACCTTATTGTTGTAGATAAATACATAGGTTCGATGCTTTGGAGTGTGAAGTTTTTTACCTGAAAGGGTTTTCCCCACGTATATCGTGTCTTCTTCTCTTATGTCAATCTTTATTCTATTCTTTGTGTTTCTCATTCTTGAAATGTTAATTTACATGTCGTTATGTTGCTGAAATTTTTCAAGATTTGAAACTACATCAACTTTCCTTGAAGGGTTAATGCATGGGAAATTAAACTATGTTTGTTTCCGCTTTAAGGCATAGTAGTATGTGCTTGTATCATGATGATTAAAACATGATTTTTTTTAAGAAGCATAAGATATTGAAGGTGTATAATGGATCTTGGAAGGCTTTCTGAGTTCATCATTTCCTTTAAATAATTGCAGCACAAGTTAGATGCAAAGAAATACAAAAGATAATTAAAATGGAACCACATAATAATTAGCAAGACACAAATTTACGTGGTAAGAGCTTGACAATGTGCCAAGGAAACATCCATGGGGAAAAGTATTCGTATTCTTATTGCTCAGAGAAATTGATTACAACTTTCATATAGTTGTTGCTCTTCAAATACAATTCATTACAATAATGATTTAGCCTTCAAGGCAGCAAGATATAAATAATATCTTCAACCTGTGTTGCAAATAGAAAAATCAAGCGTTAAGTTTTATTTGGTTTTTAAATATTTATATTTTTTTTAAAATCTTTATCTTTTCCAAAAGGATTCTAAAGATAAGATTTCCCAAAGATAAGACTTTGCTTTATTTCCCTTATCTTTCCAAAAGTTAAACTCTACTTTCTTTCTAATTTGTTGTCATAATCTAACAATCTACACCTTGACAACAATTTACCTAATACTTGCCCATGCCCATTCATCACTTTTTCTGCACTACCCAAGAGAAGTCAAACTCCACTTCAACTTCTCTAACTATACTGGTTTTGTCAACATGTCTGCACAAATTTCTAGTGTATGAACTTTATCAAGAGCTACTCCACCTCCATTAATAACCTGTCTAACAAAATGATATTTAATCACAATATACTTAGTCCTATTGTGATAAGCTAGATTTTTAGCTAGATGTATAACACTTTGACTATCAAAAAATACAATCACCCTTTCCTACACTTTTCCAAACTCACCCAAATGACTCTTCAACCAAATTGCCTCTTTGCAAGCATGTGAGATAGCCATATACTCTGCCTCAATTGTGATTTGTAATTAGAGATTTAAAATTCAAATGTATTTAACCTTAATTACAATTATTCTCAATCTAGACATAATTGTGTGACTATGTTGTTTAACCATTGAAATTATAGACTAGGTTCACTTTTAAATAAATTAATAAAATTACTAATTACTAAAATGTTGTAATTAGAAATCAAATATTGAATTGAACAATAAACTAAAATGAAATTAGAGATAATGTAAGATAGGAGATAGAAGAAGAATGAGATGGAAGATAGAAAGATAGAAAGATTAGACGCAGGTTGATAATGGAGTTTGTCCTTCAAAAGACTACATCTTCGGGTCCGCTTCTCAATGTTGGGCTGCTTTCATTAATATTGCCAAGCACCTGAAGATGCCTTCTTACAATATTCAAGCTTCAAAACCTGCACAAAATTCCTCACAACCTCTCTCCCTTTTACAATTTTGGTGTATAATAACACCTTGTAAATCTTCTCCTCCAAAAATTCTCACACTGGAATTATTTCTCCAAGTAAACTTGATTAATTATTCTCAAGCCAAAACTCTCATAATTCCAATAACTTCCAATTTGCCCCTTCAAAGCCAAAATTCCCCCTTTTTATAGATAATTTTTGCTAAATATGGCTTACAACCAAATTATTTACAACAATCACCCAATCTCCCATTACAAGTAATAATCTTCCATAATCCCCTTAATTTACATATAAAAATATTTAAAAATATTCATAAAACTCCTTTAAATCATAAAAATCTTTAACCAATTATTTTAAGCCCCTTAAAATATTATAATTCGTTGAAATATGAGGAAGGTGGTTAAAGGGGTTAATTTTTTGAAATATAAGTTTATGGAATTTATTTCTCTCCTTGTTTTATGGGCAAGACGAGGATTTTAAGGGATAAAATCCCACCAAATCCTCCTTTTTTTTTCAATTTTTCAACCATATGCTTTTTTCTTTAACAAATATGGTTTAATCCATATTTTTTTCCACTTATTTGGTCCATGTCAATGCCAACACACTAGTCTTGCCATGTCATCTGCCACATGTCCTTCCAAGTGTCAATTTTTGGTGAAGCTTTGTCAGCACTTTGACCAAGTTTGACCACAACTTTGACTGGCCATAACTTCCACATACAAACTCAAATTTGGTCCGTTCAAAATGCACCAAAAAGCTCTCGATGAGATCTACATGATGGAACTTGTATAGAAATGTTCCATGATCATTAATTTTTCTAGTTGACCAGCTTTGACCTCATGTTGACTAAACTTTGACCAAGCATATCTCGTGTGTACAATCTCCTTTTGACGCGATTCAAGTTGCACTGGGACCGTGTAGGTGAGCCCTATGCAATGGAGTTGTTTACATATTATTTTGAGACTGTGAATTTTTAGGTTTCCTAGATCCACTTGGATCATTCCTCCCCATTGAGAAGCTTTTGGACCTCTAAAAGGTCTGTTTTATGTACAATTTGAGCTAGGGCATTGTTGCCCGACTTTCTTAGTACCATCTGTCCACCCTGCTAGAATCTTGAACATCTAACCCATTAGAAATATGAAGAAAAATGAGATAGCATTGCTGATACAATTAACTCCATATTCATCAATATTCACTGTCACATCCATCATCCACATAGAACTAGTAGAATAACAAGCAACAATACTGAATACACTGATGTGAAGGAAATAGTATCAACATTCAAAAACTCTTGAACAGAACATTATTAGAAAATGAAACAGTCAAACCCTCTTTTACCACCTTTAGTTGAAGGCATGACTCTGCTTGCAACTAATCCTCACACTGTGATGTTTGTGACACCTTATCATGATTCAAATATTCATGCTTAGTATCACTAGCTATTATAGACATGAGGGTTAAAGTATTGCTTGAATTTACAATCATCTTCAAATGCCTTGTTTTTACAACAGATTTGTCATTCTTCATGTGATGAGATCTAACACTGAATTCAATTCCATCTTTAAACAAATGATACCTATTATGTTCCTTGTAGAAAATGGATTTTCTGTCATACAAATAAGGACTGGCTAGAACCATCCCACAAATGTCAAGCAGAATGACATCTAACTCTACCTCATCAACAAACTTGGATGTGATTGCAAATCAGAGTTTACACTGCTTTGACACATGTAGCCGAGCATTATCATGCACCCAACCCAATGGATAGGGTCTAGGATGAGGAGTTGTTTTTAATCCCAATTCCTTAACAACTTGTTTAGAGATTAGATTCACTTGTGATCCACTATCTATGAGTGTGTCAATCTTATTTTATTTTGCAATAACATTTATATGAAATAATTCATTCCTTTTACTTTCAATAGGTTTCTTATTACACTTTACAGAAGAAGCACGAGGACTAGTACTGACAACATGAATGTTACCTTTTATACCCACAATTGTGATCTTGGTTTCATCATCATAATCTGATCTGAGATAATGCACAATAGCTGCGGTCTTTTGCTTACCCTTTCAATCCTTGAACCATTTCAGTTTCTGATCAAGATGCAATTTCTAGCA
This sequence comes from Sequoia sempervirens, assembly GCA_007258455.2. Classification (NCBI taxonomy): domain Eukaryota; kingdom Viridiplantae; phylum Streptophyta; class Pinopsida; order Cupressales; family Cupressaceae; genus Sequoia; species Sequoia sempervirens. The sequence continues at coordinate 205,412,038 of VDFB02271358.1, forward strand.
CTCTGCATCTTCATGCCCTTTCTTCTTGCAGTGTGAGCAATAAGGCTTATCCTCCTCTTTCTTTACAGTAGTTGTTTGTTACATTTTCTCCTTCCCTTTCTCGCTCCCTTTGTGTTTATTGGATTCCATTAAGAGACCATCATGGCTATTCCACGAGCTTGTTTCCAGATGAATGGATTGCACACTAACTTCATCAAGGTTAGTTGGATTAAACATAAGTATTGTATGCCTCAACTTTTCATGTAATCCACCTATGTAATTTAACAAAGTTTCTTGTGTGTACAATGGAATACCCAAAATTAAAGCCCTCTTCCTAAAGTCCTGTGTATATTCTTGCACACTTTGTCCTTTCTCTTGTGTTAATGATTGCCAATTCATTACTGCTTTTTTCATATGCCCTAATGGATATAACTATTTCTTTAATGCAACTATAAACTCAAACCAAGAAGAAATAATTTTACCATATCAACTTAGATCTTCCAAAGTCTTACTCTCCCACCAAATTAAAATTGTGCCTCCCAAGCGAAGAGTGGCTAATTGGATTTTTTGAAAATCCTCAGTAAACTTCTGAATTCTACAATAAACTTCAATTTTTTTTATCCAATTATCAAGTTTTTCTACATCTAGTTCTCCATTATAAGCTGGCAATTCAAATTTAACATCAAGCTTTAACAAAGGTGTATTAGCTTCAGACTATACAGGTTGTTTCTTTTTTGAAAAAGAAGTAGACGAAGAAGATGAAGAGGATGAAGAAGAAGATGGAGGTTCAGGAGGGTCACTACCACCTCCTACTTCTTTACCTTTATCACCTTTTGAAGTGGATTCACCTTCATTCTTATTTCTGTTCTTGAGTTCCTTTTTCCTCTGTCGCGCTTTTCTCTCTTGGAAAAGAACTTCCACCATAGCCTTTATTTTGAGAAATTCTATCTGGAAAGCTTTCTCATCAAGCTCTATATGACTTTCTTCAACTGCCATTTCTAATTGTGGAAAAGACCTTCATTTTCTGATCTTAGGATTGAACTCTGTAAGTGCACCTTCTCCTTGCTTCAATTTCAACTTGGTTAACATTCACTTTTGCAATTTCCCGTTAAGAAGATTTGATACCACTTTGATATGTAATTAGAGGTTTACAATTCAAATATATTTAACCTTAATTACAATTATTCCCGATCCAAACATAATTGCATGACTATGTTGTTTAACCATTGAAATTACAGACTAGGTCCACTTTTACATAAATTAATGAAATTACTAATTACTAAGATAGGAGATAGAAGAAGAATGAGATGGAAGATAGAAATATCAGATGCAGGTTGATAATGGAGTTCATCCTTCAAAGGAATACGTCTTTGGGTCTACTTCTCAATGTTGGACTACTTTCATTAATATCACCAAGCACCTAAAGATACCTTCTTACAATATTCAAGCTTCAAAACTTGCACAAAATTCCTCAAATCTCCCCCTTTTACAATTTTGGTGTATAATAACACCTTGTAATTCTTCTCCTCCAAAAATTCTCACACTGGAATTATTCCTCCAAGTAAACTTGATTAATTATTCTCAAGCCAAAACTCTCATAATTCCAATAATTTCCAATCTGCCCCTTCAAAGCCAAAATTCCCCCTTTTTATACATAATTTTTTCCAAATATGGCTTACAACCAAATGATTTACAAAAATCACCCAATCTCCCATTACAAGTAATAATCTTCCATAATCCCCCTAATTTACATATAAAAATATTTGAAAATATTCATAAACCTCCTTTAAATCATAAAAATCTTTAACCAATTATTTTAAGCCCCTTAAAATATTATAATTTGTTGAAATATGAGGAAGGTGGTTAAAGGGGTTAATTTGTTGAAATATAAGTTTATGGACTTTATTTCTCTCCTTGTTTTATGGCCAAGGCAAGAGGATTTTAAGGGATAAAATCCCACCAAATCCTTTTTTTTTTCAATTTTTAAACCATATGTTTTTTTCTTTAACAAATATGGTTTAATCCATATTTTTTTCCACTTATTTGGTCCATGCCAGTACCAACTCACTAGTCCTGCCACATCTTCTGCCATGTGTCCTTCCAAGTGTCAATTTTTGGTGATGCTTCGTCAGCACTTTGACCAAGTTTGATTGCAACTTTGACTAGTCATAACTTCCACATACAGACTTAGATTTGGTCCGTTCAAAATGCGCCAGAAAGCTCTCGATGAGATCTACATGATGGAACTTGTATATAAATGTTCCATGATCATTAATTTTTCCAGTTGACTAGCTTTGACCTCATGTTGACCAAACTTTGACCAAGCATATCTCGAGCGTATGATCTCCTTTTGACACGATTCAAGTTGTGTTGGGACCGTGTAGGTGAGCCCTATGCAATGGAGATGGTTCCATATGATTTTGAGACTATGAATTTTTAGGTTTCTTGGATCCACCTAGATCAAATTATTTCTTAAAGCTTTGACATCCAACAAATAGGTCCTCCTCCAAGAGTAAAGACATAACCTAATGTAGATCTCTTTTTGTACAAATCACCTAAAAAATATGAATCAATATAACCACAAATTGAACCACTAGTATTGTCAATGGTAATACAATAATTACTTTTGCCTCTAAGATATTGAAGCACCCATTTCACTGCTACCAAATGATCTTCACCTGGACTTTCCATGTATCTATTGACAATGCCAACTGCATGTGAAATATCTAGTCTTGTACATACCATCACATACATTAAAATTCCTATTGTATTAGCATACGGTACATGAGACATAATTCTTTTATTCTTTATTACTAGGACACAAACTTGAAGAAAGCTTAAAATGATAAGCTAAAGGGATATTTACTAGTTTCACATTCTTTATATCGAATCTTATGAGGATCTTATCCAAATACTTTTGTTGTGATAACCAAAGCTTACCATGTTCCTCGTATCTATGTATTTCCATGCCCAAAATTTGTTTTGCTGCTCCTAGATCCTTCATATCGAAATCCCTAGCCATTTGAGCCTTTAACCCATTGATCTCAACTATGATTTTGCTTGCTACAAGCATATCATCAACATATAACACCAAGATAATGAATAAACCATTTTTAAAACTTTTAAAGTAAACACGATGGTCATACTCACTCCTTGTAAAAGTTTGACTCACCATGAAGGAATCAAACTTCTTGTACCATTGCTTGGGAGACTCCTTCAGGCCATACAATGACTTCTTGAGTCCGCAAACAAATTTCCTATTGCAATCTTGAACAAACCCTTTTGGTTTTTCCATATATATCTCCTAATCTAAATTTCCATGTAGAAACACTATTTTAACATCTAACTCCTATAGATTTTCAACTTCTACTATGTTTGATTTTATAAGAGAAGATGCATCAAATACATCTTTTCTAATGATTATTTTGTGAGTAGTAGGTTCCCACAATCTACATCCCTTAATTCCATCACTATAACCAACAAAGATATACTTTTTAGATTTGGGGTCTAATTTAAAACACCCCAAAACACTTGAATGAATATAATCTAGAATAACCTTACTTGCATGACTCCCTACTTTAAACTTTTGTCTAGACTACTTCCTATAAACACAATGCTTGCAGAAATTCAAATTCAAAGATTTTAAATTTGGAAGTAACTTACGGTTTAACAGTACCTTCTTGATCCTTTCTCGCTCATATAACCCAATCGTTGATGCCATAAATGAGTAGATTCATTTTCATCCTCAAATACCACTGCTACTTCATTTATTACCGTACTCCTTTCTAGCTTGTAAAGGTTTCTAACATTTGTAGCATTCATGACCACCAAAATTCTCTTAGACACTTTCATTGATCCACCTTGAATTGTAAATTTATAGCCTCTAGAATCCAAAACTCCCAAGGAAATTAAATTATTTTTGAGTTCAGGCACATGTCTTACTTCTGTTAAATTCCTCACAATACCATCAAACATTTTAATCTTAATGCTCCCAATCCCAACATCCTTACAAGAAACATTATTTACCATAAGAACAACACCACCATCAATAGCTTGGTAAGAAGGAAACCAAATCTTACGTGGACACATGTGATTAGAAGCACCATAATCTAATAACCATTCTTCATGATACTGTAAGGAATTACAAATAGATAAAACTTCATCAATCATACCTGAACTTGTCCCAAACATATTTTCTTCCTTTTTGGAGTCATCATTGTCTTCTTTCCTCTCCCAAAATCTTTCTTGAGATGGTCTAATTTATTACAATGCCAACATTTTCCGTTACCCTTTTTTCCTTTTGACTTAGATCTAGATGTACCTCTCAAATCTTCCCCTTTCTCCGTGGATTGACCTCTAATTAGCATTACTTCAGATGTGGAGGCGTCTATATTAAATTTTATTTGCACTTCTTACAACATGAAATCTCCCACAAAAAAATCAAATTCAAGGGTGTTAGTTGTGCTAAAGCTAATAGAAGTGACTAAGTGATTCCAGGATTTGAGGAATGAACACAATAATATAATTGCCTTGTCTTCATCTTTGACATACTAGCTAATTGACATATTAGAGTATTGAAAATATTTAAATGATCAAAAAAAATTATACCTTCATTCGCAAACTATAGAACTACCTCTTCAAGTAGATTTGATTGTCGTATCCTCTCCAAAAATATTCAAAATACCATCATCTTCTAAACACAACCAAATTTGCTCAGAGCTCTTGTATCAAGATCCTCCCAATCTTCATCAGTCATATTTGCAGGTTTCTTTAACTTTCCAACCAATGCTTTGTGCAATCCTTGTTGCACGAACAAGTCATGCATCTTGAGCTTACATAGCTCAAAATTATTCTTCCCATTGAATTTCTCCACCTTGAACCTTGCATTCAAAAACTTTTCCATCTTATGCTACAAAACAAACACCAAATCCTAACATAGATGCTGCAAAATAATTGTTGTAATACCACTTGTGTAAACATAAACGTAAGCCCAAAAAACCAATAATAATTGCAACACAATTTAGATGAAAAGAAATACAAAAATAATTAAAATGGAATCACAAAATAATTAACAAGACACAGATTTACATGGTAAGATCTTGACAATGTGCCGAGGAAACATCCACGGGGCAAAGTATCGATATTCTTATTGCTTAGAGAAATTGATTACAACTTTCACAAAGTTGTTGCTCTTGAAATATAATTCATTATAATAATGATTTAGCTTTCAAGGCAACAAGATATAAATAATATCTTCAACCTGTGTTGCACATAGAAAATCTAGCTTTTTTTTTGTTTCTTTGTTTAATTTTTTTTTTAAATCTTTGTCTTTTCCAAAAGGATTCCAAAGATAAGATTTCCCAAAGATAATACTTTTCTTTATTTCCCTTATCTTTCCAAAAGATAAAATCTACTTTCTTTCTAATTTGTTGTCATAATCTAACAACCTCCACCTTGACAACAATTTACCTAATACTTGCCCTTTCCTATTCATCATATTTTTTGCAAGCCAAGAGAAGTCAAACTCCATTTCAACTTGTCTAATTGTACTGGTTTTGTCAATATGTCTGCATGATTTTCTAGGCTATGAATTTTCTCAAGAGCTACTCCACCTCTATCAAGAACTTGTCTAACAAAATGATATTTAATCGCAATATGCTTATTCCTACTGTGATAAGCTAGATTTTTAGTTAGATGTATAAAAATTTGACTATCACAAAATATAATCACCCTTTCTTGCAGTTTTTCAAACTCACCCAAATGAACCTTCAACCAAATTGCCTCTTTGCAAGCATGTGAGATAGCAATATACTCTGCATCAGTTGTGGATAAAGAAATTGTTTCTTGAAACTTTGACATGCAACAAATAGGTCCTCCTGCAAGAGTAAAGACAACCTGATGTAGATCTCCTTTTGTCCAAATCACCTACAAAATCTACAACAATATAACCACAAACTGAACCACTAGTACCGTCAAAGGTGATACAATAATTACTTGTGCCTCTAAGATACTGAAGCACCCAATTCACTGCTAACTATTTCTCTTTACCTAGACTTTGTTGCAAGAATGGAAGTGGAATGAAGTGTTGTCATTGATGTCAACCGGTCAGCTGGTCATCTACTAGTTGTTGTTAATTGTATATGTTGAGGATATTGAGAATATTGTATTAAAAGAAGGTTGTTGGTTATGGTGCTTGTGAGCTATGTTTTTCTGTGTGTTGATTGAGGTTCAAGAGAATTGTTACTGGTCCAAATTTCTCTTTGATGAAGTCTTATGGAACTTGGTTCAAGAGTTGTGCTGCCCTGGTTCTAATGAAATTGGTTTTGGCATTTGGAAGTATCGAGCTTAATTGATCTATGTATTTTACACTGGTGTGGCCGACCGTGTGTCATGCACTAATTTCAAAGTTGATGAAGCATGTTGGATCTATTATGGGTCCTTGTGAAGCATGTTTTTGGGTCACCCTCATTATAATTTCACCCTAGGATATTTAGAACCGACCTAATTTGAATTTGAATTTGGATGGCCGACTTTGTATCTTTTGAAGGTTGGAGATAGTATAAATACAGAATGTGCTAGTGATGAAAATTGTACATAAGCAAAGAATGAAGATAAGTGAAAGAGAGGACATGATTTTGATGCTATTCTTAAATTATGTGAGTTAAGTGTGTGGTTGTTCAGTATGAAGTTTAATGTGGAGTTTTCGGATGTAGTGAGAAAAAGGCTAACTCTATTATTCATGCGAGTTGATCAGTGATTGTGGTGGAATCTTCATTGCATTGGGATTATTGTCTCTCTCTAACAAGTCTTCTTTGTCTTCTTTGTATCTCTGTGTTAGTGAGCCCTTTGGGTTGTAGCCTTGTGGACAATGAGTCTGGATAGTGATTGCTTATTTCAGGCAGAGAGCCTTATTTCAAGCAGTGAGCCTTATCTCAGGTAGTGAGCCTTATCTCAGGCAGTGAGTTATTTTCTAATCGGTTTTGATATTCTCTATAGTGTGAGTTAATCCTCACTGTGGTTTTTCCCTCATTGTATTTTCCATGTAAATATGGTGTTATTGTGTTTGTGAATTTTCTTTTGATGGTTAATCACTTAATTAGTTTATGTGTTAGTTCTGGTAATTGAATTTAAGGTTATAATAAGTGACAACTAATTCACCCCCCCTCTCAGTTGTCAAATCCAATAGACTTGCCATGTAACTACTGACAATGCCAAATGCATGTGACATATCTGGTCTTGTGCATACCATCGCATACATTAAACTTCCTATTGTATTAGCAAACGGTACACGAGACATATAATCCTTTTCTTCTGTATTACTAGGACACAAACTTGAAGAAAGCTTAAAATGAGAAGCTAAAGGGATATTTACTAGTTTCACATTCTTCATACCGAATCTTATGAGGATCTTCTCCACATACTACTACTGCAATAACCAAAGCTTGCCATGTTCCCTGTCTCTATGTATTTCCATACCCAATTTTTTTGTGCTACTCCTAGATCCTTCATATCAAAATTCCTAGCCATCTAAGCCTTTAACCCATTGATCTCAACTATGCTTTTTCTTGCTACAAGCATATCGTCAACATATAACACCAAGATAATGAATAAACCATTTTTAAAACTTTTCACATAAACACAATGGTCGTACTCACTCCTTGTAAAACTTTGGCTCATCATGAAGGAATCAAACTTCTTGTACCATTTCCTGGGAGACTCCTTCAAGCCATACAATGACTTCTTGAGTTTGCAAACAAATTTCTTGTTGCAATCTTGAACAAACCCTTCGGGTTGTTCTATATATATCTCCTCATCTAAATCTCCATGTAGAAACACTATTTTAACATCTAACTTATGTGGATTTTCAACTTCTACTATGTCTGATTTTATAATAGAAGATGTATCAAATACATCTTTGCTAATGATAATTTTGTGAGTAGTAGGATCCCACAATCTATATCCCTTAATTCCATCACTATAACCAACAAAGATATACTTTTTATCTATTTGGGGTCTAATTTAAAACATCCCAAAACACCTGAATGAATATAATCTAGAATAAACTTACTTGCATGACTCCCTACTTTAAACTTCTGTCTAGAATACTTCCTATAAACACAATGCTTCCAGAAATTCAAATTCAAAGATTTTAAATTTTGAAGTAACTTACAGTTTAAAAGTACCTTCAATCCCTTCTCGATCATATAACCTAATCGTTGATTCCATAAATGAGTAGATTCATTTACATCCTCAAATACCACTTCTACTTCATTTATTACCATACTCCCTTCAAGCTTGTAAAGGTTTCTAACATTTGTAGCCTTCATAACCACCAAAATTCCCTTAGACACTTTCATTGATCCACCTTGACTTGTAAATTTATAACCTCTAGAATCCAAAACTCCCAAGGAAATTAAATTCTTTTTGAGTTTAGGCACATGACTTACTTATGTTAAAGTCCTCAAAATACCATCAAACACTTTAGTCTTAATGCTCCCAATCCCAACAACCTTACAAGAAACAATATTTCCCATAAGAACAACACCACCATCAATAGCTTGGTAAGAAGAAAACCAACTCTTATGTGGACATATGTGATTAGAAGCACCATAATCTAATAACCATTCCTCATGATACTGCAAGGAAGTAAAAATGGATAAAACTTCATCAAGCGTACCTAAACTTGTCTCAACCGGATTTGCTTCCTTTTTGGAGTCATCATTGTCTTTTTTCCTCTCCCAACAATCTTTCTTGAGATGACCTGATTTATTGCAATGCCAACATTTTCCCTTACCGATTTTTCCTTTTGACTTAGATCTGGATGTACCTCTCGAATCTTCCCCTTTCTCTGTGGATCAACCTCTAACCACCATTGCTTCAGATGTGGAGGTTTGTATGTTAGATTTCGTTTGTACCTCTTTAGACAAAAAATCTTGACTAAGTGATTCCAGGATTCAAGCAATGAACACAATAACATACTTTCCTTGTCTTCATCTTCGACATGCTAGCTAATTGACATATAAGAGTATTGAAAATATTTAAACGATCAAAACTTTTTATAACCCCCTTCATTCAAAAACTATACAACTACCTATTCAAGTAGATTTTATTTGTCAAGGATTTTTTCATATAAAGACTCTCCATTTTACTCCATAATCCTACTGTCGTATCCTCACCAAAAATATTCAAAAGAACATCATCTTCTAAACACAACCGAATTGTGCTCAAAGCTCTTGTATCAAGATCCTCCCAATCTTCATCAATCATATTTGTGGGTTTCTTTGACTTTCTAACCAATGATTTGTGCAATCCTTGTTGCACTAACAAATCACGCATCTTGAGCTTCCATATCTCAAAATTATTCTTCCCATTGGATTTCTTCACCTCGAACCTTGTAATCAATTTTTTTTCCATCTGATGCTACAAAATAACACCAAATCCTAACATAGATGCTACAAAATAATTGCTCTGATACCACTTATTGTGTAAACAAAAACGTAAACCCAAAAAACCAATAATAATTGCAACACAAGTTAGATGCAAAGAAATACCAAAGATAATTAAAATGGAATCATAGAATAATTAGCAAGACACATATTTACGTGGTAAGAGCTTGACAATGTGCCAAGGAAACATCCACAGGGAAAAGTATCGGTATTCTTATTGCTCAAAGAAATTGATTACAACTTTAACACAACTTCCACTCTTCAAATACAATTCATTACAATAATGATTTAGCCTCCAAGGCAGTGCAATATAAATAATATCTTCAACTTGTGTTGCACATAGAAAAATCCAGCTTTGTTTTTATTTCTTTGTTTTGTTTTGTTTTTAAATCTTTATCTTTTCCAAAAGGATTCCAAAGATAATATTTCCCAAATATAAGACTTTGCTTTATTTCCATTATCTTTCCAAGAGATAAACTCTACTTTATTTCTAATTTGTTGTCATAATCTAACAATCTCCACCTTGAGAACAATTTACCTAATACTTTCCCATGCCCATTCATCACCTTTTCTGCAAGCCAAGAGAAGTCAAAAACCACTTCAACTTCTCTAATTGTACTTGCTTTGTCAACATGTGTGCACAATTTTCTAGTGTATGAACTTTCTCAAGAGCTACTCCACCTCCATCAATATCCTGTCTAACAAAATGATATTTAATCACAATATGTTTAGTCCTACTGTGATAGGTTAGATTTTTTAGTTAGATGTATAATAGTTTGACTATCACAAAATACAATCACCCTTTCCTGCACTTTTCCAAACTCACCCAAATGACCCTTCAACCAAATTGCCTCTTTGCAAGCATGTGAGACAGCCATATACTCTACCTCAGTTGTGGATAAAGCAATTGTTTCTTGAAGCTTTGACATCCAACAAATAGGTCCTCCTACAAGAGTAAAGACATAACCTGATGTAGATCTCCTTTTGTCCAAATCACGTAAAAAATATGAATCAATATAACCACAAATTGAACCACTACTACCATCAAAGGTGATACAATAATTACTTGTGCCTCTAAGATACCAAAGCACCCATTTCACTGCTACCCAATGCTCTTCACCTGGACTTTCCATGTATCTATTGACAATTCCAACTGCATGGGAAATATCTGGTCTTGTACATACCATCACATACATTAAAATCCCTACTGTATTAGCATATGGTACATGAGACATATAATTCTTTTATTCTTTATTACTAGGACACAAACTTGAAGAAAGCTTAAAATGATAAGCTAAAGGGATATTTACTAGTTTCACATTCTTTATATCGAATCTTATGAGGATCTTCTCCACATACTTTTGTTGTGATAACCAAAGCTTACCATGTTCCTCGTATCTATGTATTTCCATGCCCAACATTTGTTTTTTTGCCCATAGATTCTTCATATTGAAATCCCTAGCCATTTGAGCCTTTAACCCATTGATCTCAACTATGATTTTGCTTGCTACAAGCATATCATCAACATATAACACCAAGATAATGAATAAACCATTTTTAAAACTTTTAAAGTAAACACGATGGTCATACTCACTCCTTGTAAAAGTTTGACTCACCATGAAGGAATCAAACTTCTTGTACCATTGCTTGGGAGACTCCTTCAGGCCATACAATGACTTCTTGAGTCCGCAAACAAATTTCCTATTGCAATCTTGAACAAACCCTTTTGGTTTTTCCATATATATCTCCTAATCTAAATTTCCATGTAGAAACACTATTTTAACATCTAACTCTTGTAGATTTTCAAATTCTACTATGTCTAGTTTTATGAGAGAGGATGCATCAAATACATCTTTTCTAATGATGATTTTGTGAGTAGTAGGATCGCACAATGTATATCCCTTAATTCCATCACTATAACCAACAAAGATATACTTTTTAGATTTGGGATTCTAATTTAAAACACCCCAAAACACTTGAATGAATATAATCTAGAATAAAATTACTTGCATGAATCCTTGCTTTAAACTTCTATCTAGACTACTTCCCATAAACACAATGCTTCCAGAAATTCAAATTCAGAGATTTTAAATTTGGAAGTAACTTACAGTTTAACAATACCTTCAATCCTTTCTTGCTCATATAACCCAATCGTTGATGCCATAAATGAGTAGATTAATTTTCATCCTCAGATACCACTGTTGCTTTATTTATTACCATACTCCCTTCTAGCTTTTAAATGTTTGTGTCATTTGTAGCTTTCATGACCATCAAAATGCCATTAGACACTTTCATTGATCCACCTTGACTTGTAAATTTATAACCTCTAGAATCCAAAACTCCCAAGGAAATTAAATTATTTTTGAGTTTAGGCACGTGGCTTACTTCTGTTAAATTCTTCACAATACCATCAAACATTTTAATCATAATGCTCTGAATCCCAACAGCCTTACAAGAGACATTATTTCCCATAAGAACAACACTGCCATTGATAGCTTGGTAAGAAGAAACCCAACTCTTATATGGAAACATGTGACTAGAACCACCATAATCTAATAACCATTCCTCATGATACTTCAAGGAATTACAAGTAGATAAAAATTCATCAACCGTACCTAAACTTGTCTCAACTGGATTTGCTTCCTTTTTGGAGTCATCGTTGTCTTCTTTCCTCTCCCAACAATCTTTCTTGAGAAGGCCTAATTTATTGCAATGCCAATGTTTTCCCTTACCCTTTTTTTAGTTTGACTAAGATCTAGATGTACCTCTCGAATCTTTCCCTTTCTCCGTGGATTGACCTCTAACCACCATTACTTCAGATGTGGAGTTTTCTATGTTATATTTCCTCTGAACCTCTTCAAACAACAAAGCTCCCACAACATAATCAAATTCAATGGTGTCTGTTGTGCTAAAGCTAATATAAGTGACTAAGTGATTCTAGGATTTGAGCAATGAACACAATAATGCAATTGCCTTGTCTTCATCCTCAACATACTAGCTAATTGACATATAAGAGTATTGAAAATATTTAAATGATCAAAAATTTTAATACCTTCCTTCATTCTCAAAGTATACAACTGCCTCTTCAAGTAGATTTGATTTTTCAAGGATTTTGTCATATAAAGAATCCATTTTACTCCATAAGCCTGCAACCGTATCCTCTCCAAAAACATTCAAAAGAACATCATTTGTTAAACACAACCGAATTATGCTCATAGCTCTTTTATCAAGATCCTCCCAATCTTCATCAGTCATATTTGCGGGTTTCTTTGACTTTCCAACCAATGCTTTGTGCAACCCTTGTTGCACTAAAAAATCACGCATCTTGAGCTTCCATAGCTCAAAATTATTCTTCCCATTGAATTTCTCCACCTCGAACCTTGCATTCAAAAACTTTTCCATTTGATGCTGCTAAACAAACACCAAATCCTAACACAAATGTTGCAAAATAATTGCTTTGATACCAGTTGTTTTGTAAACGAAAACGTAAATCCAAAAAACCAATAATAATTGCAGCACAAGTTAGATGCAAAGAAATACAAAAGATAATTAAAATTTGGAATTGTAAAATAATTAATAAGACACAAATTTACGTGGTAAGAGCTTGACAATGTGCCAAGGAAACATCCACAGGGAAAAGTATCAGTATTCTTATTGCTTAGAGAAATTGATTACAACTTTCACACAACTACTGCTCTTCAAATACAATTCATTACAAAATTGATTTAGCTTTCAAGGTAACAAGATATAAATAATATCTTCAACCTGTTTTGCACATAGAAAAATCCAGCTTTGTTTTTATTTCTTTGTTTTCTTTTCAAATCTTTATATTTTGTTTTAAATCTGTATCTTTTCCAAAAGGATTCCAAAGATAAGACTTTTCTTTATTTCCCTTATCTTTCTGAAAGATAAACTCTACTTTCTTTCTAATTTGTTGTCATAATCTATTAATCTCCACCTTGACAAAAATTTACCTAATACTTGCCCATTCCTATTCATCACCTTTTCTACAAGCCAAGAGAAGTCAAACTCCACTTCAACTTCTAATTGTACTGGTTTTGGCAACATGTCTGCACAATTTCTAGTGTATGACCTTTCTCAAGAGCTACTCCACCTCCATTAATAACTTGTCTAAAAAAATGATATTTAATTGCAATATGCTTAGTCCTACTGTGATAAGCTTGATTTTTAGTTAGATGTATAATGGTTTGACTATCAAAAAATACAATCACCCTTTCCTGCACTTTTCCAAACTCACCCAAATTACCCTTCAACCATATTGCCTCTTTGCAAGCATGTGAGACAACCATATACTCTACCTTAGTGTTGGATAAATCAATTGTTTCTTGAAGCTTTGACATCAAACAAATAGGTCCTCCTACAAGAGTAAAGACATAACTTGATGTAGATCTCTTTTTTTCCAAATCACCTGCAAAATATGAATCAATATAACCACATATTGAACCACTACTACCGTCAAAGGTGATACAATAATTACTTGTGCCTCTAAGATACCAAAGCACCCATTTCACTACTACCCAATGCTCTTTACCTGGACTTCCCATTTATCTATTGACAACACCAACTGCATATGAAATATTTGGTCTTGTACATACCATCGCATACATTAAACTTCCTATTGTATTAGCATATAGAAAATGAGACATATAGTCCTTTTCTTCTTTATTACTAGGACACAAACTTGAAGAAATCTTAAAATGAGTATCTAAAGGGATATTTACTAGTTTCACATTCTTCATACCAAATCTTATGAGGATCTTCTCCACATACTTCTACTGTGATAACCAAATCTTACCATGTTCCTTGTCTCTGTGTATTATTGGAAAAATGAACAAGAACATCTCATTTTGTTATTTTGTGTTGTCATTGATGTCACCATAATATATGAGTTGTAATTGCAAGATCAAGTCTGAAGTTGTTCTATTATTTTGGTCCAGTATCTGAACCGGTATTTTGCTTACATCCTCCAGTATTTTGGTCTGCATTTGTTTGTTGGTGATTACTGTTGCCTGCGGTTTTGGGAAATGGTTTGTAGACGTTGGGAGCACATACTTTCAAGATATTACGTATCTAGATGCTCGTATGATGTATCAGAATTACACTGGTGTTTGCAAATGTGCTATTAGGTCTATCCTTGGCCGACCTAATGGATGTATTGTGTAATGGTAAATTATTTTTTGTTATGCGGATATATGTGCGACCTATTTTAGGTATATGCTGACTTGATGAAGCATGTTGGCTATGTGAATTACCTTTTGAGAAGATTTTGTGAAAGCTTAAATTCGACAAGTTGGTATTTTTGGTGAATAAGAAGTGCATGTAATTAGGCTAACCTAATTGATGCTTGCAAAGAGATCATATATATATATATTGGATAATCTTTGAAGTTTGGAGAGGTAATTTGTTATGTTGTGAATGCGAATGAGAAGAAGAGCAAATATGATGAAGTGTGTCAAGTTAGTTTACTGAGCTTCATTGGAGTTGAACTTGCACTCACTAGGTGTACTCTATTAGTTCATCTTTCTGGATTAAAGCCATTTTTGTCATTGTAATTCTATAGGTAGTGAGCCTTTGTTTTTGGATAGTGAGTCTTGGTAGTGAGCCACCCATTTTGTAATATCTTATAACCGGTTATACTATATTTTGAGCTAAAACTCACCATGTTTTTTCCCATTTTGGGTTTTCCATGTAAAAATCTTGGTGTTCATGTGTTATGTGGTTTCATGTTTTTCTAATGCTTTCACTTATCTTTGATATTGTACGCATTGGAATAATTGGATGGTATATGATCAAAAAATTTAAGAAGATATTGATTCACCCCCCCTCTCAGTATCTTGGACATTTAACAATTGGTATCAGAGCTTGGTTCCTCCAGAAAGGCTCAACAACTTGAGGGAGATCCTGAAGATGGAAGAAATGAATGAAAAAGGAGAGCTCTGGACTACTTTTGAGGATCTTGACAAAGTTGAAAGAGAAAATAGAGATCTGAAAGAGAATCTTGAAGAGGTGAATGAATGTGTCTAAAAATTAAAGGAACAATTTAAAAAGTTCAAAGATAAGGAAGTAACTATCAGTTGAAGAAGGCTAATGAAGATATTGCTAGTTTGAAAGTGCAAGTAGAGGAGAAGAAAAGAATTGAAGAGTGTTTGAATAAGTTGGTACAAAGCAAGTCTGAAGATTGCACCAAGCTTGAACAAGAAGTTGTGAACCTGAAAGTGGATTTGGAGAAGGCGAAACTCTGTGAAAACAATTTCAAATCTAGCCCAGACAGGCTTGATGAATTGATTGTAGGACCAAAACCCAGTAAAGACAAAGGTGGTCTAGGAAATGATACCGGTGAAAGTTCCAAGGCTATGAACGATCAGAATACTCTGAATAAAGGAAATCAGAAAGAAAATTCAAGGAACTCTGCTAGGAGACCTTCGATGAGACAACCTAATGCACAAAGGTATCCTTCTTTTAATGGAATTTGTTTTTCATGCAATAAATTTGGTCACAAGGAAATAAAATGTAGTAGGATGAATCAGTTCCTTGGTCCTTTTATTGGTCAATGTTTTGCATGCAAAAGAATTGGACATAGGGAAAGCGAATGTAAAACCTTGATGATGAATTAGTTTAATGGAGGAAGAATGAATCAATCCTTTAATGGCTATTGCTATACCTGTAACAAGTATGGACATAAAGCTAATTAGTGCATAACAAGAATAAGTGGAACTCAATCTAATCAAAGAAGTATTGTCTGCTATAACTGCAACAAATCAGGACATGTTTCAAGAGTTTGCAGAAGCAAGAAAAGTAAGGAGATTAATCTGGTAGAAAAGAATGAATCTGCAAAGAAGGTTAGCAAAGATGAGATTAAGCAAGAGATGAATAAGATTTGGAGAAAGAAAGAACCAAAGACTGTTGATGTGTCTTTGCCCTCATTCAGTACGGGCATTTCCTCTGAGGATTAGACCTATCAAGGTCATAGGGGGAGCATTATCAGAAAATTATAAGAACCCCCTGGATAAATGGTGTGTTAGTGGCTGGCACGAGGATGAAATGTGAAGAATGAGTTATCAGAGGTTTTGGAAAAGGAACTAGTAGGAAATATGAAGGGATGATCTTTTGCGGAGTGAATTAGGGTTTTCCTATGTAAAAGAGAAGAGTTTTTAGTAACTTTTTGAAATCTACTGCATTTAATGCGAATTAGGGCAGATCGTTATTTTATAAAGGAAATGCTTAAGGAATTTTGATTATTCGTGCATTTGAAGAAATTGAAGAGCTTTTGGAGCATTCCTGAGAAGATTTGGAGTTCGAGCTGTGCAAACCCTAGCTGAGGTTCATCAAGAAGAAAAAGGTATTTTAATCTTTTGTGCAGTCGTGTTTTGCGTTGTTTGAGTTATTTGAATTCAGATTTGGAAGAATGGCAATCCCTATAGTTGTTAAAGTGTCGAAGAGGCCGAGACCCTCTTATTGAAAATATTCTTCGAAAGTTTTTGAAGATGACCCCATGGGCGCATTCTTGTCAATCCCTCATAGAGTGATGCCGACCAAGGATACAAAGATGTATATTTGAGTAAATTTTGAAGAATACCCAACCTTCAAAGGTGAAATAAAAGGAACCATCATTAAATTTTAGACACAAACTATATTGCAAGATTTTATGATCATCTTCAAGAAAATATAGATGATCTGTGTAAAGATGTGTTGAATATAAAAGTTGTAAATACTATAGATAAAAAGGTATCAAAAGTAGGAAATTTTATGGCAGAAACTCATACAATAATGAATACTTTGGAAAAGAAATAAAATGATGATAGACAACAAGTTATAGAAGTATTAACAAAATCTGACTAGATTTTTAATAATTTACATAAAATTGGTGATGGTATGGCTCCAATTCTTACAAGATTTGATAAATTTGATGATAAATTAAAAGATTTAGCTAATGTTTTAGACTCATTAAAGGATGAAGAAAATAAAAAAGTTAGCTTTTGAAATAATCTCTTCTTCTTTATCTTCATCATCTTCAACAGAAAAGTTCCAATTAAAATTCCATAAAAAGATAGCTAAAATAACACATTCGTCAACTTTGTTTCTCATATATGGTCAATATCCTGTACAAACCTGGTATCTTAATATTGATAATATCATAGATCCAATCCCATACATTCAAGCATGGATTAATATCTTCGGAGTTATTGTTGATATTGCTCATATCACACAAGGAGATGCGGTCAAACTTTTTGTGCAATATTTATGGGGAATAACCAATAATTGGTGGCATTCTAAAATAGATACAGATGAGGATGCACATGTCTATAATGTAGTAAAAAATGAAGGAGATGAAATAGTACAAGAAAATTCTCTTCAATTGTTTTATAATTTTTTGGTACAAGAATTTTGTCCTGAAAAAATATGTAAAATAAAAAGACAAGTAAAAATAGTTGTACAAATGAAGTGTTGTGATCTTAATGGTTTTGAAGAATATTCTAATCAATTTAGAATATAAATTTATGATATGGAACAAGATAAACATGAAATTTCTAAAATCAAGTATCTAGAAGGACTCCCTTATCAATTATTTGATAAAGTTCTTAATTACATGACAAATCAAGGACTATCTCATAAGCATACTCCAATAAGTGATCTTATCCAGTATGCTTGAGACCAAGTATTCAAGCTTATCTTTAATTATAAAAATGCCCAAAATTTCACAAAGCATCAAGTCAAATGCCTTACTCCATTGAAACTACTCACTATGGTTGCAATCCTTTTACTAAAAATGACTGCAAAGTAAAAAAAATGTCTTATAAGAATAAATAGATTTCATACCAACACCACTATTTTCCCCATAAGAATTCATATGCTCCAAAGCATTGCTATTTGCACCATAGAACTACCCTATGCAAATATAATAAAAAAAAATACTTTATATCTATAATCAACCAAGTCATAAAGCCCCTCATTGCTCATGCAAAAATGTTGCAATAAAAGTTGCTTACTCCTCTCATGTAGCAGCGTAGTGGGATCTTGTAGATGAAGATAAAGATATTTATATGCAATATAACATTTATGAACCATACATTGAATAATATATTGATGTTGGTGAAGAACAACTTCATGATATTGTTGAATCCCTTCAAGAAGTAGATAGATCCTTTGAACCAAATGTTGACAATAAGATACAAATTGTGCAAAGGATTCCCAAAATCAAGAGGTGTATATAGAGGAAAGAATAGGGGTATTTATTGATTCCATAACAATTCTGATGAACAATAATGTTTTACATCCTCTCCAGTGAGTTATATTTGTTGGAATAAAGCCTTATAAAAAAAAGTGAAATCTAAGCCAACTAAAAAGCTAGTAAAAAATGAAATACAAAAGGCTCTTGATGATTTTGATATTTTCCTAGAAGAATATTCTCTTACCCATGCATAATCATTTTATCAAAAAGATTCATTTTGTTTTGAAAATTTTGATATTCTTAAGTACTCATCCTCTTCATTCAAAATCTAAGAAATACTAGAAGAAATCTCAAATGTTGTTGAACCGACTAATGCTAATCTTGTATTATCTTATTTACCAAATCCTAGTTTAGAATTAAAACCAGATCACCTAATAGCCCTTATAAATGGAAACTTTTCCTAGTATATTTCAATTATAATAAATGAGAAAAACTATGATGCTTAAATTGATATTGGTGCATTGTTATCCTTTTGCAAACCTCCCATTATTGATGAATGGGAACAACCTACAGAAAAATTAGTATATACACTTGTTGATGTTTAGGGAAAAAATTATTTGTGACAAATATAAACATTAGTAGAATATTGTTCAAGAAGGATATGATTTTTATGTGACTTCTTTGTTATGCACCACATGCTAGTAGACATCCTACTAGGAGGAAAATTCATTGATAGATATATTCCATACGAATGTACAAATAAAATAATCATATTCACCCTTAATGGAAAAAGATTAATATTCCATGATTAATTTATGCAGCAAAAAAATATCCAACAATAATAAGGATTCAAACTTCTAAACGGGGTTGGGGCCCTAGCTTGGTTGGCTAAATCTTTCCTGTTGCAGGAGGTTGGTCACAAGGTCTAGTCTCCCCCATCACCGTGGAACCGGAGGGCATGTCGCACCAGCGCCACCAGTCACATTAAAAATTTTACTAGGCGTACTGCAATTTATAGGGGGTTGTGCTACCCAATTCCTGTAGTCTAATAAAAAAAAAAAAACTTCTAAACCATTAGCAAAATTAAAAGAACTTGTCAAGAATATATGTTTTGAAGATCCACAAAAATTCTAGGAAAAGGAGATGATTATGATGGAGATTGAGCTACAACCAAGAAAAACTACTAAACCAAGGAAAAAGATGTCTATTGCTTCACATGATTATACATATATGCAACAAGCAATAAAAGAACTCAAAAAAGGGAAGTATATTAAACCATCTTAGTCTCCTTTCTATTGTTATGCATTTAAGGTTAATAAACATTTAGAATAAAAAATAGGAAAGGAGAGAATGGTTATCAACTACAAGCCATTAAATTCTATAACACTTCTTTTTCCATATCCAATTCTTGATAAATATTATCTATTAGAAAAGGTAGCTAACTCCAAAGTATTTTCTCATTTTAACTATAAATAAGGATTTTATCATATCAAAATCAAAGAAGAAGACCAGTACAATACCGCTCTTAGTTGTCGATTGGGCCATTATGAATGGACTATCATTCCATTTGAGTTGATGAATGCTCTTTCTTATTTCCAAGAACGAATGGATTCCATATTTAGAGGTTGTGAATAATTTATTTTTGTATGTATTGATGATATTCTTATTTTTATAAAAAACTTTGATGACCTGAAAAGTCATCTCGAAACATTTTAAAGTTAGCATTCAATTTTGGGATTATTCTATCCCTAAATAAAATTTAATAGTGTCAAGAATCTTGTAAGTTTTTAGGTATGGTTGTCAATAATGGTGTACCAGAAGTCCAACCACACATCAAAGATAAGGTCTTGAAATTTAAGACTCATTTTGATAAGAAGACTTTGCAAGCCTTCTTGGGAATCTTAAATTATGTAAATATTTTTTATCCAAATGCAAGTTTTGACAAAGAACCACTCCAACAACTCCTAAAAAATAAGATCCAATGTTTTGTTGTTGTAAATAAGATACAAAAAATATAAGTAACCTCCCTATTCTTTATATGCTTAGTATTAATAAATTTATATTATATACAAATTCTTTTGATGTAGCATAGGAAGGATACTTAGTTTTTTGTCAAATAAAGAAAATAATGTGTTTTAGAATATATCAGTGGAGTATTCCTTGATGATGTTAGAAAATAGATTTCTTCAAACAAAGAAACTTATGGTGTTATAAAGTTTCTTAAGAAATTATGTTTGAAATTAATGTATTTAAAACATTTCATCATTAGAACTGATTGTAGAAGATTCATAAATTTTAGGGAAAAGGGTCATGGAAGGAAATATGTACAAGGAAAATATATTAGGTGGAAATCATATCTCAACCAATTCAATTATGAAGCCCAACATATTTCAGGGAAAGATAATATAGTTGCAGATCATCTCAGCAAAAACATTTCTAGAACTTTTATTGTAACTTCTAGCTCTAGCCAACTATGCTATCCAAGTTTTGATATGCAAAAAGAATTCAATGTATTCTTCAAAGGACTAAATTAGTTAATTCAAAGAGACATTGCAATGAAAGGAGTAAATCAAAAACACTTGCAGAATGCAACAACTAATATTGAAATTCTAGAACATCTTGGTTGTATCACCACTCATTATTATAGAGATAACTATGGAGATTTCACTATCGTCAAAATTGAAACTAATAAACAATATTTGCATCTAATAAATGTTTTCAGATGCCCCTATTTCAATTGGGTTATAACTTGTGCTACAAGACCCTATGATCAGATAAGGGAATTCTTTTTTATTTCAGACCTGAATACATCAATCTTGATTATGCATTCATAAAAGATATGGTTACCACTATCATCATCAATAACTGATTAAAATGGGAATATTACTTTCTTCTAAGATTAAATTATGATAAGTACCAAGCATATTGGAACAACCATCATAAATTTCATATTCGTGCCAAGTGGAAGCATTAACTTAGAATGATGTATACAACAATATTGATCTTGAATCATGGGTCCCATCTCTTGACACTAGTTCTAGTGGAAGTTATGATGGTTATAATACTTATCATCCAACATAACTTTATTGCACAAGGACTGTCACTGATGACAATAATTTTGGTATGATATACCTCTTTTTTCTATAACTGGTTTACTTGGTAATGTTGATATGATTCCTTTTTACCTACTTTTTAGGTCATTTTGGATCTATAAATAAGCACTTGTGAAGCGTGGTGAGCATCAATCAATTGAATAGATTCCTTAGAGTCTTAGTGATTCTTTAGAGTTCGGGTTTGGAAATATTTGAGTATGCTCTACTCTTGCACCTAGTGCGATCTTGAGTATAAAAAAAGAATAGTTGCAAATAATTTGTAAATTGTATCCTATAATACTTATTTTAGTAATAAAAAGAAGTCATAACCATTTGTCCATCAACCTCCACTATTGTTTTCGCCCACTTCCACCTAGTTGTATGACCTCTAATAATCAATGATATCAAAGCCAACTAAAGGATTTTATAGCCTATCAAATCACAAAAATATTAATGTCTGCATAATGGATGAGCCATCAAAAATTAATATGAGTTATCACTAAGATTGTATGAGTTATATTTTAGTATAATGAAACGTTTATCACTATTGAGTTTCTCCTTGTGGGTTGAGATTGAGCCTTTTATATCATTTTCTTGGTTATTGTCTTTATTGTTGTTGTTTGTTGAAACTTGTTACTCTCCTTTTGTGGATTGTGTACTACTCTCTTGTAAAACCCCTATAAGTTATTGCAAAGCTTGGTCTATAACTCATTATCTAAAAAATGACTTATTTTCTAGGTTTCCATGACTTTTTAATGCAAATATCTCTAGAAAAAATGATTTTTTTGATGCAAAATTTTTTGGAAGAAATTTTTCATGTCTTTGTAGTAAATGTAGTTTATATTCTAACAATGGATATGACGAACAACTTGATGCACTTGTTGGAACTATCTAAAAAAATAATAAATCAAAATCTATTTATGACAAAAACTATTATTGAATCAGAGCATGAATGTCAAATTATAGGATTTGATTCAGAAGATATAGAAACTAGTAAGTCTATAGAATCATAGTCTATAGAAATAATAGATTGTTGTTGAAAAGTGTGGAATATTTTCTTGTGTTGTAACAAATTCAAAAGAATCATTAAGAACAAAAGATGAAAAGGAGAACTAACTCTTGTTTATTCTTCACAAGAAAGAATTTCATAAAAACAAAAGAAAAAAATTCTCAAAATAATCAATTTGAAGCCTATCCTACTATGTATGCTTAGAAAACTATAGATCTTATGTTTCCTTATTATATATTGAGTATGTTATGATTATATAAGTCTTTCCTTTGTATTCTTCTAATTATTAAAAGGGTTTTTGAAGTCATGTGTTCTCTATCAAACTTTTTATATATGTCAAATTAGAAAGTTTCAATAAAAATGTAACTGCTCTTATAGATACAGGATTTATTGTCAGCTTAACTAAAAGTCATATTTTTCATTAATGTATGGTGTAAACAATTTTTTTTTTTTCAAGGTCTTGGTATAATTAGAGCCATGAAACAAAAGGCCTACAATGTCATAGAAAATCTAGGAGAATTCAATTCTTTGTGTTCTTTATGGCAGCATGGAAGCATGGAAACTATTATTGTCTTGGGTTGGGATTTTCTGAGTCAGTATAAAAAAAATTCTTTCTTTCAGTCTGGTGTTATCTTAGGAAACTATTGTCACATGAAATTACTCCTTGTTGAACATGAGCTCAACATTCGAATGACACAATGGAAATGACCTCAAGGTGTGGGACCTTCCAAGTTTAGGTCAAGTCCCCAGAAAAGGTCAAATTCCTCTTCTAATCTAAGTGCAGATGTGTTGGTCCAACCCAACACATAAAACCCTACCACTAACCCTACTCTAACAAATCATAGGAAAAAGGGGATAGAAGGAATGCATAAAAGGGGAAAGAGGAGGTGATACACTAAGATATATTTTTTTCTTCCTACTTGAGACAACACAGTATATCAATGAGAAGGCAAAAAGGCTTACACAATTCTCTATTTTGTGAAATTCCAAGATATCATGAAGGTTAAGGGTTTTTCAGGTGCTAAAAGGAATAATATTCACAATTCAACAACTATAAACATAATAACACATTCACACATGAATGGAAAGTGACAAAAGACACTCAAACATGAAGGTAAGAAGAATTCACATAACACATTCAAGAGAGAGAAGAGGTAAAAATAGGTCAATTTCATTAACATAAAGGCATAGAAGCCAATTTTACAATTGCAAAATGCAAGAATTGTAGATTTTTCTAGAGAAAATCTTAGATGGAGCCCAAGAAAGAACCTTTAAAATGAGTACAATAGTTTTCTTTATAGTTGAGCCATAACTAAAGATATTTTGTAATCAAACCCTAACCTAGAGTTAGCAGGTGATGGGAAATTCAATTGGATTGGATGCAGAGGATATGACTCCTCAAATTCTACATTGAAAGCATGCTAGAACAGCTCGAAAGTGCACGCCATGCCTATGCATTGATAGCCTCTGCAAATGTAGAATAGAAAATTCCCATGAAATCCACCATGAAATTCGATCATGATGGTTTGCAGCAGAAAGAATGTCCATGTAATACACGAGAAGTATGGGTGCCACTTCCACATTCAATAAGGAGTGGAAATCCACACAAAAATTGACTCTAAAAGTAAAAAAATTGATTTGGTAGTTGGAATGTCGCTAGGCCATGAATGTAAAACCCTCCCATGAAAATGGCATGAATAGATGTTGTCAGATTAAAAATCAATGTTCTAGATACCTTGATAGAGTTTGAATTTCCTTGAAAAGTCTTGGCCAATCAGAATGTGCCATGTTGGAGTCAAAGAACATATCATCAAAGTGGGACCATAGAGAAAATTTCCCATCGAGGCTACTGACATCATCAGAGGAAACGTGTCGACATTTCTACACCTATGTGGTAAAAAAATAAACCCACCATAAAGAAATTGTAGACTCGTAGAATCCAACCAAATGCCACCACATGTAAACATTCCATACCTTCATGAATTTATTTGTCTTTAGTGAATTTGCTCCTACTAATCCATAGAAACAATGAGAAGGTGACATATGTTGTGATTTCCACACTTTTACATCTTGAAATGGTACCTGCATCAAGAATTCTGCAGGCTCATAGAAATCATGACTCATGTCACCATTTCATGCTTCCACAGAAATATTTCAAGTTCGCAGAAACACACCTGAAAAATGTCACGATTTCCACACTTCCACAATTAAAATTAGGTATTCTTTAAAAGTCTTGCAAATGAGCAGGATCAATGAGATGGTGTCATGCATCACCATCCCACACCTCCATGCTCGAAAATGGAACTTTCCCAAAAAAAATTGTGGGCTTGTGGAATCAATGACACATGTCAACCCTCCGCACATTTGCAACAAAACCAGGCGCTCTTTGAAAATTTTCACAGGAAAACAAAATCCACCAGATACCTCCACATGGAAAACTTTCTGCCTTTCCATAGCAAAAACTTGCCTTAGTGAATTTTACCCCACAAACATGTGGAGCTTGTGCCAATTGTCGCCCTTTCCAAGCCTCCATGCTTGAAATTATCTTTAATAAAAATTGCTTGTGAGGGCACAAAAGCCAAACAAAATGCTAGGATGGTAGGAGCGGGGATGAAAACTAGACTTGTACCTTTATACCAAAGGCCTAAAATTCCAAAAAGAGTTTGGAACTCTAAAAAGGGAAGAATTTGGGCTCGAGGAAGAAAAATAGATATGGACCTTTCGACCAAAGGTCTAAAAAGTCCAAATGAAACCTGAAAGGCCAAAAAGAATGAAGGAAGTAGAAGAAAAGAAGATAGAAATCGGGATCAAAAATCTTAAGTGGATTTTGGCTTGTGGAAAAAAGACACAATTATCCAAAATAAAGCTAAATTCCCTAAAGAAAGAGGATTGAACCTAGAAGATGGAAATAGACATTTGAGAAAAAGCTACAAGTATTCAATTGGGTCATGAAAGTTCAACGTGACTAAAGAAGAAAGCGAGGACCCAGAAGAAGAAAAAAAATTTAGGCAATCCAAAATTTTGATCAATACCCATAGTTCCAAAAGGGAAAGATTCGAAGAAAGGAAGGAAGAAAGACGAAATTAGGAAAATGAGACGGACTTGGACATAAGTCCAAGTGTTCGATCAGGACCTGAAACTTCGAAAGGTTTGAAAGAGAAAAAAAGAAGGGGAAATTGAGAAGAACACTGAAATTTGGACTTGGTCCAAATGTTCATTCAGGGCTTGAAACTCTGAAGGGACTCTGAGAAGAAAAAAAGAAGGAAGAAAAGTCATCCTTTGAACATTTTTGCAAATTAATGATATCAAGTTTCCACAATCAATAATGTTCATTGCAATGGCTTCTGGCTTTGATTGCATGAGAATTTTTGCATCAACGTTTCAGATCACACTCCATGATCCATCATCCTTTAGCTCTGCTCTCATCCTAATGATGGATCATGGAGTGTGATCCAAAACGTTGATGCAAAAATTCTCACACAATCAAAGCCAGAAATCATTGCAATGAACATTTTTGCAAAATCAAATTTTTGAGTGGAGATTGGCAAGTAGGTAAAGAAAATACCAAAGGCCTTTTTGAGCATAATAAACCATGTAGGATCTCTTAGATTGGTTTTGACTGATGGTTTATGCAAGAAAAGAAGGGGTGTCAAAAAGTGACAACATTTAGGCGACTTTTGTGGGATGATTATTTGCAAATCATGGAATTTAGGGGCCTTATTAGTCCATTGGGCATAGAGTCATCAGATAAACTATAAAATTGGCTTACCTCAAAAACAAAAACTGTGTATATAGGCTTGCACTTAGAGGAAAACAAAAGGCACCTAAGAACATGCATTCCCTTGAGGAGAATGCAAGGTGTGTGAACACACTTTTTGGAAATTGAAGAAAAATAAACAAATATATACATAGAATCTCAAAAACCCTTAGAAATAAGGTTTGAGATAAATCCCATTGAATACGATTGGAATAACTTCACCATCCAACTTGGAGAGATGGAAAGTATTTGCCTCGTAGCAACTGGTGATGATATATGGGTCACTCCAGATGGCATCAAATTTGGTATGCCTCCTTGCTTTGGCTTTGTCAGCATCCCACTTCAGCACCAAATCTCCCTCTTGGAACACTCTATGGATTTCCTTCTTGGAAAAAAAAAATTGACTTGTGCTTGATGAGTCTCTAGGACCTGCATAGCCTTATTCCTTGTTTCTTCTAGCTCCATTAGCTCAGCCAGCCTCACTATCATAGCATCATTTTCCTCTAATTCTAGTTGTTGTGCCAACTCAAGAGAGGGTAATTCTAATGATAATGGTAGCCCTACTTCCCTTCAATAAACTAGAATGAAAGGAGAATTGTCAATTGCTCTCTTGGGGGTGATTCTATCAAACCAAAGAGTTGTCCTTAGTTTGCTATGCCAAACTTTGATTACCTTTAATATACCTTTTTATTATCCTGATGAGTTTTTATTTGAGGACTCAACTATGCCATTACCTTGAGGGTAATAATTTGATAAAGTTTTCAAATATATGCCATGCCTAACTGCCCAATTAAGGATTTGAACACTAACAAAAACCTTAGAATTATCAGAGATAATTGTGGAAGGGGTACCAAAACTTGTCATAATTCCATCTAGGAATTATAAAACTGAAGCATCAATGGCATCCTTCAAAGTAATTTCTTCTGCCCACTTGGTGAAGTAGTTTGTGTCTACCAGAACCCATCTATGTCCAACACTAGATAGTGGATTTATCATGCCAATAAAATCCAATCCCCATTGTGTGAATGGTTGATCAAGCTGAATATGATGAAAGGGTAAGGTATTTGACCTTTCCTTTCTAGATAAGAAAGCACATCTTTTGCAATTTTCCACCCATTTATGAGAATCATTAAACAAAGTTGGCGAATAATATCTAGTCCTCTTAATCTTTGCAACAATGGTTCTTAAGAAAAATGGCCACCTGAGAGACCATCATGGAATTCCTCCAACAATCTATTGACCTGATCAAGCTCAATACATCTCAATAGGACCCCATTGAGATCCTTTCCAAAAATTATACCATCCACTATGGCATAGGAGATGGACTACAACTGCCTAAAATGTCTTATTTTGTCCTATTTAGTCTTAGAGGATATCTACCTTCTTGCAAGAAGGTAGCCATGTCACTCACCCAATTGCTTTGAGTGTTTGTGTTGGATACTTGTGGTTCTTGCAACATCAAATTAGACTCTGTAGGAATTTCTAATGTTGAGATAATTTGTTGACATAATCCTTTGCCCCTTATAAGCTTGGTGATTTTAATATCAATACCATATTCCATCAACCTGGTGATCCATCTAGCTCTCTTTTCATTGATATCTCTACTTAACAAAAACTCTTTGATGTCAGCATGGGGAACCATCAGTTGGATTCTATTATTAGACAAAATGTGTTAACTTTTTCAATGACCTAACAACAACAAGAGCTTTCTTCTCAACATAGTTGTATTTGGTCTCATAATATTTGAGCCCTTCACTCAACAAGGCAATTGGTTGCTTCATATTTTTATTATTTAGTTGTGTTAGAAAAACTGGCATGCTTGATTCTCCTCCCAAAGTGTAGAGAATGAAATCCTTGTCATAATTGGGATTGACAAGGGTGGGAGCCTGAGAATTGTTTTGCTTGATCGCCTCAAAGCTATCCTTACCTTCTTTGGTCCATTTGAAGATCATATTCTTCTTAAGCATGCAGGTAAGAAGCTTCACCAAAGTAGCAAGAGTAGGGATGAACCTTCTTACAAAATTAATTGTGCCCAAGAATCTCTACAAACTTTTCGTGTGGTTAGGAATTGGAATGGATAGGATGGACTCCACTCTTGTTGGATCAATAGCTAGACCATCTTTGGAAACAATGTGTCCAAGTAATTTTCCTTTTCTAGTGGCAAAAACACACTTGTTTGGATTTAGGGAAATACCATACTCTCTACACTTCTGAAAGAACTGCTCAAGTTGGCTAAAGTGATCACTTGCATGTTTTGAAAAGATTGTTATGTCATCCAAGTAGACCAATACAAATTGCCTAAAACAACTTGAATGCCATGTCCATATCCCTCTAAAAGGTAGCTTCAACATTGGTTAACCCAAAAGGCATCTTACAATAAGCATAGGTACCCCATTTGGTAGTAAAGGTTATCTTATGTTGATCACATTCTTGAACTAGAATTTGATTGTAGCCTGAGTAGCCATCCAAGAAAGAGAATCTTTCTAAACCTCTAACCTTTTGTAGAATTTGTTCCATGGAGGGGAGGGGGTAGTGATCCTTTAAAGAGGCCCTATTAAGGTCTATGAAATTAACACAAAGCCTTAATTCCCCATTCTTCTTTCTAACAGGGAAAAGATTTTCTACCCATGAGGAATGCTTAATGGGAAATATGATGTTAGCCCCAATGATCTTGGCTATCTCTTTCCTCATTAGGGGCTCAATTTTAGGATTGAAAGGCCTTTGCTTTTTCCTTGCGGGTTTTGCATTTGGGTCCAACTCAATGGTATGTTTGGAAAGGTTTGGGTCAAAACCTTTTAAGTCTTCATAAGTCCATGCAACTATATCACTATATTTATTGCAAATCTCAATAAAAACTTCATGTTCAATAGTAGATCATACCTTTCCCAAGTTCAGATATCTTCCTTCTACTATGGTAACTGGTTTGTAGTCACCCTTGTTTACATCTAGGTTCATCTTCTACTTTAACTGGTCATCTGAATTGAAAATACCCTCGAGGGTGATGAGACCCTTTAGTAACTTGTTGTTTCTCAGCTATATAATCTAATCACCATATTGTTCTTGCAGCTTAGACTAATTTTTACGAGAAAATTTTTCCTCCTCTTATAGAAAATTGACAATTTGTTGATCACTATCAAAAACCTACCAATTGACCTAGTTATCTAGGATAGTAAGCCTTACAACTAGCCTGATATGTTGCTCCCTTTTGTTTGCAATATGGGTTGGGATATCAAATTGGGCACCAATTGTTGCAAGTCTATCAACATGCTTATTATGGTTTCTAGGGATAGTTTGCATGCCAAAAACCCTCAAAACTCTTAATCAAATCCCAAACCCTGTGTTTATAGGATTTGAACAGGTTATTCTTGATGCCCCTTCTCTGTGGTATTTGGAGATATTGAATTGGTTAACAACTTGATACCCCTTCTCTGTGCAAGGTGGATACCTTGGACTAGGGCTTCATACTCAACTACATTATTAGTGTAATTAAATTGAATCATGAAAGAGAAATGATATTTCTCCTTACTTGGAGATACCAACATTACACCAACACTTGCACCATTTTTATTTCTAAAGCCATTAAAGAATATTTGTTATAACCCCTCGAGGTCTTCTTGAATTTTCAAGAGGTTGGGATAGGTGTATTTTTCTCATGAATGCAGTAAGTGCCAAGACCAGTCTCTCTTCTGCCTTAGCAAGTAGGTCAAATTGAAAGGAATTACCTCCCATTCATCTAATAGACAATCAGGGAAATCCTTTAAAGAGTAGTCGTCTCACAATCAAAACACTCATCCACTTGGTCATGCGATGTGCAATTCATATTTATAGGACTAGGAGTGTAAGGTTCAATATTGTCATTTGCAGTTGGTTCATCCCTGATCATTACTTTGGTACCATACCTAGTCTTGAATAGCATATGAGACTAATCAAAAGATATGTATCCACCTATCTTAGTAGTGAATTCTTTAGACAAACATATGGCAAAGAAAACAGAGTGATCAATAACTGAAATGTCTTGCAGCATAGTGTAGCCAAGGCATGCATGCAAGGTCAATTTTAGGTCCTTAATCACTCTCATTGTCTTGATAGTAGTACCATACAATTGTACAACTTCCTTTGTCATAGGCTCATACTTGATGCCAAGCATATCAACCACCTTCTTAGGCATAACAAAATTGCTAGCCCTCGAATCTATCATAATAGATCCCGCATAAGGCTGCATCACTTATTTAACCTTCGCATACCTTCAAACTTATTAGGTAGGCACCACAAAAGACCTAATACCAAAATTCTTCAACTGTGAACCCACATTCGGACATGTGGACCTCAAAATTCAATGCCAATTGGAATTCACACACGAATGCCATCTGTCAACATATCCTCAAAAGTACAAATCCAAAAAATTATCTGCAAAGAAGTGAGAACTCTCCCACTCAAATGCACTATACAAGAAATAACTGTAATATGCCAGACCGAACTTCTGCTACTTATATCTCTCAAACCAAAAGCCAAAACATGATGAAATTCTAGAGTTAAATACTTCTAACAACCAAAAAAAAAATATTAGAAGCACAAAGTGAAATTTTCATTTGTGGATCGATGTGGACCCAAAAATTGAATGCTCTGTTACACAAAATTACCATAGTTGATACTTAGTCAATTTTCCATCACAACCAACTTTATCAAATCAAACCATCTTGCAAAAATGCCTTCCACAAACACTCCAAAACCAATTAGAATCAACCAAAATTATTTGCAATGTTTTGCACCATGATCTCCACATCAAGAATCCAAGATACAATGTTGACATCAATGACAACACTGCAAAACATCACTATATACCTTTGTGCTTATTTCTCATGCTCATGTTTCCAACAACGACATCAATGACATTCTTCCAACAATCTTCTCCTTTTTCATTGATGGTAACATCCCAAAATGTCTTCAAAAAATTCTCCAAAACATTCTCCCCCTTTGACATCAAGGGAAAAGGGCATCTACAACAATTGTTCTAACTTATATTGGATCTCTCCTTGAATAATATGTGTATATATACAAACTGAAAGATAGAATTGACTCCCTCTGAGTCATATACCAAAGCAAAACCAAAATTATGTACTGGTAACTACTCTATATACTCCGCATATGTACAAAGAATCTTGAAACTAAAAACTAAAATGCATAAAGAATATGAAATGTGTCAACTGGAGGAAGTCGACTCTTGTAACTTCTACAAATGAGTCTTCCATGCTTGTTTTCCTTCCATGTCTTCGTTGCTAGCCCAAGTAATATACATTGTGTTTCACATGCCATCAATATTTCTCCTTCTCCTAGAGTGCTAGGTACCGGATTCATCTGTGTAGCCATATTAACACTCAGAAGGGCACTTGAGACAAGTATAAATTTGTCATTTACCAAGTCCCTTATTTCTCTAAATTGCAAAATGACTTTTTCCCTTTGCGCTTGCAGCTGGAAGAACTTCTTATGCAAATCCTCAATTACACTCCTTATATTTCCAATTAGATCAAGTGTCGGATCATAGGTACTAGAGGCTTTATTTATCTGTGACTCAATGAAGTCTGTCTCATTCCTTATGCGTTGTGTGACACTGGGCCATTTCACACAATATTGAAACAGAGCCTTAGCCTCATCTACACAAATCTATGCATCCTTCAAATTCTCTGAAAACTTTTTGTGTGCAAGAGAACACTTCTCTATGATCTCCAACATCCTTTTATCATTCATTTTCTTTTTTACTTCTTTCTCTATTTCACCTCTAAGACCAGAGGCATATTCCTTACAAGAATCAATTAAAAGTTTTTTTTTCATATTAGTGAGTGGTGTGTCTATGTTTGCATTGTGTATGGCCTCTTATAGTGCTTTTACTACTTTCTCCATCAATTCTCCACTCTTCTGATGCATCTCAATAATCTCCTTCTCAACAGATGCATGGAATACATCTCCCAATTGTAGCTTGTGGAGTGGGTAAATCTTGTCCAAATCTACATTTCCTTGTTGCATTGGCATTTTTAGCAATTGTGATGACACAACAGGGTGGAACTTGAGTTGCATACTCAATAGGTTCTT
>VDFB02271358.1:205444697-205525340 GCA_007258455.2 Sequoia sempervirens
CTGTCGGCATCGTCTCCCTCGTTTTTCTCTCCTCTCCACTCATCCGCTCAGCTGCTACAGTGCAAGTGAGCCAGGTAATTTTTTCAAATTACCTTTTAACCCCTCCCTCCCAAAAAAGGTATTTTTTATCTTTTATTTACCTTTTTATTCCGCCAACTAATTCCAAACTTCCCGGGGCCGCCATTCGCAAACCGTACGTCCGATCCACTCCGTTCCAAAGGCAAACTTGCTTAATTTTTCGCCCTCTATCTAACGGTCCCCTCCATTTCCCTTTATCGAGACGTCGTCCGGGGCCCCTTCTTTCTTCCCCAACCGCCCTCTCGAGGGGGCATACCCTACCACTTCCTTCCATTCCAAACCAGACACTGGGGCATCCTCATTTCTTTCTTCATCCTCGACATTCACTTTTCTTCGAAACATTGTTATTTCAACAATATTTCGAAGAGGGGCAAAATGTAGACACCCAAATTTAATCACTTCCATATGATTAAATTTGTTGCATTCACATCTATCATATTAATATTAATTTATTAAATTAATATTACACCCTTTGTCCCATAAAGTATTTAATTTAATAATTAATACTTTGTCTTTTACTTTATTCCTCTCTAAATTAAATAAATACACTAATTTATTTAATTTAGTCACTTATCCTCCTTTTGATTTAAAAATCAATTTAAAATTCCTCACTTTCTCTCTCCTTGTCACATCCTCCAACATTTGCCACTTGCCTCTAACCTTCTGTTAATTAGCCTAATCCAATATTTGCACAACCTTAACCAAAATCATTAACTATATTTAGCACCTCTTTTTTGGTCAATTCTTCCATTTTTCCTTTTTAATGATAACCCTCTCTCCTATGTGAATTTTTAATTCACATTTATTTTCTCTAGACTCCCCTCCTTTAAATGTGAATTTTTAATTCACATTCCATTCTCCCAAGGCTTCTAGAACCTTGGACTTGTCACAATCTCCACATGTGACCAAGTCCCACCTTTTTGGAACCCACCTTTTATCCTCTAGATTATCCTATGAATGTGAATTTTTAATTCACATTTATCCTCCCAACCACCTTTCCTTTTCCCATGTAGATTTTTGAGGAATTCTAAAATTCCTCAAAAGTCCCTTTCACTCCCACTTGGGGACAAGAAATCCCTTTTTGTGGAAATCCTCTCATCCCCCAAGGTGCATGTCCTTTTCCACCTCATGTACCTTTTTGACAACTCATCTCCACCTCATATCCTCTTGTCCACTTCACCCTCCACATGTCAAGATGTGAGGGCTTGTGGGTTCTCAACCCACCATAGCCCTTCATCTGGCCTTGTTGGAGCAATCTTGACCGTTGAATTCTCTAGAGAATTCAAGATCTCTATAAATACCCCCTCCTCAAGGGCATTTCCACAACACTTTAGATTTGAGCACCCTTATGCTGTTATTTTGCAACACTTTTCACTTCCATACCTACATGCTGTCCATTTGAATCCTCAAGCATTTGCAATCAATTAGTCATCTTTGCTAGTCATCTTGCCTATAGAATCTTGCATTTTAGTCATTCAATCTACCATCTAAGGAGCACACAAGCTATTCAAATCGAAGGCTAATCAAGGAGAAACCAACAACAAGGAAGGTGATATTGTCCTATTTTGTTTATCTATTTCCTTTCTTATTCTAACTCTCTTTTGGCTAATCTTGAGGTGTCCTTGGTGTTTTGTCTTTCATGTTTCTTAGTTAGATTCACACATTTAGAGTAGCATAAAATATCAAGGTATACACAAGGTTTTTGAGCAAATGCTCAGAAAACACCAAGCAAAAGCGACCTTTTTAGGCAAGTCTAAGCTTTTAGGTCAAGCGCAAGCTTTTCAATCAAGTGCAAGCTTTTAGGTCAAGTGCAAGGTTTTAGACTCCAGAGCAAGCAAAAGCAAAGTTTTAGGTCAAGGGCGAGCTTTCAGAACAAGTGCATGAAACAAAAGCGAGGTTTCTAGTCAAGTGTGAAGTTTTAAGTCAAGTGTGAGGGTTTCAGTTTCAAGTGCAAAATTCTGACCTAGCAAAGGTGAGGAAAATGATGCAAGTGTGGAAAAATCATAGGAACTTCGCTATTGACTCAAGAAACTTGGTACACGCATAACGAGAATGAAACAAGATGAAAGTGAAAAGTGAGAAGGTACATACCAAGCCACTGATGCCTAAAGGTTGTCCAAACTCCCAAACAAGTTGAGAACGATGTGGGGCACCCTCAAATCTTGGCATTGCTCCTCAACAACTAATAGAATGGGAAAACCAAAGACAAGAATTAGCTATAAGGTCAAAGCACAAATGAGCCAATTTGAAGCCTAAATTGCCTATATTAAGCCTCAAGAAACCCTAATTTCACCCAGGAAACCCTAATTTGTACTTGGGGAACCTTCCTACTTTCAAATTAGAAGCTCACAAAAACATCGAAACAAGGAACAAAGGACCTATAGATCTAATTCTTCAATCTCAACATATCAGAACTAAAACAAGATAATGTCGTAAGCTTGCCCTCGAAACTGGCATTTTTTTTTGCCAACCTCTCGAGGGGGCAACACAGAGTCCTACCATCATTTTTCTAAACACCGGGGCACAGTGGGGCATAATGGGGCATAAAAAAATTTCAAACAAACTTGATCTTAAAAATAGAATCTTTGAAACAAAGCAAATAGTACTTTGTATCAAAGAGGGGCAAAATGTAGACATGTAAAATTGACCTTAACACCTATCACACACCCTAAACAGCATCGAACGGCATCAAACAACATCAAACAACATTGAACAGTATCAAAAAACCCATAATGTCTCAGAAAATCTCTGAATCAACCGGTAATGTCTCAGAACATCTCGGAATCAACCTGTAATGTCTCGAAACATCTTAGAATCAACCTGTAATGTCTTAGAACATCTCAGAATCAACCCGTAATGTCTTGGAATCAATCCAAAACATCTTGGAACATCTCAAAATCAACCCATAATGTCTCAGAACATCTCAGAATCAACTCGGAACATCTCAAAACATCTTAGACTTAACCCGTAATGTCTCAGAACATCTCAGAATCAACCCCTAATGTCTCAGAACATCTCAGAATCAACCTAGAACATCTCAAAATCATCCTGCAATGCCTGGAACATCACACAACATAAAACAGCATCCAAAACTCTAATTTCCTCTATTAATTGAATAATACAACATTATTTAATTAATTCACTTTTTCATCATTTTTGACAAATTAAATAAATTTCATTTATTTAATGAATTCCTAAAAACCCTAATTCTTTTATTAATTAAATAAAACGACATTATTTGATTAATTCATTTTTTCATCATTTCAACCAATTTAATAAATTACATTTATTTAATGAAGTCCTAATCCAATATTATTTCGTCCTGATTGATCAAATAATGCCAATTATTTAATTACGTCACTAAATCACCTTATTCCCCTAAGTTAATTGAATTATCAAATCATAATCATTTAATTATGACACTTTCCCTCCAAAATTTGAATAAATAAATAAAACTATTCAAATCATTTATCAAAAATCAAATCAAACTAATGCAACTTTGTTTGCAAAAGTCAAACTTGATTTGCACATTCAACTCCAAAAAGGAATTAATTAATTAAATCAATTAATTCATATTCCTCACCCACTTTCTGATTGAGCAATCTAATTTGCTGACTAATCAATCTAGTTCCTAACTAAACCATCAATTATTGACTGATCAATCACAACCCTAACTGATCAATCTAAATCATGACTAACCAATCTATTCCTCAATCACACAAATTGTTCTCATGTCTAAATCCTCTCAACACCTTTCAACCATTGATCTTGATCCAACATTGTTGAATCTTGATCGTTGATTCGAAATCTCAATTCCTATATAACAAACCTCTCTCCTCACAAAAAAGGATTGGAGAATCAGCATACCTTATGTAACGAAGTACTGTCGAGATCACCATTGCTAGAGCTTCATCATTCCTTCGATCAACCTACATCATTCATCAAAGCTTTGCACACGAACTATGAAGGCTTCGCGGTGATAAGAACAATCCAACATAGGGTGAATACA
The DNA here is from genome assembly GCA_007258455.2 of Sequoia sempervirens. Taxonomy (NCBI): domain Eukaryota; kingdom Viridiplantae; phylum Streptophyta; class Pinopsida; order Cupressales; family Cupressaceae; genus Sequoia; species Sequoia sempervirens. The sequence goes on from VDFB02271358.1 coordinate 205,448,785, forward strand.
CTATGATACGTGATGGTAACACTTTGCTTATTGTTTGCATTCAATTTGGTAATCATAGATTTCCTAAATGTGTTTTCAATAGCTTAGTTTCATTTCATATGTGTAGGATTAAATCTAGATTAGTGTTCTTGATCTTAGATTAGATTCTCATTTCAAGCACGTTTAATCTTATTTAACATCTATGATTTTCCCCCTCACACAGTGCTTATGAGTCTTCAAGAAGAAACTATAAATTTCTTTGGTCATTTAGTGGATTACAATGCTGTATGCTACAAGTGCAACAATTATGGGCATATGGCACACTTCTATAGAAGTGACTTTGTGGAATACCCTAAGCAGAACAAAAAAGTGGAAGCCATAAATAATCATGAGAAATAAATTGCAAAAGTATGGAAAAGGAAACAAGAGCAAAATAATAAGAAGAAAGAAAAACTATGATTGAGCTTCATGCACAAGAAGCATCACTAAGTCCTTAAGGAAGAGTATGAGTTCAGGGGGAGCTAACAATTGCATTATTTTCACTCCATGAAGAAGACAACTCAAGATAGATCAACTAAGGCATATTCTATACAAGCATTTTGTTGTCATTGATCGGAAGGGAAGAATTAGTAGAGAAAGAAAAGATATGGTTGAGAGACTAAGAATGACTAGGCATACAACAAGATCATTGAGTTATGTTCTTGGGATGATGGAGGTTAAAATCATGAGATTTAAAAATCACACTCCAACAAAGTATAGTTCAAATAATGCATAACAAGTCGATTAATAAATGATACATGGAAGCATTTTGAAAGACAAGGTACATATGGAATGATGATAAATTAGGTATCAAAGGCATAAGAAGTATGACACATTGAAAATGATGATTGTGTCAAGTTAGAGATAGCAACCTACAATAATCATGAGGTAATGAACTTTTCATAGAAGAGGAAGATTATAACATGACAATGTTTCAATGTGCAAGAGTGGAAATCAAATAAGAAAGATCATGTATAGAATGTTACAAAGCATTTGACGACAATGAGAAGAATGGCAAGATGTTATAGAAAGATGGAAAATGCTCTTGCATAAAAGACTTGAGACAATGAGATGGACAAGAGTAAGTTATGATGGTTATACTTATGTCTAAATTCCTATTGATATAATGATGCCATAGAAGATAGAAGATAAAGGTATAATGAATATCCTTTTATCATTAATGAAAAAGAGGGAGAATTCTAGAAAGATGGAGAGCTACAGCAAGAGAAAGTTTAAAAGAGAATAGATGTCAAGATGAAGAGTTAGAGAAAGAGGAATATTAGAGAAGGGAGAGTATTAGAAAATCTCTGAAAAAGGGAGAAATAAAGAAAGGGAGATCCTTTTGTGAAGAATTGAAGACATTTTCCATCTTGTAAGATGCATAGTAAATGATGGATAGCAAAACAAGCTCTTGATGTGTCAAACCTCAAAAAATCATCTAAATTTTGGAAAGCTATAGAGGAAGCATATCATCCAAGCGACAAAGAGACAAATGAAGAGAATTAAAGCAAAGGGAAGCTCGAGAAAGAGGGAGCCTTACAAATAGGGGGAGCATTACAAAAAAAGAAGAATCATATCATGAAGGAAATAAGTATACCAAGTGTCCCTTTGTCATTGATGTCAAAGGGGAAGAGTTAGAGTAAGGGGGAGCAAAGCAAAAAGAAAGGATTATGATTGTCTTGTCATCAATGACAAAGGGGGAGATTGTTGCAAATGTTGTCATTGGTGTCATAGGTGAAGACATATTGTCATTGATGTCAAAAGAAGACAATGTTGTCATTGATGTCAAAAGTGCATACGTATGTGGTAAGTGTTATCCTTAATGGCAAGCCTGAAATTAATGGTGAGATTGATATATAATAATTTATCGTGAAGATTATTGGATTAGTTTTTCAAGATGTATGGATGAGAATGTCAAAGAAGTATGAATGATTGTTGATAAGATTAAGATCATTGGTGTCAAGAAAGTTGTTATTGTGTCACAATGGAATTCACTGATATAAGAAGAAAAAATCGTTATAGGCCAAAGGTCGTAAATCGTTGTATTAAAAGGATTCAAGAAATTGTAATAAGGCATAATTAAATACAAGTTAAGAAGGATGGATTAAAATAATATTATTCAACCAACCCCCTTCTATATGAAGCTTTATATATAAGATTTGATGAAGGTATATGATTACAAAAAATCATAAAGAGAGAATAAAAAGAAATAATTTATGCTACACAAGCATGAGCACTCCACATAAGACAAATATGTCTTATTTAAAAGATCATAAAGTGAAGAGATTAAGAAAAAGACAAAATAGAATATAAGACAAAAGTCTTATAAAAGAGAAATAGTGCGATCTGTTTTAGTAAAGTCAAAATAGTTAATAAAAGGGCAGCGATCAGCATTCATTAAGGCAGCAATTTCTAATTGCTAAGGGCTACGATTTATTTTAGAGAGCAGCAACTAAATACATCAACCAAGATTATCTATTATAAAGCAGCGATCAAGATTATATGTGTTAAGAGGTGTGATTAAAGGTATTTAAATAATCAAGGATTAAATGTTATGAAAGGGCGGAAATCGAGAGTTACATCTCATATGAAAGGTGGTATTCTTTGTGAAAGGACATGTCCATTATTTAGATTGAAAAGATATAAAAAGTGGAAGATGTGTAGATTTAAATGCAACAATTTTCAATGATTTATTTCTAAATAAAAAGGAGCAGATTAAAAGAGATAAAAAGACAGAAATGAAGAGTATATTAGATTCATATTAGAGAATGTATGTAGCCTATGTGTGAAAAACAATTGAAAATATATATGATAAATATAGATGAAAAATAAAAGCAGATTGTAAAGAGAATTATAGCAGATTGTAAGGCAGAAATTTATGTAAAGATAATGTCATGACTATGATCAATTTCATGCATGATTTGGATTGGACATGAAAGAAAGTGTGTGCTTAGATTTTAAATGAAGATTGTTATGTGATTGTTCAGATTTGAGTGTGAAGCAGATTTATGGTTGGATCAGATTTGTGTTTTTGGTGAAGGAGTTTATTATATCAGCATTGAAGAATCAAAAGGGTTGAAGTTGATCAAATAGAGGTTGAAGCTTATTGCTAGGTTGGAGCTTAGTTTGCGTATGGGAGTTGGAGCCTCCAATAGGTTGGAGCCTCTTGCTGAGTTGGCACTCAATTTGTATAGAGATTGGAGACTTTGATAGTTGGTTGGAGTCTACAAGAAGATAAATCTATAATATATAAGCAATATTGTGTCACGGTTTTTCTCTCGAAAGGGTTTCCACATAAATCATGTGTTCTCATTGTGTTCCTAATTGCCAAATCTTACTTGAATGTTTTTATTGTGATTGGTTAAGTTTTGAAAAGTAAAAGATTGTTAGATGCTGATTCGCCTTCACCTTCCCCTACCCCCCCACATCAATATCATTGTGTGCTCAACATAAATATTATCATAAAGATGTAGTTTTTCATTGATAATATGTATTTTACAATGTGATGTGAACACAAAAAAAATCTTCACTCCTTTCTAAAACTTTCTTCATAAAAAAAAAATATTGTGAGGCATAATCATATTTTGAATTCAATACCTCTTTGTAAATTATGCTCAAACTTTCAACAAGTCACTTATGCACCATGCTTGGAGATTTATCACCAATGAATATGAATCTAACCTCCTACCTCTACCAACAATCCATAAACCACCAATCATATGCTGCAAAATAAATCACTTTCTTTCATTCCTATGGATATTTGAATAAAAGATATTTTGCAAATTAAAAATACTTCTTTGTTTTGTGTCTTTTTTTTTTTTTTTTGCATTTACTTGAGCATTATAATCTACATTCTAAATGGTTTGAATCTTCACACCTTTTCAATGTTGTTTAAACATCTCTATAAAAAATCAACATAGTAGCAAGTTTTTTAAAGCACCAACAAATGAAATGGTAGAGCCTAGCAAAAGGAGCCAGCAAATACCATGTCAATCTTTTGTTTCAAACTACTCACTAAATACTCATAATATCTTCAAAGCATTTCTAGGTTTTGTTCTCCTCTTCATCTTTCCAAAATACTTTGAATTAAGTTTCATTAAGAAATGAGAAAGATATTATGGTTTTACTACAACTGTTTTAGATTAATGTAAAAAAAATTATTTTAAAAACAAAACAATATAACAAACCACATTTCTTTGCTAGCAACTTCTTAATTGCTTCCTCAGAGGCCTAGCATCATGAACACTCTAATACCATATTGAAAATGGTAGAACATAAAACTATATTGCAAATCAAACCATTTTGCTACAAAGAAATATTTAAAATGTAAAAGATTAATTAATTGAATTCTTCAAGATAGATATTACATTGATATGCAAAGGCTTATAATGCCATTCATTTTCCGATGTATAACCACACCAAACTCCCTTACAGGAATAACTCCCTTACAGGAATAACTAGTAACATTATTTACCTAACCCATATATGTATATATATATAATTTAATCTAACTTATTTACTTCTAATGATGTAATAAATCCAACAGTTCGCAAGAATAGAAAGGAGGAACCACACCCATCAGTTCAACAAAGTTAGAATCATTACTAGCTCTAGGTTGTAGAGGTGATGAGTGAGAAGAATTTTGAGGATGACCAAATGTTTAGAGATCAACATGTGTAGTTGAAATGTTGAAGTCTTGGGAGTTGACCTTCTATTTACCTAAAAAAAGAAGAGGTGAAATCTAAGGACCCCCAAGCATCTTCTAGCAAAGATTGAGAAGAAAGAGATGAAGATGGAGAACTAGAAGGCTCAATAACTTAGCAAGAAAGAGATGAAGATTGAGAACTAGAAGGTTCAATAACTTAGGAAGAAAGTGATAAATCATCTGTAAAAGGTGACCTTATATTCACCTAAAAGAGAAGGGGTAAATTCTAAGGACCCCCAAGCAACTCTTAGTAAAGAGTGAGGAGGAGATGAAAATTGAGAACTTGAAAGTTCAACAGCTTTGGAAGAAGGCAACAAATCATCTATAAAAGATGGAATAGAATAGGAGGGCAGCCCATCATTAGAAGAGGGATGAGATCATGAAGATGTCACATCGATAGAAGGTAAAGTAGATGTAGGTATGACATTGGTAGAAGGTGGAAGAGAAGAAATGGGAGGCTTAGTAGAAGACAGATTTAGGAGGGGAGCCTTCTGTACAAAAGTGTGAAAAAGAGGATTTAGATGGATTTAGCAATGGAAGAGGACCTATGATTTTATAGCCTAGCAATGTTGAATGGGAGCTTTGAACATTAATTGTATAAAATAGATAACTCTAAATGAACTTTTAAACACCAACGAAGGATGTATGGAATGGCCTAAAGCTCATGTATCCAAGGTTGACCGAGAAGGATGTTATAAGCTAGCTTCAACATCACATGAATTAATGTGATAAGTGTAATAGGGCCAATAATGATAGGAATTATAATTGTTCGAGGATTCCAAGTAACATTTTCAAGGCCATAAATGGCCAAGTTAGACTTTTGCAATTGAGAAAGGTAAAGTTTTAAATGCCCTAAGAAATTGGAACTACAAATATTTAAGTTGAAACCCTTATCTATAAGAACCCTCTTAATAGCATTTTCTTATATTTGGCCACAATAATGTGAGGAGCTTCTTGAACAATATAAGGGGAAGGGATTTCAAAAGAAAACAAGATATCTTGAATGGATTTTAGCATAGAAACTACTTTAGTAGTCCAAGAATAGATCATACTATAACTTCTTGTAAGGCCTATTAAAGCACCTCCCTATAGGTAAATGAAGATTGGAGGAGATCTCAAAGAGAGATTTTGGCCTACATGGCTTATAGTTGTTTCATGAGATCATATTCATTAGATTTTTTAGTTGGTAGATGAGGTGGAGGGAGGTAAATGGTGGTGGATGGGAGAGAAGTAAAAACAGATAAATTATTCCTATTATGATGACATAGGTATGACCTATGATGTGATGCATTATTAGGAAGAGGTCTCTAAGAATATAGAGGGTGAAAGGGATAGCAAAAGAAAGGCATTGTACCAGAATTTTAAGAAGATTTGTGTTGGAAGGCATAGTTTGGGGAGTTGCCTAAATAACAACTCTAAGGGAAGGACGAATAGAATTAGAACTACCTAAATTTTGGGAGGTTGTAGGAACAAGGATTGATTTTGGTAAATCCAAAGTATGAAAGAGACCATTGCCATCCATGTGACTATATGACATTTGGGGCAAGGGAAAAAAGTACCACAAAGAATATTGTGGAAAGAAGACAAGATAGATAAATCTACAAATGTTGCAACGAGCCTATAAAAAGACATTTGATGAACACCATTCATATGAAACCATTTTCTAGCACCACCATGTAAAGTAAGTGGAAATATATAATGTATAGTATCTTCATAATAACAAATCCATTTGTATAAGGCATAAATTGCTCTATATGTGTTTTAGAAATTTTTATACCACCATATCTATTCAACAAAGCATAACAATGTACCTAATTGATAAAAGAACAAATTAGTAGTGAGATTTTGAATAGCATGTTGTGGCAAATGTTAGGACATTCACAAGGCATGGAACAAGAAGATTAATGAATGGAGATAAAAATAGAGGAGAGACAAGAATAGAGAAGGGGGAAATGAGGAGGATTGTTGAGCTACTATTCGTGGACTAGCTAGGAATCAAACATAAGACCTTCCATTTGCTACTAGAGTGCTCTACCATTGAGCTACTAGCCCCTTTATGGCCAATCCATCATTGGTCCAAGTGTGTCTTATTTCCAACACCCCCCATAAGCCACAATGAAGATACTTGGGGCTCCTATCTTACCCTTTCTTGGATACCATGTTGAGTTGTTGCTTATGGACCAGCTAGGACTTGAACCTAGGACCTTCCATTTGTTGTTGGAGTGCTCTATTACTAAGGCAGTGGCCCCATTGTGGCTGGTCTATCATTGCTCTGAGTGTGCCTTATTTCCATCACCTCCCCAAGCCACACTACAAGAGTTTGAGCCTCCTTAGCTTGGCCTAGATTTGATATCATGTTGAGTTGTTGCTCATGGACCAGCTAGGACTTGAGCGTAAGACCTTCCATTTGTCATTGGTTTGTGGCAAACCCATCGTTGGTCCGGGTGTAACTTATTTCCAACACTCCCTCATAAGCCACACTACTGGTGCTTGGGCCCCTAGCCTACTCTAGCTTTGATACCATGTTGAATTGTTGCTCATGGACTAGCTAGGACCTTCTATTTGCTACCCAAGTGCTATACCATTGAACTATTGGTCCCTTTGTGGCTAGTCCATTGTTGGTCTAGGTGTACCTTATTTCCAATAGGAATGAGGTGTGGGAAGGAAGGCAAGGGTGGGTGGGAGAGAGAAATATATAAGAACATGTAGGAGAACAAGGTGGGGAATAGAAGATAAGGACAAAATAGTTGGAACTTATAGGACCCAACAATTTGAATCAATTAGAGATGAATGGGGGCTCTAGCATCCAAGTGTGTTTTTTTTTCCTAACACTTGGATGACTTTTGGGCCACTTTGAATTTTGGCCCAAAAGTATTACAATAGAATATAGGTGCAAAAGGGTTTTTATGGGGCACTACAAATCAACCCAAGACTCTGTATAAGAGCTTGAATTCAAGGGACATGGCTCTATGTTGTAACTACAGTGCTGGTCACTAAAGTGCAAGAGCATAAGGTGGAGATTGCAAAGTAGAAGATTTCAACCTTATAATAAGAAAATATTGGTTCCCTTGTTTCTCTAACAGTGTAAGCACTACTCTAGATTAGTTTTGAATTACTTAAAATTATAATTTTAACTCTATATTATAGTACACACTATAAAGGCATAGAGTGAAATAATACCTTTTAGATCAACACTATTTTCAAAGAACGGTTCATACGCAACTAATAGCACATTTTATTGTAATAAAAATATGAGAAACCTGCCCGGTATATTATCATCACAACATGATGCAAAAGTGTTCAAGAAACAAGCTATAAATGCAATGAATATCAAATATAACTCTGTGGTGAATATTTTCTGTGTATAATCACCCTTCAGCTAGGGGCTTCAACCTTGTGAGCCTTCTCACACGATCTTTATCAGTATTCTCTAGCATTCCCTGAAAATTCAATAGCTATTTGTGAGTTTCAAAACAATATAGCATTCGAGTTGTAAAGTTTTTGGAAATAACAGTGACAAATATTTGTATCAACATTTTGGATCACACTCATCCTGATGATGAATCACAGAGTGTGATTCTCATCCTGATGATGAATAACAGGGTGTGATACAAAATATTGATGCAAAAATTTAGCACACAGTTTGTTTTTTCAAAAGCTTTACAACTCAAACTCAAGGACTGTGAAAATCTTACGCTTAATACAATGTTTGTTCAACCAACATTGATCCACAGATAATTGGAAAAAGCAGCTTACCATCCAAACAATTTCATCCAAACAGAGACAAATCTTTCCATACTTGTCAAGGAAGATACGTTCTGTAGGGGTCTTTGTGGAGCATGCATCTTTCACTGATGTTGTTATTGCAAAGATAACTTCTGCCACTGTAAAAGTAAGAACAAACTATTCAGAATATCAAACAATTATTAAAGCTAACCCAGGTTCATCCACTAAATACAAATTTACAAGGGAGGAAGGCCTGAGTAGACTATCAAAAGTAACAGCCTTGTGAAAAGAAAATAGACAACAATTTGAAGCACAAGATTATAAATGCCTCTGAAAATACATCAGTAAACATACAAGCAAGCTCATCGTATTCATCTTTTCCAACAACATAAATGCAGATGTTGCCAAGAACAGTGTAGACAATATAGACGGACCTGCAAAACACATCCAAGAAAAGGAACATGATTAGAGTAGAAGTTCAAAAACTTACATCTGAAAAGCATGATGTTTCTGTGAATTTTCCGTTGTTTCCTGCAGAATTTTACCAGGTTTTTAGCTCTTTACAATAAAAGTTACTTCCAGTTTTTTGAAAAACCTAAACTATTTTAAGATACCCATGATCTTAGATCAAGTGGGTTGGAGTTTCAGAACAAATCGATTTAAATAGTTGCTTGACCCAAGCAAAAGACAAACATTAATATAGTTAACTACACAACTAAATGGCCAATGCAGCAATATCACATGGTAAACCAAAGAATTAAGATATGAAATCAATTGTATATTTACTATTAGCATACCCTTTGCCCAAACATGCATTCGTCAATTCTTAATGATGCAAACAATAAGCTACTACATTTGGTTAATTTAGTGAAGGAAAAGGTTCCTGCATCCTCCTAAGCTCTATATACACTATGGCCAATGAATTATGAGATCCTATAAAAATCGTTAAAATGAGCAAATGCACTGTTTTTATGCCTAAAAGTACCTCATTCTCTGGTGAACTTAAAAAAGGGAATAAGTGATTTGCACTTTCTGTAAGACAGTTTAAAACCCTACAGATAAAAACAATGCCCATTTGCAACCACAGAGATGTTGGTAATGTACATCTCGCAGTAGATTTAAACTGTGAACAATTTTCAATAAATATAAATTTAAGTTTCAAGCACCTGTGGCAGCGAAATAGGAAAAAGACCAGTAAAACTAAAACAAAAATACAATTTCATATGTACAAAATAAAGAACAGGTCCTAGCACTACTATAATTCTTCCCTCAAATGTTTACCAAAATTTGTCCCAGGACATCATCTAGCTCAGACTTCTTCATTCAAGCAAAAATAAAATTTACACTTTGCAGCAAACCAAAACAATAACAAAAAAATTCAGGTATTAACATTTTGAGTATATGCAGTAGTATAGATGGAAAAGTCACCCTTTTTACATTTGGGATTCCCACAGTAGCAACTAAAGATTATGTCAAAAAATTATGTATATAAATTGGATTTGACCAAAAAGTGTTGATAAAAATCAGGGTATTGTGCTAGAAATGACACGAGCAAGCCAAAGAACTTAGAAGTGAATGGGGTTGCTAAGGCCACTGGACTAAGAATAATGGACAAGGATTCAGCTTGAGAATACCATAGGCAAATTCAACCTAATTTAGAGATATTCCAGCAATAGGATTAACGTTCAATGTAATATCCTACCCTATGTTCACAATTAGGGTTCAGGTTCAGCAGTTCACCGATTTCTTTTCCCTGGGTTTGGTATGGCTGGAGCCTGGGTTTGACCATACAATATTATAAAAAATAAAAATCCAATATAACCTAGCCATGTTTCTGTATTGCATGAACAATTGAAGATTACATCAAAAATGTTATGTATCTAACTTGGGTTAGAAAGAGAAAGTGCTCTTAAAAATGGTTGCTGACAGTGGCTATAATCAGGGTATTGTGCTATCAATGAAACAAGCAAAGCCAAAGAACTCAGAAACTGAATAGAGTTGCTAAGGCCACTGAAATAAGAATAATGGACTAGGCTATAGCTGAAGAATAGAAGAAGCCAGACACAAATTCAACCTAAGCTAGAGAGTTATTCCAGCATTAACAACAACAAAAACAAAATTAATTATTCTGGAATTTATGTTGTAAGATGTGAATAACTTAACAATGGTTTCTCCCTGCAGGTGCTCCCCTGCGAACCCTAACCAACTACTGGATTTACAGCTCAAGCAAACCAGATCTGCTGTGCCTTCCACAGAGATAGGTGACAAGATTCTTGTTGCAGGTTCAGGGATAAGGTTGCTCGCAATGCTTCTCTGGAAGTGTGGGATAGGTCAGAACTCGCCTCTTTTAGCAGAGCAGGAGGAGATGTTACTGCCGTTTTGACCAGAAAATCCATTCGCATCTATTGTGAGTCAGGATATGGAGGCTATGGGGTTAGAGGATGCTGTCTTGAAAAATCATATCTGCCAGCAAAAGCCAGTGTAGAGTTAAAGCCCCTCAACTGTTCCAAGATGTCCCCAGTTTTAGATTTTGGGGAAGAGGTTTTGGAAGGTGAACAATACATCTTGAAATATGGCGTGGTCTTCCATTTTAGACAGCTGCGGCCAAGTGTTTCCAAGGTTCAGAAATGGAAATCTAGTTGCTAGCAACCTCACATGCAAAGTCACCTTGAAACTACCCCTATGCGGAAGGGTTTTTCATTGTAGTGTTTGAATCTCTCAAAGATTGAAATTTTTTATTCATGATCAGAATTGGGAATGGAGGAAGCATGAGCCCTTTTTGAAGTCATGGTTCCCAAATTCAATCCTTTAAAAAAACCATTAAGGTCATGCTGATTTGATTTAGACTAGCTGATCTTCCTCTCCAATTTTAGACTGACTCCTATTTTGCTACAATTGGAAACTCCATTAACAGATTTATTCAAACCTATGTTACCCGGGGACATGTACCCGGCAAAATCAGGGGCATCCCCGGCCGGAAACGTTTCAGAGGTGTGGGGACGCCTCGGAAACGTCCCCTCACTGTCCCCAATTTTGGCAAAAAATCGGAAATGTTTCCAGTACTTCTAGCAAAAAATTGGAAACGTCAGGGGACAGCTAGCCATCCCCAGTACAAACAGGGGACGCCTAGACATCCCTCGACTGTACCACGGACAGCTAGCCCTCCCCTACTATTTTTTAATTTTCTTTTTTTAAAAGCTCAGATTTGATTAAAATAAACATTTAAACTTAGTAAAATTTTAAAGCCTTTTAAATTTTTAATTTTTTTACGCATAATCACTGCCAAGGGAAATTGGGAATTAATTTGTTAAAAGTCAAAACTCAAAGCTTAAAAACTAAAGCTGTCATGACTGAGTTTTGTGAGTGTCGTGGAAAATGCGATAGGGTTTCACAGTGTTCACCACCGTTCAACAACAGAGCCTGAGCAAAAAAAACTGAGAGTCAGTGATTCCTCTACTGGGTTTCAAACTATGCAACAGGGTTGAGGCTTCAGCAAAAAACGACTCAAACAGCAATGCTGCGAGAGGCTTCTGAGAGTATTCGCTGTGTATTTAAAAAATTTAAAACTATTAATGTTGTTACCCTTGGGGTTTTTTTGAGTTGCATCAGACTAATCACAACCTTTGTGAGTTTCATATACATCACTAAAGAAGGGTGCTCAATCACACTTGAGCAATTACAATTGGGTGAAGAAATCTACACCTATATGATGATTTCTTTCTATGTTGCTTTCTATGAAATGAAAATATCAATTGAACTCTAATATTATATGTTAAGGTTCTATGATGTATATGATGATTGCTTTATCATATGAATATTTGAAATTTTCTATATTTTTTAAATTCTCTATTTTTTAATAGCCGTCCCCTGCTGTCCCCTAAAAATTGGCCTCCCTCCCATCCACGTCTGCGATACGTGTCCCCCCATCCCCTGTTGTCCCCGTCCCGGAAACTTGGGGTAACATAGATTCAAACAAATGTGGTGATTTCAACTTTCTCACACTACTTTTTTTCACATTATGCTAGATAGATATTTTGCAAGATCTCCAAGCAGATGTTGCTTTGAAAGTAGCAAATCGTTGTTGGAAGCAACTCCTGGAATATGAGGGTCTCGCTTTTCTCTGCTGGAGGTGCTTTACTATAGGACATGTTGCTAGTAACTGTTCTAACCCTATCCAGAAATCTGCCAACCAAGTTTTGTGGTGGAAGTTCTGCCCTACCATATTTTAGGTGCTCAGTCAGAGGCTCATTTGCTTTCTAAGGGCCCTCAAGATAGGGCTCCTGTGGTGGAGAATGTTTCAGCACATGCAGTGCCATCCCCAGAAATCCCTGCATTGTCTTCTGAAAGGCCAAATTCAAATGGTCTAGGGTTGAATCAAGTTGTTCCTTAATCCCCTTTAGCTTCAGTGGTGATGGCTAGTAAGCCTCCAATAGAGCCTCTCATTCCTTTGAGTAAGGTTTATTGATGTTCTCCTTGTAAACAACAGCCTTTTTGTCAAGGGAGCAGCTTGGTTTGGTTCTTCTTGGAGATGTGGATTGTGTTAAATTTAAGAACCAGAAATAAGAGCTAACAGAAGACAGAAAAATTCAACAACAAGAACAAATAAACACACAGAATTTACCCTGGGAAAACCCTCCTCCTGAGGGAGAAAAACCCAGCCAATAATATCTCTTATATTATTGAATCACAATGAGAAATCCTTTACAATAGAGGCTGATAATGAAGGCCAAAACACAGCATCACAATCTGATACACATCCAGAACTGAGTGACCTCCAAACTGTCAATAGTTATCACAGTCTGCACCTTACACCAATCTGCACTTCAAAAATTCGAACTTCACCTCTGAATACAGAAAGAATGTAAATACAAAGTGGTTTTCTAAACATAGCATGTCAGTTACATGCAAGTTAGATTCCTCTGTATGTCAGAAGGTGACTGCAGGACAGTTACAAGAGGACGCACAAGAGGAATCATGCAACTAAATTTAGGAGGCATTACAAAAAGATTCCACTGCATGTCAGTTTTGAATAAGACAGTTTGAAGGTCGGCCCAGCTTCAAAATAGCAAATACAAAGACAGCTGGAAGAATCTGACTGACGCTGTCATAAACATTAACACTCCCTCTCAGCTAGGGAGGATACTTCCAGCTGTACAAGACAAATCACCTCATCGTGATGTAGTCATCTCATTGTGATGTCCATCATGGCTACTCCAAGAGAAAGAAACAAGGGCTTTCACCTCAAATTTCTCTCGCAGAGAAAGATGCACTAACAAGGGCTTACACCTCAAATCTCTCTCGCAGAGAGAAATGCGTTAACAAGGGCTTGCACCTCAAATCTCTCTCACAGAGAGAAATGCGTTAACAAGGGCTTGCACCTCAAATCTCTCTCGCAGAGAGAAATGCCTTAACAAGGGCTTGCACCTCAAATCTCTCTCGCAGAGAGAAATGCATTAACAAGGGCTTGCACCTCAAATCTCTCTCGCAGAGAGAAATGCATTAACACATGAAGCAAGAGTCACTGAGGCTGAGACTCTCTCTCAGCAAGAGCAACATTCTCCACAATACCAAGCTTATCTCGAAAATAAGAAAACTTTACTCTAGGAAGTGGCTTGGTGAGAATGTCAGCTGTTTGCTCATCCGTGCAAACATACTTGAGTTCAACTGATTTCCTTTGAACCATATCTCTCAAGTAATGATACTTGATCTCCACATGCTTGGTTCTATCATGAAAAACCGGATTAACAGAAAGCTTCACACAACTTTGGTTGTCACAAAGAATCACAGTAGGTTCCAAAACCTGCCCAAACAGTCCTGCAAGAAGCTTTCGAAGCCACACTGCTTCTCGAGCTGCCACACAAGCTGCCACATATTCAGCTTCTGTTGTACTTTGAGCCACACATGACTGTTTTCTGCTGCACCAAGAAATCATAGCAGACCCTAAGCTGAAACAACAACCAGAAGTGCTCTTCCTATCAGGTACACACCCTGCCCAATCTGAATCAGAAAAACCTTGCAATTTCATATCTTCACAAGAAGTATATTTCAGACCATATCCCACTGTACCACGTACATATCTCAATATATGCTTAGCTGCAACAAAATGAATCTGTCTAGGCTCAGACATGAACTGACTAAGAGTGTTAACAGCATAACATATATCAGGCCTAGTATTGATCAAATACATTAAAGAACCAATTAACTGCCTGTACATAGTAGGATCAACTAAATCTGAAGTGGCAGCAACCTCATGTAGCTTTTTCAGATTTGCTTCCATAGGAGTTGACATAGACTTGCAGTCTAACATACCAAATCGTTTCAAAATGTCAATAGCATATTTCCCTTGACTCAGGAAAATTTCATTTGGTCTTTGCCATACTTCTAAACCAAGAAAGTAATGCAAAAGACCAAGATCTTTCATCTCGAATTCAGAGGTTAACTCTTCCTTACATTTAGCAATAAGATCATCTCCTCCAGTAATAAAAAGATCATCAACATAAAGAACCAAAATTAATGCTTTATCTTCAATTACCTTGAAATAGAGATTTGGATCTGCATCATTTTTGAGGAAGCCCAAGCTTACTAAATAATGATCAATTCTTTCATACCACGCACGTGGAGCTTGCTTAAGGCCATACAAGGCCTTTTTCAATCTGCATACATGTGATTCCTTCTCATGAATCACAAAACCCTCTGGCTGCTCAATAAATACCTCTTCTTCAATTACACCATTTAAGAATGCTGTCTTTACATCCATTTGATGTAATTTCCATCCTTTAACAGCAGCAATAGCAATAATGGTTCTGATGGAAGTATACCGAGCTACAGGAGCAAATGTTTCCTCATAATCTATACCTTCTTTTTGAGAAAAACCTCTTGCTACAAATCTGGCTTTATACTTTTCAATACTTCCATCGGCTGCATGTTTAATTTTGAACAACCACTTAGTAGAAACAACAGATTTACCTTTAGGTCTTGGAATAATATCCCAAACATCATTCTTGATAATAGATTGATATTCTTTTGTCATGGCATCTCTCCATACTTGCTGGTTTGAAGCCTCTTCAAAACTTGAAGGCTCAAATTCAATAATATGATTCATTGAAGCAACATAACCTGCAAACTTATGAGGTCTCTTACTTTCTCTGAAAGTACCACGAGGGGCTGCAAATTTTTCAGCCTCTTCCATAGTATGCCTGGCCCACAAAGGTCTCTTCTTGTCAGATGAAACATTACTTGGTCCAGAATAGGAATCTAAAGGATCAACAGGACCAAGAGGGTCTTCTAAATCAAGAGTCTCCCTCTGAATCTCAGAAGGGGAATCAGGAGCAGCAATGTCCATATCTTGAGAAGTCTCATGATCTTCTCTATCAATTTCCATAGAAGATCCTTTAGATCTTTTGCAAGCTACATCTTCTTCAAATGAAACATCTCTGCTGATTTCAATTTGCTTTTGTCCCGGAATGTAGACCCTGTAAGCTTTTGAAGTTTCACTGTAACCAACAAAAATTCCCTTTTTGCCTGAAGGTTCTAATTTAGATCTTTTATCTTTAGGTACATGAATGTAAACTGGACATCCAAAAATTCTAAAATGACCAACTTCAGGTTTGATACCTGTGAATGCTTCTTCAGGAGTCATATTGTCTAAAATTTGATGTGGGCTACGATTCTGAACATAAACAGCTGTCCTGCAAGCTTCTGCCCAAAGAAAAATTTGAAGGCCTTGATCATGGATCATGGCTTTCGCTGCCTCAACAATAGATCTGTTCTTTCTTTCTGCAACTCCATTTTGTTGTGGATTATAAGGGACACAAAACTCCCTCTTAATCCCAGCATCAATACAGAAATTTTGAAAAACACCAGAAGTATATTCACCCCCATTGTCAGACCTTAAAACTTTGATCCTCTTATCATACAAATTCTCTACTTGAGCTTTGAACTCTTTAAATCTAGACAGGACTTCATCAGATACTTTAGATTTTAGAAAATAAATCCAAGTCTTACATGAGAAATCATCAATAAAAGTCACATAGTACCAAAAACCACTCAATGATGCAGCAGACATAGGTCCACACTAGTCTGAATGAATCAAGTCTAAAATTCCTTTTGCTCTACTTTCACTATTGTGAAAAGGACTTTTAATGTTCTTACCTAAAGCACAACCTTTGCAGACACCATCATGTTCTTGATTGAGCTTTGGGAGACCAATGACCACCTTCTCCATGGAAGAAAGAGTTCTGAAATTTAGATGAGCAAATCTTTTATGCCACAACTCGCTAGAACTCATGGAATCATGTGCTAGAGCTTGAATAGGACGAGCCGAAAGTCTATATAGACTCTCATAACGGGCACCAATCTCACGAGCTGTCTTAATGCTGGAGTTCTTCTTCCATGCAAGAACTTTGCCTTCAGCAAATGCAACTTGATATCCTTTATCTTCCAATGCTGAAATAGAAATCAGATTCCTCTTGATTCCAGGAACGAATAGAACATCACTCAGATGAAGAGGAATTCCTGAATTTAAATGAAAGGATGTAGTTCCAGCACCTTTCACAGAATAACAAGCATCATCACCAATAATAACCTACAAGTGGGTATCCTTTTCTCTTAGATTAGAAAGATGTTCTCGATATCCCGTAAGATGGCGAGAAGCACCACTATCAATTAGCCAAGTCTCACTATCAGTAGGAACATTACTTGAAAGAGCTGATATAAACAAGAAACCCTCTGAATCTTCACTTGATTCTCTATGAGTAGATTCATTTTCAACATTTGTAACAGCAACTTGATGCTTAGGTCTTGATGGACAATCTTTAGCAAGGTGACCATACTTGTCACATCTGAAACACTGAATCTTAGATAGATCCTTCTTCTTCTTAGGTTCAGGGGCTGAACCAAAATTCCTATCTTCATACCTCTTGAAGTTTCCTTTCCTTCCTTTCCTTTTAGAAGTATGAGCAGCAAGGACATGCTCTTCTTCATGGTGAGATCTTCGCCCATTTCCTCGTGCCTCCAATTTGCATTCCTCTTGAATACAATCAGCTCTTCCACTAATTCCTTGAATGAAAGATTCCCAAGAGTGAGGAAGGCCATTCATGGCCAACATAACCAGGTCTTTGTCTTCAATAGAATTTCCAATAGCATTTAGCTGATCCTTCAATTCTGAAATCTTCATGAAGAAGGATACAACAGATTCTCCTCTAGCCATTTTAATATGTAAGAGTTGACGCCTTAACGCTAGAGCTTTGCTAGAGTTGTTAAATTCATGCAAACTTTGAAGACACTCAAACATCTTTTTAGCTGAATCTAGCTTTGAAATGACAGGTACCAAATGATCCTTAACAGAATCAATCAAAATCTTCTTTGCCATAATATGGTTCTTTCTCCATTGAGCTTTCTCAGTGTCATCAGCAGGTTCAGCAACATCAGTCTTCACATAGTTGAGAAGGTCATTTTCTTCAAGTGCAATTAGGATTCTGAATTTCCATGAAATAAAGTTGGATGCACCATCCAGCCTGTCTTCAACTTTGAGTCCATTCACCATTGAAGAAAGCTGAAATAAACAGGCTAGAAGACAAGCAAGAATATTTCAAGACTTACGAGTTCTGGTTCTGGATCTTTTCTTTAGACCCGCTCTGATACCATGTTAAATTTAAGAACCAGAAATAAGAGCTAACAGAAGACAGAAAAATTCAACAACAAGAACAAATAAACACACAGAATTTACCCTAGGAAAACCCTCCTCCTGAGGGAGAAAAACCCAGCCAATAATATCTCTTATATTATTGAATCACAATGAGAAATCCTTTACAATAGAGGCTGATAATGAAGGCCAAAACACAGCATCACAATCTGATACACATCCAGAACTGAGTGACCTCCAAACTGTCAATAGTTATCACAGTCTGCACCTTACACCAATCTGCACTTCAAAAATTCGAACTTCACCTCTGAATACAGAAAGAATGTAAATACAAAGTGGTTTTCTAAACATAGCATGTCAGTTACATGCAAGTTAGATTCCTCTGTATGTCAAAAGGTGACTGCAGGACAGTTACAAGAGGACGCACAAGAGGAATCATGCAACTAAATTTAGGAGGCATTACAAAAAGATTCCACTGCCTGTCAGTTTTGAATAAGACAGTTTGAAGGTCGGCCCAGCTTCAAAATAGCAAATGCAAAGACAGCTGGAAGAATCTGACTGACGCTGTCATAAACATTAACAGATTGGACTTTAGTTTCCAATCAGAAATCTTGTAAATCTAAGAAAATTACTTCCTATACGCTTAGACATGGAGGCAAGAAAGGGAGAGGATTGCTGTGATCTTTCTTCATAAGCATTATATATGTCTTTTTTCAATCCAAGGGCAGGGCCCCCAATAGATACCCCATCTCATAGAACTTAGAAGCAATAATCTGCAAAAATCCTGATTAATCCCAATTTTTAAAAAATCTATAGGTTGGATGATTTTTTCCCCAAGTTTTTGAAAAAATCTTTGACCTTTTGGTGAACAATTTTTTCCCATTTCAAACTGCAAAATTGCCAAAAAAATGCATTTAAAACTTGCAAAAAAATGCGAATAAAATCACGCTGACTTTTGTGTGAAAAAAAACCATTAGACCATAGCATGTTGCTTACTATTATGCTTTGATAGATTTTTTCAAAGCATCCATAGCTTGTTCGAAAGCACTTGTTTTAGGCTTTTAGCCATAGCAGCAAGGCAGTGAACTGTTTGATAAAATGCTTTGGTAGACATGTATGAAAAATGTGGTAGCATAGACAAGGCAGTGAACTGGTTGAAAAATTGCCTCAAAGAAATGTGGTCTCATGGTGATGGAATGCCATGACAATCCATAACAATCAAAGGCAGTGAACTGGTTGAAAAATTGCCTCAAAGAAATGTGGTCTCATGATTGCTATGGATTGTCATGGCATTCCATCACCACGAGACCACATTTCTTTGAGGCAATTTTTCAACCAGTTCACTGCCTTGTCTATGCTGTTGCTTACTATTAAGCTTTGATCTAGTTTTTCCAAGCATCCATAGCTTGTTCGAAATCACCTGTTTTTGGCTTTTAGCCATAGCAGCAAGGCAGTGAGCTGTTCGATAAAATGCTTTGGTAGACATGTATGAAAAATGTGGTAGCACAGACAAGGCAGTGAACTTTTGAAAAAAATGCCTCAAAGAAATGTGGTCTCATGGTGATGGAATGCCATGACAATCCATAGAAATTTGCTTGTCATGGCATTCCATCACCATGAGACAACATTTCTTTGAGGCATTTTTTCAACCAGTTCACCACCTTGTCTATGCTATTGCTTACCACTATGCTTTGATAGATTTTTTCCAAGCATCCATAGCTTGTTCAAAAGCACCTGTTTTAGGCTTTTAGCCATAGCAGCAAGACAGTGAACTGTTTGATACAATGCTTTGGTAGACATGTATGAAAAATGTGGTAGCATAGACAAGGCAATAAACTGTTGGAAAAAAATGCCTCAAAGAAATGTGGTCTCATGGTGATGGAATGCCATGACAATCCATAGAAATTTGCTTGTCATGGCATTCCATCACCATGAGACCTGTTGGTGTACATTTTATCATCCACCGAACACTTTAGAATAAAAAGTCCAGACACTTTATCCTCTCTTGAAAAACCACCGCATATGCTAAAGATTGCGAGAAGATCATATGGCAATTCCAAGGTTTCTTTTGTTAGGTCTTGACGTCTGGATAAGCTCAATGGGCGTTGTGATATGCTGGTAATACACAAAGGGACTTATGTTAACAAACCTCTTACAAGCTAGGACTTGGACTAATTTGACAATAATGCTCTTTCTTTTTTTCTTTTTTTTTTCGGTGGTTTTGGATTTTCGAAAAAAAATGCAAAAGGATGAGGGTTTAGAGGTTCTATGCTACTCCTAGGAATTCAAGAGACAGTAAAGATTAGGTGAAACTAATAACCGCACTTTGCTTCACCTCGCTAGGACAACTACACAAAGTGGGTGCAATTTTCAAGGGGTATGCTTATGATTTTCACGTCATGAAGAATTACCATCAAATCAAACAATACTCATCCAGAAAGAAGTTAAGCATCCACAACTATAAGCTCAGGCTAACTTTACGCATTGAATAAAAATCATCTATTCAAAGAAAGTATGAGCTAAGTTTCACCATAAATCAATACTATCAAATCTTGCATTCAAATCAAATTCTATTCTAATTCTAATCTATTGTTGAAGGAGATACGTAACCTTGCTACCACTTGACAATAAGAAGGCTTCAAAGCAAATCATGCATAAGAGCTTTTATTATCCAAAGTAGCTATACGCAACAATTTCATAAACTCCCTTCACCATATGAAAATGAGAGAGCAAGAGTTTATATAGAGTTTCTGAAAATGAATGAAAGGCCGAGATCAAGACATATCAACCCTAATTAGGGTTGATATAAAATATCATCAACATCAATTGCATGAAAGACAAGTGGCGCCAAGAACTATTTGCAAGGAAGTGCATCTCTATCCTCTCGAGCGGCAGTGTGTTCAATGACCCTGGACATGATCGAGATGACCTCTTCCATCGTGACCTACGGCAGCATGTTTACTTTGAATTCCAACCCGTCCAACTCCTCAGCACATCCAGCAAAAGTATTTTCCCATTCCAATTCCTGTTTCAAGAAGACATCTCTGATAGACAAGAAGTTTGCCACCTTAGTCAAATTCTACCTTAGGATTGGTCCAGTGATGGTGGAGAAGATTTCTCGAGCTCTGTGCTTTAAATTTTCCACCTGCATGTCATTCTCTCGGATGATCTCCTTCTCAAGTGCATCCGCAGCTATGAGGAAAATCTTGTTCTGAACCTCTTTAATCTGCTCTTCAATTTTGACTCCATCAGACTTCACTCTTTCCAAGACCTCACTCTGTGCTGTCAATGCCCAATACCAAGTGTGGAAGTCATAGGCAGGGCTACTGCAATTATCTTCCCATCAATCAACTCCTGTTTTGGAATTCCCTTCAACACTCTAAGGCATGGAATGATTCTATCCTGAACATCCTGGAGGTTGTCCCAAACTTTTGTCACGACAGCAAGTCTAGAAAGCAATGAGGAAGCCTGTCCATAAGCCAGTGTCAATCTCTCCATAAATGTAGTCACTTCCTCGCTCTTACCCACCATCCACTCCTTAGTTTCTTTACCTGTGACCATCTCTTCTTCAAAGTCCTTGGCCGCTTCTTGTGAGGAGTTCAAAAGTGGAGGAGCTACTGCATCGCCTTGATTGAGAGGTTTGGTCAAGTGTTTATGTACTCCTTCAAGCGTTCAATCTCCTTTTTATACTCTCTTTTCTTCGCCACTTCCTTTTCCAACCTTGTCTTGATAGAAGTGACTGGATTGTCTAAGTCTTCTACTTCTTGACCTTTTGTGGTTGGGCCTAAGTTGACAATGGTGATGGCGTATTCTTGAGGAGCAATATCCTCCTTTGACTTATCTACTGTCGGTACAACAATTTGTACTGTATAGTGGCCTGCTTCGTCCTGTTGATGTGATTTTTGTGACCTCACCAACCAGGTAGAACAAAGTTTCCAAATGGATACCCTATTCTCTCTTGAACAAAGTATTCGGCGTGCTAAGATTGCGAGTGAGATCACGCCTTCAACTCCAAGGTTCTTTAAATGCGAATAGGCTCAGTTTGGTTGATGTGTATATGCTGTGTACTCACGAGGGGACTTACGTAGTTCAAAATGAGTGTAGTAACGACCAATTTGTGCTTTTGAAGGGGATTTTGCGCGAATGATTTGGCTTTAGCGTGCAAGTTTCCTAAAACTAACCAGGATTATGCGGAATTGAATGGTTGCAGAGATTTCTAAAATCTAACGTCTAATCTAAATGCAAATGGATGTTACGCTCAACTTAAATGAACTTCGAACAAACATTGTTTAGCCTCCTGTTGGACAGCATCAACAAAGTAAGTGCAATCTTCAAAGGATGAAAATGATGTTCAAATCAGGATTCAATGGTGCAACTACCATCACAACAATGCGTAACTACCTATGAACCTTGATCGAAGTTAAGAATAAAAAGTCCAGTTGACCACACAGGACGTGCTTACCATCAGCAAGAACGTTAGTGGTATGGATAAAAGAAATTCACTTATATCAAGCATAAACATCCATGTCTAACTACAAGCATGAAATTAAGTTCCTAATTGAAGTCAAAGGAATAAGAAACCTCACGAACTATTCGAAACAAAGTTGGAATTCACCATCAATGAAATGCTTTATTAAGAATAGCCTTTTGTGACAATCTCTTACAAAATTCTCAAAGGGAGAATTCCCCTTCTTCTTCAACAATGCAAATGAAAAACTACTCTAACTTAAAAGCTTCTACTCTCTATTCTGCTTCAACAATAGCTCTTTATTCTCTGATTCTATGACTACTAGAGTACAAATGAGGGGGACTCCCCCTTATATAGCTGGCCTGTTTCAACCGACGGCCCAGATCAAATTACAATGGAGGGCTCAGATTGAGCCACCTCAGCCCTAGACGAGCTTTGCCCTAAAAACTGCCAGAAGGTGGAGTGGCGTCATAAATGCTCCCAAAATAGCAGATTCCTCCTTTGACCACCATGAGCAATTAATGCCCACTAACCTTCTAGAAGATTCTCGTCCATGACCCGGATTCCTTTGCTCTTCTCTCTGACCGCATACGCTATGAATCGCGCCAGCACTGCGTCGACCTCTTCTTCAGAAATTGATGGAGTAAGATTCAACTGATACTCTAAGATGGCGACCATTTGTTCATGCTTCTCGCAAGATTTTTCCCAAGTCTCCATAGAATCTTGCGTGCTCTGAATGATTGTTGAAAACGTGGAGATGTTTTCAAAATCCAACTGGGAAAATGTTCTCATCTCAGAAAAGAATGGCTGCAATTTTGCCCTTAGTCCTTCTGCATCTACCTCCTCATGCGCAAGCCTTCTTGCGAATACTGACTCCAAGGTGTTGAGAATACTCTCGCGAATATTCCTCATAGCCTTTCTGATCTTGGAGGACTCCATTGCTGCAGTGTCAAAGAAACTCTTCCCTGTGAACGCTGCTGAATACCATCCACGGAAGTCATATCTATCACCCGCTTGAATTACCCCTTCATTCACCAGAGTTTGCGTGGGAACACGCATCAAAACAGCAAGACGTGGGATAGTATTGTCTTGAAAGATGTGGGTATCTCCCCAAGCCTGCTCAACATTATCCAAACGTGAAAGAATACCGGAAGCATTTTGGAATGCTGAGACGAGATCCGCCATGAACTTTTCTGCCTCAGCACGGACACCATTCACCCACTTATCCCCTTCTCGTACAGCCCTCTTCACCTCTTCCAAGCCGCTGATCGGCTCACGTGGCACCTCTGGTGGAAGCTCTGCTGCTGGATTACCTTGAGCAACAGGATGCGCGAGATTTTGCACATACTCAACCAACGCTCTGTGCTCTTTCTTCAACCTCTTATATTTTCCTTCTTTCTTTACCAGCCTATCTTTCAATGCCTGAAATGAGCTCTCAGCTTCTTCCACCACTTGCGCTCCTGAAGGGCGTCCCAACTCAACTGTGGTGATTGTGTATTTCTCCGGAATTGCATCACTCAAATCGTGATCTTCTCTTGGGGCAGGGATGTGAAGACTATGGGAACCTGCCTCATTGGTTTCTATCTTTGTATATTTCCTCGCCCTCTTCCGCTTTGGCGACTTGCTTGTTCTATTCAAGAGTTCTTCCATTTCAATTGCTAGGTTGGCGTCATCATCCTGGTCTCTTCTTATCGCCTGTGAAAGCCAATTTCGCTGAATATCATAAACAATCAGAGGCTGCTCCTCAGTTGCTTCCACTTCCCGAACTTCTTCCCGAGCGGTATTTGGTGGAGGCTCGATTATCTCGACCTCTTGATCACTTCCTTCATGTGTCCCAGCATCTTCCTCTCCGAAGGAAAAGTCGAAGTGGGTGTCCATATCTGTGTCTTCCCCTTCATCTAGCTTACTGGCAGCCTCAGGATCATTCACACTTTGATTATCTACCTCCCTTGGCATAGGCTGGTTGACTTCTCCAACTTCCGGTTCTTCATTTCTCGGAGCTCTCTGACTAGCAAACAATGAAACTTCACGCCTACTGGAGGCATGAGATACCAGCTGAGTTGAGGACGTGTCCTCTGATCCCTGAGGCTCTGGCTGAACGGGCTCCCTTCTTTTCGGTTCTGGACCTCGTGTGAGTTGCTTCTTCCTCTTTGCTACCATCGGCGGCCTTCTATCACCCATGAGGTCATACGTGAGGGCGACTGACCTTCTTCTTAACCTGTTAACACGCTCATCCACCCAAGCCCTCGTGAATGTCATGACTGGGATAGACAGAGTGTCTAGATCCGCAATCTCTGGTTCGGCCCAATCTATTGGTGGCATCGGAGCGTTCTTTACCGTTTCATAATCTAGATGGGTGACCCTAGTATCCTCCTCAAGTTGATCCGGCACCTTAATCACCTCACACTCCCTGAT
Organism: Sequoia sempervirens; assembly: GCA_007258455.2. Lineage (NCBI taxonomy): Eukaryota > Viridiplantae > Streptophyta > Pinopsida > Cupressales > Cupressaceae > Sequoia > Sequoia sempervirens. The sequence goes on from VDFB02271358.1 coordinate 205,473,760, forward strand.
TAGCTTTAGAGGCAGCCTTGAAAACATCCTCTTCCTGATTTCATCTTCGCTTCCAGCATTTGCCCAAAAGTCCTCCATGTGAGCCTTGTGTTTATATTCTTCTCCTTGTACCGTTCCAATCATTCCCTTAGGATCAAAATTCTGTCGGCTCGTGTGAAGAGTCAGCTTGTAGAATTTTAGCTCATCCTCGGCCTCTTTGGCTGCTTGTAAGGTAGGGCATTCCTCGAGTGAATTTCCCAACACAATGGGAAAATGAAGACCTCCCTTCTTCTTTCGCCTTATAATTTTGTCGTAGGCCACCAATTGCCTAGACAACTCGAGTAGGATCATTCTGTTAGTGGGGTACCTAGGCAGCTTGTAAACATATGAATCATAACCCGGAAGCCTCAAATAGGTGAACTTTGGGAATTGGACGAACCAACACCCATATTCTTCGATGAGCATCTGAGCTTCCTCGGATATCCTCTGTTGTAGCCTTTGCTGAAGAGTCCTCGTGATGTACATGGTAAAGGCATCATTCACTCTCTGAAAGTCACCAGTGTGAGTAAGATGCAACTGTCTGCACGACTGGTGGATCTTAAACTGATTGTAGCCGCAGCCAATGGGCTCTTGGTACGCCAATCCTCTATACTTAGTCATTCGAGCTAACATGTAAATGACATATGAGCTCATATAAAACGTTTTTGTTCTTCTGAGACTCCGGAACTGCTCGTCAATATTATCACTGATCATCTTTGCCCAGTTCACTTGCTCGTTCCCCTCGAGCACTACGCTGATGTAAAAGAACATCCATGGCTCGAATATGAAAGATTGTGGGCTACCATTGACCCTGCTGAGCAACATAATGATGTCGCAATATTCTTGCTTCAGCTCCTCTGAGATTATTTGTTTCGGTAGCCTGGCAGCAGGTGGCTTTGGCTTGCGCATCCATGAGGTGTTTATTCTTTTCATACACTTCTCAAAGGTGGTGGTGTACATCTTATCTGCCTTGGCCTTGGACTTATACAACATGTTGTCCGTGGCGAGGATTCCAAACGCCTCGCCAATCGCATCTGGAGCGAAATTAGCCATGATCAATCCATCGGGAGAGGTGATAGTCCGATCCTCAGTATTGTAGAAGTTGGCACACTCAAGAATCAACTCAGGACAACGGAATGCTGGTTGGAAGCCTGCTGCATTGTACAACCCACTCTTCACAATATTCTGTGATGCATCTATTGGAAGGTTGCCACCTTGCCCGTACATTCGGCGTATGAACGCCTCGAGGTTGAATGGCCCGAGATTGGTATCTGTCAGATTTCCATGCTTTGAGATGATCTTTGATTCCGGGATGAAAGACTTCTTTAGACTCTTGATTTTCGCCTGCCTGGAGGCGTTCTCCTTAACAGCTTCATTGTTTGCAACCTTAGTTCCAGCCTTGCTAGTTCCAGCAGCGTCAGCCATCTGCAAAACAAAAAGCGAATATTACTCCATCAACTTTTTAAAATAATCATGTGAGGCGGCTGGCGGTTGGAGTTGGCTGCAAAAATAAATACAAGTTAGTAGCATTAGCAGCCAACTTTGACTTCTCAAAAATTAAACTTCAACCTCCAGCAACTCGCAGCCAAAAGAAATAACTTAACTCTATCAATCTCAACCTCGAAAAAGCGTGTTAAGTTTCAGCAAATTTTAAAATCAACAATTTCGAATTAAAATCAGCAAGCCTTTGAATTAAATTACCAAGTTTGAAATCAACTCTTCGACAGTTATACATCAGCAACTTCGAAGAAAATAAATCCAAGAGTTTTTTAAACGAGCAAGTTAAAATTCGCAAGCTTCAACAATTAAAAATCAACTTTTCGGAAGTTATAAAATCAGCAACTTCGAAAAGCAATCGAAAATCAGCACTTCGCAAATTATAAAACAGCAATTTCGAAGGCTTTACAATTTAAATCTAATTCGATTCTAACACTCAGCAATTTCAAACAACTTCGACAAAATTTAAAGCTCAAGCAACTTCGCATTCAAACATTCTCAGCATTTTAACTCTCAGCATAAATAAACGATTTCAGCATTTCAACTTTTAACTTCAAAGCATTTTCGACTTTCAGCAAAATAAAAAGTTTCAGCAACTTCGAATACATACCTCAACAACGTGAAGAAATAAAAATGCTAAACCCTTTTACTTCGAAGCACTTCGCAACTTGCAACTTCGAATCTCAGCAACTTCAAGAAACCAACTTTCAGCACTTTCAATCTCAAAAATCGAACTTTCAGCAACTTCTCGAATTAAATCTCACAACTCAACTTGCCAGCATAAATTTCAACTTCGAATCTTGTGAGATGAGAATGAAAATCCTCGGAGTTTTATAGCAAAAGGCTGGCGCTAATTTTAGCAGATGCCTTTTATTCCTTTCATCATGACTGACGCGTTTGCTAATTTTAAAAGGGAATATTCCAGTCGTCAGGCAGTTATTATGGCAATTTGCTATTCGGGGAGATTCTTTCCTCGATTTAAATTTAAAATTCCCTCCCGACTGCCAGTTACCTCCAGTGATTTCGAGAAAATCATTTTTACATCGATTTGAAGTTATCTCGACTGTATTTTAAAATGGCACTTTTAATTTATTAAAAATTTAATTTAATTGCCATTTTAATTTATTTCTTCAACGTATTTTAAATATTCGATGTCAACTGCCAAAACTGGCTAGGCGTAATTTTATTTTCCGTCCGTAATTAACTTCCAAAACAAATTCCCCTTGCTAAATCGTCCGAAATTTTAAAATTGCATGGGTCAAAATCGAAGGGGGAATTTAATATTAGACTTAGGAAAATAATTAAATTAATTAATTAAATTAATTTCTCCGTCTTGCTAAGAGAAATTTTAATTTCTTCCAAACGCCTTTCAATTTAATCGTGCTGAGGGAAAATTTAATCTCCATTTGATTCCCTTCAAACGCCTTTAAATTTATTTTTTTGCTTTTTATCCCCACGCTTTGATTTTTTTGAAATTAAACGCCCTTTAATTTATTTCTTGCTTTTTTTTTAAAAACGCCTTAAGCAAATTTTAAACTTCCTTTTGATTTCCCAAGGGCGCAATTTGAAGGGGATACTTTTAATCTTCTCAACGTTTAACATTTATCTAACCAAGGCGCACATACTTAACCCAATGCCCCTTTTAATTTCTTGATGCCAGTTAAATACTTCCAAAAATTGTTGCTTGATTTCCTTTGAATGTTAAATCTCCTAACTTTGAACGCCTTTTTTTATTTCAAGCTTGGGCGCATATGGGGTAAGCAGCTTTGAATTTCACCATCTCAGGCGCATTCTCCATGCTGAGGTTTTAGCTGGAGGCGTATTCCAAGCACTTCCTTTCAGGCGCCTATCACATGTTGAGCATCAAATTTCCATCTCCAGGCGCATATAAGACCTCCAGCCTTGCATTTCCAACACTTAAGTTTCCTTCAAGGGTGAGCTTTGAGTTTACGTCTTGGGCGCAAATCACAGGAGGCCCGTCCAATTTCTTTGCTTGGGCGCATTTTATACTAGGTGCTTTAAGGCGCATATGATGGGGGGAACTTTCAGCTTTGACACTTAGCAATTTTCAATTTCCCACGCATTTTCCAGATTTGCTATCAAGGGCGCATATGAGTACATGAGCTTCTAGTTTGACATGGGCGCACTTTAGCCTGGCAACTTCAATCTGGGGGCGCATTTGAGTGGTCTAACATTCACTTTAAATGCCATGGGCGCATATGAGAGGTGGAGGTTTCAATTTCAACATTGAGCGCATTTTATATGATCAACATTCACTTTACCCTTTTTCTAAGTTCCTTGCAAAATGAGGCGCATATAGCATATCTAACTTTCACTTTTTTTACTTAGGGCGCATTTGAGATCATCAACTTTTACTTTTAGCTTGAGGCGCATTTAGCACATCCTCCTTCCAATTTGTTCCTAGGCGCATATGAGACCATCAACTTTTACTTTTAGGCACTTAGAAAATTTCAAGGCTTTTCTTCTTTCCCAGGGCGCATTTGAGTGCTGGAGCTTTCACTTTTGTCCCAAGCACATTTGACAAGGTGTATTTTCATTTTGACTAGGGGCGCATATGGGGTATGGTACTTCCAGTTTGTTTGCCTGGGGCGCATTTGAGTGGTGATACTTTTAACTTAACGCCCTAGATACTTACCTTGCTTGCCTAACACCCAGGGGCGCATATAACATGCCAAGCTTTCATTTCAACCAAGGCGCATTTGACCCCCTGTGGTTCCATTTTTCAACATTTCAACATTTTCTTGCTAAATCAACTTGTAAGGGCGCATTTGGACTAGTCTCCATTCATTTTGTGTCATGGGCGCATATGACCCCCTGAGCTTTTAATTTTGCCTTAGCCAATTTCAAGCCATCTCCAAGGGCGCATATCAAAGGTGACATTCCCAGTTTTGTCAAGAGGGGCGCATATGACAGTCAACTCTCAGTTTCACCACTGGGCGCAAATGGATGGGTCTACGTTCAATTTTGACACACTTAGTGAAATTTTCATCTTTTTACTCCCTCCAGTCTCTAGGGCACATTTAAGGGTCCAAGCATTAAGTTTCATGAGGGGGGCGCATTTGGATGTCTTAACTTCCAGCTTCGAATTTAGCCACTTTCTAAACCTTCAACCTTGGTGGGCGCACTTTAACCCTGCAACTTCAAGTTTTCCAGACTTAGTCATTTTTCCGCCTCTGTTCAGTCTTGAAAGCGAGTTTCACTACCGGACTTGAAATTTTATCCATTTTAGCAAATTTTACGCCCTCTGCCAGATTTAAGTTGATTTTCCTTGGTCAACCCTAACTCGCCCCGACTTTCTATTTTTAGAAAGTTCTTTGAATTTTGCGCCGTTGACTGGATCTTGACTCCAGAAAGCCTGATTTTCACTTTGCTCTAAATTTTGACTGACTTAGTGCTGTCGATGCCCGATGCCTGTTTGTACTCACTATTTTTAGCAACCTGCTAAAAATAGAAACTATTCAGAAAGTCTTCAAATTTTGCGTGTTGAATGCCCGAAACATGGTGATTGCGACTGGATGCTGCTTCTGCGTGAATGTCTGGTTCCGCCCTTGATTTTAGGAAACCCTAATTGACCTGCTAAAAATAGCAATTGTCTGATTCTTCACTCTCTGTAATTCTGTTTATTTCGAAATTCGCGCCAAAGACTCCTCATCACATGTTCGACCTGTACTCGCTGAGATCTGGTGCTGACCTGCCAATTATAGCTGCTGCTGAAGTGACTTACTATTTATAGTAAGTGCCCGTTTCTGAGGCTTCCTTTGCTCCGTTTGCTTAGAAATCTGGACAGTGTGCCCGTCGTTGGTGAACTTGCCTGTGTATGCTGACGCCGAGATCAACTTTCTATTTATAGCCCTTGTCCAAAATGCCCTACTAAAAATGGCAGGTTCTCCGATTGCCTTCAAATTTTGCCAGCAGCTTCTCGGAAGGATGTCAATCATGATGGATACCTCAGTTTTGAACGTTTTGACCTCTGACTCCTCATTTTTAGTGCTGAAGCTCGAAACCCTAATTTTGTGCATGTTGCTCAGATGAGCTCCGTTTGACCTCGTTTCAGTTGTATGATGATCAGCTTGCATTTCTGAGGTGTTGAGTAGCTGCCCAAGTGACACCTGCTAAAAATAGAAAACGGCCGGAAAAGTGACTAACCGGCTGCCGGATGATCTTGCATGTCATACTGCCCGAAAAATCTTGAAAAACCCAGAAAAACCCGAAAAATTTCCAACATGCACGCACTGGCTAAAAATAGTAAGTTTCGAAAAGTGGTCACTCCATTTGCATGTTACACTGTCGCGAAGCTCTTGGAAAACCCAGAAAGAAAATGCCGACATGCGCTGAAAATGTCTGCATGCAAACCCTAATATTGGCCTCCGAAGGCCGAATGCTGAAAGTTGTCATCCTGCTTTGCATGTCATATCGTCGCGAAGGTCTCGAAAAACCCAGAAGGAATCTTCAGACATGCATCAGAAAATATAACATTAAGACCTTGAAATCTGCTCTGGAAGCTGTACTGCTAAAAATAGCAGGTTGTCTGTTTTTGCTCAAAATTTGTCAAAAGTGAACTTGAAGTGCCCAGAATGCAATGAAGTTGTCCAAATGTGAAAATCTCAAGAAAATCAACCCTAAACTGACACTTACTAAAAATAGAAAGATGGCAGAATTCAGTGAAAATTTAGGGGGGTGCTCGCTGAAAGTATCATAATAACTCTGCTAGGCTCAAAAGCTAAATAATCAATTCAATTGGATCTCAACGTGACCTAAAAACGTGAAACCCTAATTTCAGACCTGGTCGAACCTTACGTTCAAGCTTGCTGACGGGAGCGTCCCCAGAAAAAGCAGATAGCAGAACAGAAGCAGAACGAGAGAGAAAGACAAAAACCAAAGCCAAAAGACCAGAACGGAGCAAAAATTTATGGGTCCCCATTTTGAATGGGGCGATGTGTGAAAAGGTCACAACACGTCCCTCTGGATGGTGGAAAACATCTTGGCAGGCTTCTTTATAGCAACTGTTTCTAACTTGGCCAAGAAATCGGCCGTATCATCTTCCTCTGGAATGTTTGTACTTTTATCTTCAATCTTTCCTTCAGCCAATCAGGAATAGGAGGCTGCTCTATACCTTCCTCTTCCTGAATATTCTACACACATGGAACATCCTGAATCCCTTTAAGGGCGGAAATCATTCCCTCTTGGAATTCACCATCCAGGACATCCATTTCATTCTCGGACTCCAATATTTTTGTGCCTGTGGGAGATGGGGGTTCATCATCCTCTGTTTGGATATGAATGGGAGGAGTCCTTATGTCACCCAATGACTCATTAATATCCAATATCTCATTCATATTTCCAGACATGGTAGAATGAAGAGGCTCTAATCTTTGCTTCTTTCAGGTAGGTTCCTCATCTGCAGTCTTCTTTCCTTTTGCTTTTGTGAAGTCATTAACTATTTCCTTCCTTTTTCTCGAATGAATGCTCTCGATTGGTTCGTCACCTTGGGATGCACAGCATTTAAGGAATAGGATTCCGCTTCACCCATTAAATCGTAAGTCAAAGTCACATTCTTTCGCCGTAGCTCTTGGATTTGCTGATCCACCCACCACTATGAATATTTGACAATTGGCTTCATCAAGGTGGTTAAATCTGCAAGCTCTAGTTCTGACCATTTTATAGGAGGAAGAGGTTGATTCTCATCAAAGCCTAGCTGAATATACTCTCCATCGTCCTCAAGCTGATCTGACACATGAAAGAGCTCAGTTGTCCTAATCAAGTTCACCGGTAGTCTAGACCATAGTTTTTTTCTAACATCATATTCACCTGCAGCATTGGCCCAAAAGTCCTCCAAGTCTACCCTATGTTTGTACTTCCTTCCGTTCACGGCCCCAATGTGGTGGTGAGGGTCAAAATCAGATCTAGACTTGTAGGATGTGAACGGATACCATTGCATCTCCAACCTGGCACTTTCAGCTACCTATGCCGATGGACAAGACTCTTGCATATTCCCAATGAAGAACGGAAAGGTGACAGCTGCCTTCTGCTTTGTTCTCTAGAGGCCTTGGTATGTTTCTAGTTGTCTCAGAACCTCAAGCAAGACCATCCTATTAGTGGGATAGATCGGGAGTCGATAAGGACATCCTGTGAATCCCCGAACTCTTATGTAAGTGAATCTTGGAAACTGGATGAACCAGGATCCGTACTTGTTGATTAGTCTCTTAGCCTCATGGGTTAACCTTTGATGCGTTCCTCCTTGCAACATTCTTGTAATGTACATTAGGAAGGCATCATGTGCTCTTCTAAAATGGGCCTTCTCGTAGAGTTGCAACTGGGGATAGCAATCATATGACTTGAACTCATTCTCTCCATTGCCCACCACGCCTCGATAGATTAATCTTGTATATCTATAGGTCCTTGCCAAAAGATAGACAACATAAGAACTCATATAAAAAGTTTTGGTCCTTTCTAAATTTATTAGCTGCTCATGGAAATTGCCACTGATCATTCGTGACCAATTGAACATCTTGACGCCTGAAGTGATCTCGTCAATGAAATAATACATCCACGTCTCGAATGAGGCATCTTGAGGGCTGCCCATTATTCTGTTCAATAGCAAAATAATATCTCCATAATCTTCCTTGAATTCTGTCCGGAGCAATTTCTTCGGCATCTTTTTAATAGAAGGACTTGGCTTCACCAACCATGTCTTGTTGATGTTAGTTGCACAAAGATCCATCCGATCTTCACAAAGTCTTCTTGCATCTTTATGAAGTTTGGTTGTAAATGGGTACGCCGAATGCTTCTTGAATAGCCAGTTCTCCGAGATGTGCCAATATTCTTCCGTCAGGCACAATGATCTGCCTCTCTTGTGTGGGTTGTAGTGTATGGCACATTCTACCATTAGTTCAGCACACTCTACAGCCGAAGGAAATCCTGCTGCTTGAACAATGCCATTCCGCATCATTCTCCGAGCAATAGCTGTTGACATGAGTCCATCTTGTCCGTACATCCTCTTCTTGAATTCCTTGAAGTCCACATGTTCAAGGTTAGTGTCCGTGATATTTTTCCACTTGGAGTTGATTTTCGATTCTGGCTGCAGTCCTTTGTTGGCGAACTTCATTAGGGCCTTTCTCGAAGGTTCTCCTCAGGTGTTCATCAACCTACGAGAAACATAGAGAAAATATATTAATTTCAAGATTTTAATTTTGACTTGGACCTCTCTCTCGAAAATTCTGACTTTCAGCCTGTAGAAAAGTTAAATTCTGCGAGAAAGCAGACTGAAATTGAGAGAATTGGACTAGGTACTTAGCAATTTTTTCCAGAATGAGTAAATACTCAGATTTTAACTTTCGAATTTATATACTTTTGACTTAAATTCTGCTTTGAATTTCGAAAATTTTGTCTCTATCTCCAAAAAAGCATGCTATTCTGTGTAAATTCAGTCCTCCAACTCAGAAATTTACTTCGTTCTTTGTCCTCTACTTCGAAAAATCACTTAGTCTCCAAGAATTTTCTTTCAAAAATTTTTAATTTCTCTCCAAAAATCTTCCTTCAAGAAATTATCTTTCACAATCTTCAAGAAAGTTAGAATCTCTCACCATCGAACTTGGAGAAGAATGATTTGAAAGTGAGAAGTTAAACTCTTTATAAAGTTTGATGAGTTCGATTATTTTAGCAAATTCATGTTTTTTTCTGAGATTCATCAAACCCAGACTTGTTTTATTTTCTCCAAAGTGGTAACTCAATCCTCATTAAAAATCTTTAAGAGAAAGTTTCTAACTTCTTACCTAGGCGCCACCCTTGTGAAATCTTTTAGAAGATTTTGGCTAAGTGTTGGATATTTCAAGAATTTTCTAAGTGTTGGAAAATATTAAAATATTATAAGTGTTAAATTTGATTTTCCAACCTTTTCAACCTTTTCCGACCTTTTAACCATGGCAAAATTTATTTTATTCATGGATTTTTCTTGAAATTTGTTTGGCTTTAGGCTCTCCATGCCAAGTCGGAATTCACTTCTCTCCATGCCATGGCTAACTTGGTCATCCTTATGCCATTATCATTTTTCCTTGGGTAGGGTGAACTTCACAACTACTAAGCCATTTCTTCATGGGCGGACTTCAAGACTTCTTTTTTGTCTTCTCTTTTAGCATGGCGGACTTTACCAATGTTTGGACATTCTCTTTCTTTGCCTAGGGCGGACTTTCTCATGTGTTTTCCATTCTCTCTTTGAGCTAGGAAGACTTTGCCTTGCCTTAGACATAGCATTTCCTTCAACACTTAACCAAATTTTGAAGTTTTACTCTCTAAGGTATCCATACTTAGCCAAATTTATGAGTTTTCTCTCCCAAGGCATCCATACCTAGCCATTTTTATGAAATTTTCTTTCCTCCTCTTGGCTGGGCGGACTTCATCTACTTCATGCCATGCCTTCCTTAGTGCTGGACGGACTTTGAAGATTCTTTGCCAAGGCTGGGCGGACTTCTTAGCATCTTGGACAAGCTTCCAAAGGTGGACTTCATGATGAGTTTGACACTTCCATCCTTGGGCGCACCTTGAAGTTCTCTGGACATATGTCTTTTGGGTCATCTGGAATAGAACCCTAGCCATGTGATTTTTTCCTTGCTTTTCATGATCTTTCCTTGCTCTTTCACTCTTGGAGGTGCAAAACCTTGATTTTGAAGATGAAAATGTTAACTCCATGACCTGTGGGACCCTGGTACTTTCTAAAAATAGAAATTACTAAAAATAGACAAAAGAAAAAAGCAAAATTTCTAAAAATAATAAATTCCAGATTGGTCCAAAAGTGCCAAAAATGAAAAAGCAAAGCAAAAAAGCAGAATCCCTAAAAAGTAGGAAGTGTCAGAATTGACTGAAAGCAATGGCATTCTTCGTCCTCCAGACCTTCTGAGCACTTTGACGATGTTTATGCACAGTTTTGGACTTGAATTCTCTAGTTGGCTCGGATGACTTTCAAAACTCTAACTCTAAACTCTCAAAGCAAAGGACTTATGAAATTGTAACGCAAAGGCAAAACCCTAAAAGCAAACTACTAGGGGTCCCCATTTGTAATGGGGCGATGTGTGAATTAGGTCACAACAAGACCACATTTCTTTGAGGCATTTTTTCAAACAATTCACTCCCTTGTCTATGCTATTGCTTACTAATATGCTTTGATAGATTTTTCCCAAGCATTCATAGCTTGTTTGAAAGCACCTGTTTTAAGCTTTTAGCCATAGCAGCAAGCCAGTGAACTGTTTGATAAAATGCTTTGGTAGACATGTATGAAAAATGTGGTAGCATAGACAAGGCAATGAACTGTTTGAAAAAATGCCTCAAAGAAATGTGGTCTTATGGAATGCCATGACAAGCAAATGCAATTGGCAGCTGCTCCTAGTTATTAGTTATGCAATGTGAAGTAAAGCTTTGAGTTTGAAAGATGTGCAATGCAATGTAATCAGCGATATGAATATAAACTACAAAAATCTAATTTTTACAATTCATTAGTTAAAACTCTTTATTTTATTTGCTCTCTATATCTCTATGCTATGGAAATTCCTTTCAATTTTAAAACAAAAAAAAAATTATCTCTTGTTCTACAATTTTTTACATTTTTTTTTAAATTCAATTTTTTCCCGATTTTTTCAAAAAATCTTCTACTTTTGGTTTGCCGATTTTTTCCCCAAAAGATTTTTGCTTCCACAAATGCAAATTTGACTTAGTTAACTTAGCAACTTGGTAAAAAATCAGTATAACCAAATTTGACTTGAGCTCAACAACTCAACAAAAAATCGATCTTGGCCCCAAGGGTCAGCTTGAATGGATAGGCTGCCCACTCTAAGTCCAGTGTGTGCCAAGTAACCCAAGTTCAAGTCTCGACTTATTTGCAAAATTTGGTGTGATGCATTTGTGCACTCCCTAGAGGTTATAAAGGCTCACCCCACCTTTCAACACCTTCTGAGTGGGTGTTGTGTTGCTAGGCTGCCAATTCCTTTGGCTACCAAAAAAACTAATTAAATTCTTTAAAATCTACTTCAGAATTTCTCAAATTTACTCAAGCAAAACTTGCAGATGCTGTGTGAGGAAATGGCATGGGTGAATATGCTTAAGAAGACCAAAAGTATGGATTTTCAATGTATTTTCTGCAATTTTCAGCAGCATATATCTGTAAACTGTGTCCAACAAGTCCACATTGCAGACTTGTCAAGTATTCACAATGAACTCACTAGAATGCATTTTTTGTAAGTCATGAGTTTGAGAGAGAGTAAATTGGTTTTCAAAATTGCTCATATGTACACAGTGATAGCATATTACAATTTTCCTAAGACACATCTTTCACCTTGCATTATTCAATATCATATCTGCCTCTTCCTCCTTACAACGAAGTTTATGCTGAAAATCAAGATCATGCATAATGACATTGAAATCTGTCGTCTCTATGGTTGCTAGCAGATCACGACAGTCTCAGTAATCTTGATTTTATCTACATTAATATTGTGTAAGAAATATTAAAGCACACTTGGGAACAATTATGTGGAGTATTGGATCATCCTTGTGATGGGAAAGCCTGAAAAATGCATGGGAATCCAAAAATAAAGTATTTTAGTGCCAACACCTATCCACATCAACATTGGTTGCGTGACAGTTGGCACAAGCTTGGAAATTTCTTTGAACATATCATGGATGTTAACAACATTCTGAAACTATGGAATGCTTCTGATTCTATTTCTAAGTGTGATTTATTTCATTATGCTTATTCCAATTCTTATGTTAATCTTGCAACTTTTTAGCCCAATAAGAGCAATGTTGATAGGAAAAAATTGAGAGACCTTATTGAAGAAAAAAAGCTTGCGCACATGTTTTGTACTTTGTCACTTTTCCTGTTCTATTTCCCTTTTGTAGACAAGCATACTACCTCATGTTTTATCACCTTAACACAATTTGTTTCAATTAATTCTATTGTAATCTATACCATAGATTGAGAACTCAACAAGACTCGTCATGGACTCGGCAGACTCGCAAATCCTAGGTCTGGCCGAGTCGACTCGGCACGGACTTGGCGAGTCCCAAGCTCGAACTCCCGAGTCCTAGCGAGAGACTCGCTCGAGTCCTAGGCTCGGACTCCCAAGTCCTGATACAAGACTCTTGTCGCGGCTAGAGGCTTCTTTCTCAGCTTTAACACATGATTTTTATTTTTTTTTCATTTTTCTACTCATGTTTTCCCAAAACAAGTCTGCAAGTCGAAATAGGGTTGCAATATTTGTATTATGACAAATTGATAATCAAATTAGGCTCTTATGTTCTCTAAATGCATTAATATATTTTATTTTTTGTAAAACTACAGTTTTTTTTTTTGCCGAGTCCTAGCCGAGTTTTTTGCCAAGTTTGTGTTGAGTCCGGAGTCTGAGTCCTATTTTGGGCTGTCAAGTCCAAGTTTTCCAACTTTGATCTATACCATGTAAAACGCCTTAGAGAGTAGAGAACTACAAATGATCAATTTATAAATTAAAAGTGTGATAAGTGGGTGAGGAAATTGGTCAAAACCATGTCTTTCCAAGACAATTACAATAGTAGCTTCTTTCAAATCTAGAGTTAGGCAATGTAAAAATGAACTATTTGTATATACCTCGACTCTCTTTTAAAGATGTTTAAAATAATAGCTTCTAAAAAGACTATCTTCTTAAATAAGGAAAGAAGATCAACCAAAAACTACATTTGCGACAGAATGGGGTTCTTATACGTACACATTGATGCCATTCAAAAAAATGCACCAGCGGTATTCAGCAGGATAATGATAAATACATTTAAAGAATTCATACATGACTTCTTGGAAGTATACTTAGACAATTGGACAGTATATGGGTTGGTAAAAGACCATGTACAAGTACTTAGAATGATGTTAAACAGATGTTGAAGTATGCAGATAGCACTAAACCTTAAGAAATCCATACTTATAGTACCCTATGGAACGCTACTAGAGCACATTATTTGCAAAGGACTAATGGTAGACCCTATGAAGATTACCCTAATTATGACACTGCCACCTCCTAAGATAGCTCTGGAAGTTAAAACCTTCTTAGGATGCACCAAATACCACCGCAAGTTTATAAAAGGCTATGCCGAAATAGGTGCACTATTGGAGGAACTATTGAAAAAGAAAACCAATAGGAATATCAAATGGAACAAAGAATGTCAAACTACATTTGACACACTTAAACACAAAATTGTGGAAGCCCTTATATTAATCTTCCTAGACTAGAGTACACCATTTCATGTGCATGTGGATGCATCCCGAATCGCAATAGGAGTAGTACTGACTCAACCCAAAGGAAATAAGGATCACCCCATAGCATTTGCAAGCAGGAAATTATCCAAAGCAGAGAAAAACTATACTACCACCGAATGAGAGGCACTAGCTATGGTCTATGCACCCCAAAAATTCAAACTCTATTTGCTATCAACACCCTTTACTTTCTTTACAAATCATGAGCCACTAAAGTACCTTACTAAATAGACAAATCATACAAGGCCGAATACGTAGGTGGCTACTTTTATTTCAAGAATTTGAGTTCAAAATAATGGTGAAACCGAGAAAAAACAATCAAGGTCTCGATTACCTATTCAAGATAGAAATAGGGGAAGAACTAGAGGATCAACTAGAAGATCTAACTAGCACACACTTGTTTAGGGTAAATGCAGTACTAGAGGAGTTACATGATATTTCCATACTTCTCTCAACAAGAGAATTTCCTACAGATCTCTCACTGCAAGAAAAACAATCTTTAGTGTGGAGTCCATGCCCTACACATTGATAAAAGGAGAATTACACCATATGGGAGGAGATGAAATCATAAGAAGGGTTGTTTATGAACATGAGAGAGAATCCATTTTGAGAGCACATGAGGGAATAGCAGGAGGACACAATTGTGGTGACACAACAGCCAAGAGAGTTAAGTTAGCCAAACTTTTGTGGCCAACCCTTCACAAAGATGCGAAGGATTATGCAAAGAATTGTGACATCTGTCAAAGGGTGGGGAAACCCACCGCAAGAGATTAAATGCCCTAAAAACCAATACTAGCATAGATTCCATTTGAAAAGTGGGCAATAGATTCCATTGGACCCATTGATCCTCCTGCCAAACATCCTAGGGTAAGATTTATAATAAGGGGAGAATATTTAACAAAATGGGCAAAAGTAGAACCCACTAAGGATCGTACCGCAAAGACTGCCACAAGATTTTTATATGAGAATATAATTACTAGGTACAGTTGTTGTGATCAAGGAAAACACTTTGTCAATAAAGTAGTTGCGAAGCTATTACAAAGTTTATGATTACACACAGTAAGAGCTCACCCTATCATCCTCAAGTAAATGGAGCAAGTGAAGCTCTAAATAAGATAATTAGGACAACACTCACCAAGATGTGTGATGGATGTGATGGAAATAGGTCAGACTGGGATATAAAAATAGTTGCAGTACTCTGGGCCTACTGCACATCCTACAAAAGAACTAACAAATTTACACCATTCCAATTAGTGTATGGAACTAATGTGGCAGTTCCCATGAATTTCATAGTTCCTAACCTACATACCACACTAACATTGCAATTGGATGATGATGAGTTTCTAGCACAAAGAATAGAACAATTAGAAAAATTGAATGAGAAGAGGCTCATAGCCTTATACAACCAACAAGTGGTGCAGAAGAGACAAAAATCATGGCATGATAGAAATCTTCAGAACAAAACTTTCCAAATAGAAGATTTAGTCCTACTATATGACAGCAAATTTAAAAAGAAAAGTTAAAAGTACGGTGGGTAGGACCCTACCACATACATGAAATTTCACAATCTGGAGCGGTATGACTAAGGAAGCTAGACGAAGATCACATCACAGGCTATGCGAATGGCGCAAGACTTAAACACTACCACCAACCAGAAGGATGAAAATCATAAAGGTAGAAAAGACATATATTGTAAGTATGTATTATAAACCAATAAATAACAAAATCAAACCATTAGCAGTCAAGGGATACAAATGGCTTGAAAAGCCTAAGAAACTCAACAGGGAAAAGGAATTAATGACCAGCAACTCAGCCCAAACCTATTCAAATGCCACTACACACGCTCCATTTTCACTTTGCACTCAAAAACTCTAGTGAAAAAAGCTAACTGAGCTCTACTATTCCTACAAGCAAACACAATTGAAAACAATGGAAACACTAACTCTAATAAATGTCACAGAGAAGCCGCGCCCAAAATATAAGATATACCTATTCAAGGCAATAGAGGTAGACAAAAGATGTAAGGAAATACATCCACGAGCCCATAGCCGAAATAGATCACACAAAGTTTGAGGAGCTCCAGCAAACCCTACTCACTCCGAATCAAAGCACATACCAACCCAGTACCAAGAGGTGGGACAAAAGCATCTAGATGTGTGGAAATACTATCCAGACTTTTGTGATGAGCATAATTGGGTCAAGTTAGTCTTGAGTAGAGTGCACAATGAATTTATCTACCTCAACAACCAAATCACAAAGGAGGCAATTCACACAGTAACTGGGTTGAGCATGATAAGAGAAATCCCAACCAAGAAAGTCGTCAAGAACAACAAAGTGACAGAACTTATGGGAGCTACACCAAATGGACGTAACTTGAATATCCAAGCAATTACAAACCCTGTCGTGTGGTATGCCACTATGGGTATTGCATGCAAAATCTACTATGCAAATAGAGAAGACTCTGCAACAACAACAATCCATAGAGCATATCAAACGGTAGTGGAGGGGGTAATACTTCAACTTCTATGAGATGATGAGAGAACAACTCATGGAATATCTACAGAAAATTAAAACCTCTAGGTATAACTTCTAATACGGCACATTACTGATATGCCTAGTATTCTAATACTTGAATGAATTGCCTACATTCAAAGGCAAAGTATGGCAGCCAAATCTACTAGTAGCAGCATAAATAAAGCTCCATACTTGGCAATTCAAGGATAAACAAACATACACCACTGCATACTAGGGTTTCTTCAAGAGCTTCCAACAACAGCTACAGGGTAGGGAGCAGATACTATACGAATCCATCAAGCTATATATCAACACCATCACTTTCCTGGTGGGTAAAGACTATACATACATGGACGCAATGGAATCAAGGACAACATGAATTCCAAAGCTCCCTTATGAGGTATCACAAAGGGAAGTAGACGCATATGCTGCAAACATCCTAAGTAAACCAAAGGACCCAAATGCGGAAAGACTTGTGATATACAAAGAAATTATGGACCAAATCTATAAGAAGAATGCAGAGGAAAAGTTCGAGAAGAACAAGGAACAACTACAAAAGCAATGGGGAATCCCACCAAAAGGAACAATACAACCCTCCTCTACACCCCTTTTGAAAACCAGTAAACCAGCAGCAAGGAGGTCCAAAAGGCTACATGGACAATCTGAGGGTCCCGCTTCATCATTACAAACAATAACCACCCCAAAAGTGTAAGAAGTATCAGAATCCCAACTGCAAATGAGTACGGAGAAGAAAACTCGCAAAGCAATAGCTAAACAACCAATCAAAAGGAAGATAATTCAAATCTCAAGAGAAAAAGAGGAAGAAGTTGAGGAGGTACAAAAGCCTCCACAAAAGGAGCACACAGTGGGCATACAGCAAGCAGAGGCTTCGAAGGAACCACAACCGACAATTGATGTCATGGCCACAACAAACACCATCATCTACCACAATTTGTTACCGCGAGTCTTGACTATGTATGAAGAAGCAGATGTGGACAATAAGGAAAGATTAATACAATGCCTGGTTAAGTACATAAGGAAATTCAATAAAAACTTAGAGGAAGTAATCAAAGTCTTTCCAGAGCCCATAATTGTTGCACTCCAAGAAAAGAGAGAAAAAGCCTTGAAAAAAGAGGAGATATGAGAGAAAGCAATGCAAGAGGTAGGGTCTAACTGTAATATGCCAAAAGTTCACTTTTCCTAAGTTTTCACTATGCAAGTTAAAATAAACTATATAACAAGCCATTGCAATAAAAAAATTTATGTTCTTTATTGAGAATTTGTGAACAAAGATGCTATACAATATACAATAAGGATTTCCATTCCATTACAATATTTCCCAAAGTAAAATATTCTAAGAAAGTACAAAACTACATTCATAGCTCCTTCAAGCTTCATAGCATAAGATATAGATGGTCCAAGAATCTGCCTTTCAAAACCTTGGTCTTTTGTCCCCTGCTAAAGAGAAGCATCACTCAAGCGTTTTTCTGCCAACCACGGACTCATATGTGATCCCTCGCACATCTATCAATGATAGATGGCCCTACCCTTCGACGAAGGTATTGGTTGGGTAATCCCATATGACACACCACTCTGAGCTTAATGTTGTGCCCTACATGACTAGGATTTATAACCTACACTAGGTAGCCCTCATGCATTTAAATAGACACAGTAAACTGACAGTGGAGCCCCGGGCAATCACACTACTTTGGCCAAAGTGTTCTCACTCAGTATAAACGAACAATGGTCTACCATTCACTTACACTATAGCAAGCTCATTTTGACTTAAGGCCATTATATCTATGCTTAGGCAATCCCTCTCCACGAGCAAGCTACTCCCTAGGATAAGCTATCTCTTTAACAACCTGAGGAAACGCAACTCATTAAGCAAAGTACTAGTTCTCTCCCTTCACTGGATACAATCCCAGGAGTAACCTACTAGCCATCTAAAATAATTAAATATCTAGTTGTGAGTGTTCCATAAGCTTGTTTATATTTGATCATATCTAGTATAATAACAATACCTATGATAAACAATCTCTCTTACCCATGCCTAGTCATATCTAGTATAATAATAATACCTATGACAAGCAATCTCTCCTATCATGGAGTAATTACAAACAATGTTCAAACAGAGGAAATAGTTTCCACTTTTCTTTCAAAGCAAACATTACTTTTCCCTAAATGCAAGTAACTATAAAGACTAGTTAAAACAGTCATGAAGCAAATCATTCAATACTAATGCAAACAAGGGAAGAATATCCTCATGCCTGTGATAAGCTTTCAGATTAACTAGCTGCAATCACAGCACTTCCAAATCAGCAACTAGTGTGGTATCAATCCTTTAGCAAAGACTCAATAACCACTATCTCACAAGTTGGCAAATACTTCTCTAATATTCAAGGCTCTCACTCACTGTTCTTGGCAGAATATTGCAGACAGAAATGTAGATAAAATGTAGAGACTTGCTCAAGAAATAATGCATAGAAGAATGCATCCAAACAAATGAATTACTCCTCTATTTATACAGCAACTGAGAGATCACATAGCCTATAGATTAGGCATGAACTTTGACAGTAAATTGCATGCACAGCAACACATCTCTCTTAGCCAAAAGGTGGCAAAACATGTAAGCACATAATCAGCTTAAATAGCTACAGATCGACTTAGTTAAATGACAGCAATTAGAGACTAATTCAAATCTCCACATGATAGAATTTGGTAGCATTTCATAATGGACATCTACAGGAATAAGGATTCAAAGGTGGCGCCAAAGTTTCATATTCACATACAGAGTTGGCGCGATTTCCTTAACATCTAAAACAGACAACATCAAATTTGTAACACCAAGCTTATATGTACTCAATCATAGTATGAGTTGATTCACATAATAAATCGACTTGACAAAATCACTGATTGGTTTACATGCCTTTACAGCTGTTGGTCGACACTAAGAAACATGGTAAATAGAGTTTACTAATTCCATGGCTTCCACAAAAGAGGCGTCAACTTATTCTATCTTCATTCATCGACTTAATGACTGCTCAATGTTTGCAGATTATAAACTCTTCTTTCGCAGACAGCAAGAGTATAATGCAGCTAAAGAATATAGTCATTACTATCTCATAGTCGGCCTTGATTTAGTTTAATAAATCAGTCTCTAAGTTGTTTAACATAATCGACTTCAAAGCCATATAAATAGCATTATAAATCAGCTGCTAATCATTGCTTTAGATAGTCGATCTCAAAGCAAATATCATTTAAATATATATACATAACGTATATGTATATATATATATATATATATACGCATACATATATATGTATATGTTAGTATATTTCCATATTTATCATACGTCAATAAGCATGTATATATAATTGATATACAAAGGCATACATCAAGATAGCAATCACATTGTTATATTAATATATTGATTGTGTACATATATATATATATGCCTCTATGTACATGTATGTGTATGTATAAATGTATCAATACATTCATATGGGCATACCCATTTGCCACCATACGCATATATGGATACATATATACATATGGATATATGTAAATACATTATATATATATATATATATATATATATACACACACACATTCGATTCCTACACCAGAATCATACACAATTACTATAATATTGATAAGAGTCCTACGAGTGATATATCTATATGTATACATATACACGCCGTGAGATCCATCAGATAGCTCCATGCGCATAAGCAACTCATGCATGAGTGTGCATAGATACGTCTACCTATGCACCCTCATGTATGCGTTCCTTGGTGCGTATAGTCTATCATCGGCATGCATGTGTGTGCGTATACATATTCCTCGTATGTTCCATATATCAATACAAGCATAGTAACAAGGAAAGAACTCTCAAGCTCAAATAGATAAACATCACCCAATAATGCACTCAAAAGTAAACAAGACTCTTACTAATGTAGACATATCAACTAAGGATGACTTACCAACTTCCCACTTAATAACCCGACTCAATTATTCTACTGTGGTGTGTGTAAGCTCAGATAAGTTACGATACTGGTTACCCGACCAAGACCTTCTCCTGAGTGATACTTCCCATCCACCTAGAGGAATTGAACATATACCTGCAACCACTAACACTTGCACACGACAATCAGCTGTTCACAAAATATGCAGTATACATAATACATCTCCAAAGTTAGAATATCAACACAATATTCATCTAATCACATAAATGCATTCCTTCATATAACATTAAATGAGATGACATTCATTCATAAAGCAGTGATAACAAAGTACAAGTACAATTTATTCATCTACTAAGTTCACATTACATTCACATTTACCCTACATAGTAATAATAAATAGTAATTACACAATTGGGGTGTAACACTAACCTTACAGCAGAGCAAAAGGAGCAGGTAGCACAAGCCCAAGCTAAGGAACTCTAAACAAAGCAGAGGGTAGATACCTTAATGGAAGGGGAACAAGCAGAAACAGAGAAAGTCTAGAAGGAAACAACAAACTTAACTAAAAAGCTCCATGATTCTACCTTGGAAGAAGAGAAAGCAAAGAAGCAAACATCCCCTCCTCCGAAAAGTAGCCAACCAAGAGGAGGAGATGACGAGGGACAAAAGGGAAATACTACAAAAGCATCTACTTCTCAATCCCCCCTACAGTTCATTAAAGATTTTTTGGCACAACAAAAGCAACTGCAACCAGCACCCACATTGCAACTACTCCAGTTGCCAGTTATTGGTTCCCAAGTGAACCTCTCAAATATTTCCCCATTACAAAAGCTCCAATGAGGGGAAATATTCCATGCTATTGCCAGGAAGGAGATACTACAACATGTGGAAACTGTGGAGCAGCTACAAGAGGCAGTGAGCATATTACAAAACACCATACCGCAAATGCAAAGAGGTGTTTCCCTCCACCTACCGCAACAACTCAAACAGTTGGTAGATGGCCTACAAGCGGACTTACAATCACAAAAGGACAAGTTATGGAAGGAGGCCCAAGACAAAATTTCAAGGGTACACGGGGACGCGTCCCCTAGGTATTTGCCCCCCGTCCCCGTCCCGGTGCCGTTTCGGGGACAGGAAACGCGTAGGGGACGGCTGTCAGCCGTCCCCCAGAAGTCCCCGAAATTCGGGGACGTCCCCGATTGCCAGAAACGTCCCCGAATGGAAAGGGGACTGCCAGGCCGTCCCCTGGACGGATAGGGGACACCTAGCCGTCCCTCAACCGTCCCGGGGACAGCCAGCCGTCCCCTATCACCCAGCAGCATATAAAACATAAAAATAAAAGTTTTTTTTTAATTTTTTCTTTTTTAAAACATTCCTTTGTGGGCCCCACGCCTTCCCAACCCTAATATGGCCACTTAAAACATTTTTTTACCTTCATTTGATCTCATTTTAACTTGCCAAGATAAAATTGCAGCCAAGAGCAAAAGTGAGAAGAGAAAGAGGAGGGTTTGAAGGAGTTCAAGACAAGATTCACAATGGTGAAGTTGTTCCTCATGAATTAGGGGTTAGTAAAATATTTCAATGCAAAGAATGCAAAGAGTTTGAGAATATTGTTGGAGGAACTTGTGTTAAATCCTAGAGGTGAGCACTGAAAATGTGGTGAAAGTTGTAACCGATAATACAATAGCATATGTGATGGCAAGGAAATTGCATCAAAAGAGGCAACCAAAATTTTTTTGAACCCCCTACATTAGTCTTTGCCTTGACCTTCTCTTGAAGGATGGGCAAAATTGATTGAGAGAGACTAGTGGTGGAAGAAATCATGAACATCACCAAATACATCTACAATCACATTTGGGTTCTCAACTGGATGAGAGATCACACTAGAGGCAAAGAGCTTGTGTGAGCAGATTTGATAGAGTTTGCAACTAACTTCCTCACTTTGCAAAGCATGTGTTCTTTGTTAACATCTTTGAAATAGATGTCCGTGTGCCAAGCATGGTTGGATTCACCCTATTCAAAAATGGCCCATTGGGTTGCAAAGACAATTTTTAAATTTTAGATTGTATTCTTCAATTTCATTTTTTTACTTTCTAATTGCAAGATATTGTGTCAGAGTTTGTGATCCATAGATGTTTGTAATTGTGTTTGTTTTTCTGTTAGAACATAGGTTACAATATAACTTATTGTTCTATATTGTTTGTGAGAGTTTCATATTTTGTTAGTTTGAATGGTCATGTTAATTTAAGATTAGTTTCTTAGTTTGGGTGGTGGTTTGTGTAGTTTTAACTTGGTGGTATCTCATGCGAATTTGAAGGGCTTTCAAAAGCATTGAAAGCGACGTAATCAAATCCCACATAATTCAGTTTATTGTTTCTAGTATTATGCACTCATGATTTAATTTTGTGTTTATCTTGTGCATTCTAATCCTACTAGTGATATCAGAGGTGGTGGTATATCTATACAATATGATTGGTGATTGTCAAACCCATTGTGAGTCTTGTCTTCATCTATTAATTTGTTTGATAATTCGATTCTATGATGCATATGTCAATATGATTGGTGATTGTTATGATTATCATTACTCATATGAATATCTTAAATTTGAAATTTCCCTATATTTTTAAAATTTATCTCTCTCTCTCTCTCTCTCTCTCTCTCTCTCTCTCCATATATATATATATATATATATATATATACTATACAGCCGTCCCCCCGTCCCCTAAAATCCCCTCAAAAATTTGCCGTCCCCGAAACGCGTCCCGCCGTCCCGCCGTCCCCCCGTCCCGGAAACTTGGTGGAACATAGCAAAATTTTGAAAGAGAAAGCTGAGGAGGCAACAAAGAAGTGTGTAGCAACACACTCCCAATTGGAAGCACGGATAAAGAATATAGAAGGGAGTATAGCGGAGGCAAATATGCTATGCCAATTTTGTCTTCAATGGCCCAACCTCACGAAGAACCTGAAGGATCAAATCCCTCAATTAGAGGCCCAAATAGTGCAGATCGCCTCCTCATATGACCCATTAAAAGATATGGATGGCACAATAAGAGCACAAACAGAGAATTTGCACACTCACCTTCAACAAGTCCAAGAGCAAAGGGAACAAATAAAGATGTAGATTAAACAGTTAAGGGAGACAATTACTACAAAAGTGGCACACTTAACTAGAATCTTGGGGGAAGCAAAGAACACAACACAACAGATCCAGATACCTAGTAGTCTTGTGGAAGCAGAGGCAACACACATAAACACCCAAGGACAAATCAAATTCCTACAACAAACAAAGCAACAATGGGACACTGCACTTGTGCAATTAAAGATCATCTACAAACATATTCTCCCGGGGAACTGAATAGAATGTCCTAAGGACAAGACATAATTTTAAAGGGGGGATGATGTTAGCAAATAATAGAACAAAGACCAAAAGCTACCGCAAGATACTGCATATGACTTGTGGAACCTAAGGCTCACAGGGAAGATGGAGTAAAAGGTACCCTATAAGGGTCACGTCCCTCTAAGAGACAAAGTATATATATATATGTATGTAATAGGTGTAGAAGAGTAGTAGATAAGGATGTGAAGATAGGATAGAAGATAATGTAGAGCAGAGACTAAGACTTGCTTGTAATGTCCCCTTTTTGGGATAGCCCTAAATCTTTCCCGTACTGATGCTAATTGTATTGTTCCTTCTTTCTTTTATATCAACTTATATATTTGTATATATATATATATATATATATGCTCTTGTGACTAAATACACCGATCACTAATTGTTGTTGCATTTCCTTGATGCAGATTAATTCTTGAATCCTTCTTGTATTGCTTCCTTAGAATGTGCCTCAACATAGTCCGAATTTCCCTCACGTTCTAATAGAAGGTTATTAATCATGGTCATACCAGTGTCTATAGCTGTCTCAACGATGACTGTACCAGAAAGATTGATGATGTAACGACTTGTCATTACCAAATATAATATCGGCCCCGTATGATATGATAACTCATACCTCTCGTATATTTGAAAATGTGGCAACAGTTGATAATATCCTTACATTAATCGCTATTCGGACTATATGTTCTCTCGCGATGTGTTACAGAAATCATCAAGGTATATGAGGTCCCGACCCGTCTCAAACCTGCCCGTCCATTGATCCATTTTGCAGATGTCGTTACAAATTTAGTCAATAATGTCTGATGCAAATCTTTTCCATATCGATCTCAACATAGGAAATACGCAAATTCCGCTACAAGAGATACTACCATACCCGTCAAGGTTCTCCGACACAGCATATGTATATAGGAAACGTCTTATCTACCATTTCATATGTGTCTCTTAACGGGTGCACACTTCTCTATTATAATATCTTCATCGCCTTAGTATGAAATGGCCAATATCCCCTCTATCTCCATTCTCTAGAAGCTTTTCTTTATCATAATAAAGATCTTCATATGTCTCTACGGTACCTCGAAGTTAGGCCCTTCAACAATAGCATTACAAGGAAAGCCTCGTGGCAAAAGCCACAGTAAATACATTTTGTCATGTCAATATCATATGTAGTTGTCCAACGACTTCCGCCTTCCTGTTCCTTAGCTTCAATGGTTATGGCATGGGCAGGGCAAGTCGTTTCACACAGCTTGCCAGCAATGCAACACCCCTCCCCTGTTGGATACTGACAACAAGCATGCTCCCCACAAAAACAAGGACTCAGAGGACCCTTTTCAAAGAGATAATGTATCGTCACTTTCTCTTCTCAAGAATTGTACTCTAATCCTTTGCAAGATCATTCACAAGCTCATTTGTTTCTCTTTGTATCCTCTTATTATTATCTGCAGACCGTCTCTATTTTTCCCTTCCTTGATCCCATCACTAGCAATGATGAATCCTTCTATGCTTTCTTCCTAATAATTTCTGACCCTTTATACCTTATATTATTTAAGTGATGCGTCTCTTTCTTCAATTAATCGCATCCCTTACATAAGTCAGCCTCTTTTAAAGGTATTCGTTAGTCATATAATTAGGCTTGATTCATGTTGTATATTAATTTTATATATTTTTAATATTTATTCTATTTAAATTATCAATATATATATAATATATATATGTATATATATTTTAATATATATATATATATATATATATATATTAATACTTATAATATAATGATTATAATTATGTTATTTTTGATAATTACACTTATAATGATATCGAGCAACTAATATTTTTAAATATGTATTTTGTAATCTTGATGTCTCAATTTCGGGGACATGACATTGCCATTGTATTTGTCTTACAAATATATATATATATATGGAGTTATAAGGATTTGATCAATATATGTGTTATAAATGAATATGGTTCTTAGTTAAGTTACATATGGAATAGAGTTAGATATATTTCCCTTCCGCAAATACTATTTTCTCTCACTATGTCCTTTGGGGTATCAATTGACTACATAAGGGATATCAAGGTACAGATCTCTAGACTATAGTTCCCCATTTCCTCTTGCCAACAAAGTGGTTCCTCCATTCTACATCGTCCGCTTCGCAGCATCCTCAAGGTAATATTTTCCACAATTCTCAAGCTGGTCTAATGTCGAAGAAAGTAACGTTGCCTCCCTTGCCACCTCGTTTTTCTTATATAGTTTGATCTTCCCATTAAATAGTGCATATATTATTTGAGGAAAAGGGCAAGAAAAAGGCAGAAATGGTTCAAACCAGCAAGAAGAAGATAAAAAGTGTGTAATATGGCTTCAATCCCTAAGGTTGATAGTTTAGAGGAGGAATACTCAGCATTGAAGATTCCTACCCCATATAGAATACAAAAATCAGCTTGGCCTTTTATTTTATCTCTAGAGGAGGAATGGGATTTGAGTGTGTTAGTGTTTTGTAGCTTCGGGAGCTCTCTTCTCTTAAATAAAATCATCTCAAGGCAGGTCAGCCTTTTGATTCATAAACAAAATTATATTTTTTCTAGGTCGGCCCTAGAAAGGAGGGCACCTAGCCTGGTATATAAAGAGGATAGAGTCCTCTCATTTAATCAATCAATTCATTCACTCCAATTCGCATCTTCTAGCAGCAGCAGCAGTTCGCCTCCTAGCAGCAGATCTGTTTTTGAAGAAGTGTTAATCATTCACTTCAAAGAGAAGTGACATATCTTATTGTATAAGACTCGGCCTATTCTAGGGCCTGATTTTGCATGCAGTCTTCTGCACTTGTTCTTCTGATTTATAAGAGAATATTATTTGTTGTGTTTTTCTCCCTCAAGTAGGAGGGTTTTCCCAGGGTAAAATACTGTGTTCATTGTTCTATGTGTTGTGCTTTCTGCTTATTGCATTTCTGATCCTAAAACTAACATGGTATCAAAGCAGGTTCAGGAAATTTGATCAGATTTGACTAAGCAAAAATTGCAGGGTTGTGGGGAAATTGAAATAATGACAAATCTTCGAAGTAATATTTTATTGGAGTTAATTTACAGTTTTTGGCATATCAGATTCATTACAGGGACATTACACATTCAGAGGTATTTAAATATTGCAAACATAATACTGCCGTCAACTTGAATGTATCGGGAGCTCTCTGTTTGTGCACTGCTTGATATGAAGACAAAAGCCCAATCATATAAGAGACAAGTATCCCAGCATCAAGAAAAACAAATAAGAATATTATAAGGACGATATCTAGAGGAAACACATAAAGCAATATAAAGGAATCAATTCTTATTATTTTGGAGCTCCGATAAAAGCCATATTGCAAGTTAAATCAGAAAAGTCAGAAATCATATTTGAGACTAATGCTCCTTCACCTGTCGGGAGCTGCTTACAGTGGTGAAATATAACATATTCAGGAAAGTCAAGCCAGCGCTGAATAAGACAAGATTGGATACAAACAAAGATCGGGTCCTGCTTTCATCGATGCTTGTTGAATAAGACAAAACAACTCAGCTAGAAGGAAGTCCGCAGCCAATAAGAGGGTCGCCAAACAAGGACGCAACTATCTGGACACCAAATTCAAATTATCTTGTGGAGTTTGTGAAGAATTGTAGTTTTTGGATCAAGACACCTGGGCGTAGCATATCTGAGACAAATCAAATTGAGTCTATTATTCTAGGAGATCTCACTGTTGGAGTTTATCACAGCAGCTACAGGACAAATCAGGGAATCTTCCTGGTCGTCGTGTATTTCAAGAATGTCGCTCTCTACCCAGGTTCTTTCTTATTGATGTCAATCATCATTATCATTGTATATCTAATTATATATAGCTATTAGGGGATTGCCATATCGATACAAGCAGCTGCAAAGTGCTTTTAGACAATTTAGAGGAATTATTTCTCTAATCATAGGAAGTTTGAGATAACACGAATTCTGGTATTAATCAAGAATTTAGAGGACGGCCAAGAGAATATTGTCATTGGGGAAATTTGTAAATATTGTATTCAAGGAAGAGCACAAGTTGAAAATGAGATAAAGATCAAGTTAAGTACAAAAGAGAGAGATTGTGACAAGTTGGTACAAGAAGTTGCCATGCTGAAAAATGAATTGGAAAAGCCAAAGGAGAAATGTACAAAGTTTGATGAGAATGTCACAAGTTTCAAGGAAAATGAAAGAAAATTTAACTCTAGGCAGTTTTTTTTTTTGGCAAATTACCACCAGAGAGGGTGGCACTCTTTTATTTATTTAAGAATCAGCTTTACAACCAAGACACACCATGAAAACTACCAAATATACATAAATGAAACAAAGACCAAACACCATCTTCCTTGAGGAGGCCTGCACAAAAAAGTTAGAAAGAAAAGTACCATGCATTTACAAGTTAGAAAGAAAAGTATCATGCATCCAAAATAATAAAGATCCCCACCCCCAGCACCACCAGGCAAGCAAACTGAAAGTGATGTAGGTTGGTCACCGTCACATGTTCCAGGAAGTTCTGAATGTGCTTGGCCTTAGTGGCTTCTCTGAAGAAAACTGCCTCATCAGCTATTTGTTTCCCTTTGTGAACCATCTCCGCAACAATACCTTCTCTGGGCCATTTATCCGCTTTCTTGATTTCTACCCAAATCTGCAAGGCAAGTCCTTTCCATATCCGGCCATGTTTTTGTTTCTGCCGATACGATCTTGATCTCTGCCTGTGAAATAGCAAATTTGGAAAGAAGGTCCGCAGCTGAGTTCACTTCCCTATAGATATGACCCAGACTATATCCTTTCAATAGATTCAAAGTAGCATGAATTTCGTCCACCCACATCTGCAGCTTCCAGCTTGGCGCATAATTAGAGCTGACGGCACAGATAACTACCTGTGAATCACCCTCCACATCAACCGCATGCCACTTACTCATAGTGCAATATTTTAAACCTTCTAGCAGAGCTGCACATTCTGCCATATTGTTTGTTCCCCAACCCAGTTTTATTGAGGCAGCCACCAGAACATTACCCCACTCATCCCGAATGATGAAACCAGCCCCCGAGGGTCCGGGATTCCCCTGTGAAGCCCCATCGAAGCAGAGCTTAAATCTTCCCTTCGGCGGCATAGCCATTTGGCCTGCCTTGTCCCTTTGCTTTTATTTTGTAACTCCTTCAGGATCTTGATTCGCCACCACCTCAATACCATCCTTTCGTCCCAAGCTGTATAGGTTTTGTATTTGCTTCTTTTCAACTGGCAACAAAAATGTTCACTCACCCCCACTTCTATCCTGTGGATGAGACTTTCAATTGATGAGGATCTATCCCTAAAAATTCATGCATTTCTTTCCTTCCAGATTTGCCATACAATCATAGCCGGGACCTCATACCACAAACCTCTCATTAGTGAGCTTTTAGGGGTGGGCCACGAGTCAAAGAGAGCTATTAGATTGTTTGGCAAAGGACCCACCCAATCTAACAAACTGCAAAAGTGCCTCCATATATCTTGCGCCACTTCGCATTGGATGAGAAGATGTTGAGCATCCTCCAAGGACTTTTTACAGAGGACACACCAATGCGGGCCTTGAATACCGATCTTCATCAACCGATCCCCAATTAGAATCCTTCCGTGCAAGGCCACCTAGGCAAAGGCCCCGGCTTTAGGAAGGACATTTCTTCCCCAGCAAAGCTTCGCAGGCCACGAGGACAGTTGACATTCTAAACTTAGCAGTTTGTACCCGCACTTCACCGAGTATTGGCCGGTGCTTGAGGCACACCATATGACCCGATCCGGCTCCCCCGAGATGAACAATGTCCTTCGGCTCAATTCAGATACCAAACTCTCCCGAATATGCGCCTGAAGAAATTCAAAGGATTTCCAAGACCATCGCCACCTCCCTTCGGTAACATGAACATGCAGATAGCCCCGTACAGAGTCACCATACGCCTGTTTAGAAGGGTCAATTGCTTCTTCCAATTCAGGGATATCGCTTAAAGCTGGGTAAGCGTTCCAAGAATCCTCCCAAAAAGAGGCTTTCCTTCCATCCCCGATCTTCCATGAAATGTGATCATAGATAATGTCCCTGGATTTCAAGATGAAATTCCAAATCGACGAGCCTCATGTTCGACTGGCAATTGTAAAAACACGTTCAGGATCCAGGGAGTCTAAGTATTTTTCTCTTAAGATTTTACTCCAAAGTGCTTCTGAGCGTTTATACATATTCCAGGCTAACTTGGCCCCGAAGGCTGTATTATGTTTTTTTAAGTCCTTTACTCCAGCGCCGCCCTGCTCCTTTGATTCGGTAACTGTTTTCCATGACAACAAAGGAATGCGTTTCTTCTCATGCGTCCCATCCCAAAGAAGTTTTCTTTGAACCCCTGACAATCTCCTAGACGCCTTGCTTGAAATTTCCAAGCATGAGATCATATATATTGGTATCGCAGCCAATACTACCTTGATCATCGTGAGCCGACCCGCCAAGGTCAGCCAACGACCCTTCCAACCATCAACCTTGGAGCTGCATCTGTTCACAGTGTCTTCCCACTGTCCAAATCCTGGAGCGCCTTCTAGCAAGGGAATGCCCAGATATTTGGTTGGCAGCTTCCCCACACTAAAGCCCAAAAGATCCACTATTCGAGACCCCAATCTTCTTGGTGTGTTGAACAAAAAGATATTTGATTTGTCTTTATTTATTATTTGTCCCGCCTGCTCACAAAAAGAATCTAATACCCCTTTGATTGCTTTAGTTTCCTCAAGAGACGACAACCCATATAACATCGTGTCATCTGCAAAAAGTTGATGGGTCATGGCTGGTAGTGATTCAGAGATTTTTATGCCCCTCCATCTAAGCTGACTGTGAGATTTTGCAATTTGTTTACTCAACGCCTCGGCCATTAGGATGTAGAGAAATGGGGAAATAGGGTCACCCTGACGCAAGCCTTTTGCACCAGCGAAGAAGCCACAACGAGCCCCATTGATTAACACCGAATATCGTGGTGTGGAGATATAGCTAAAAACCCAGCGCATCCAATCCTCTGCAAACCCCAGCTTCTTGAGCACTGCCATTAGAAATCTCCACCAGACCCTGTCATAAGCTTTACTCATGTCAAGCTTTATTAGCATGCCCCCTTGTTTAGAATGCTTCAAAGAGTGCACCATTTCGTGGGAGATTATGACCCCATCAGTGATGCATCTGCCGGGAACGAAACCACTCTGCTCCATTGAGATTAGCATAGGGAGGATTAAATTCAGCCGATTTGCCATTACTTTAGTGATTATTTTGTATATACAATTGCACAAAGCTATGGGCCTATATTCAGCAAAGGATTCACAGTTTTCTCTTTTGAGGATTAGTGCAATATTGGTGTTATTCAAATCTTTCAGCACCGTCTTCTTCTTCCTAGACTCCTCTACCACCCCATGTATTTCATCCCCCATGAAATCCCAACAATATTGGTAGAAGAAGGCATTATAGCCGTCTGGGCCCGGTGCTTTATCTGGCTTCATTTGAAATAGAGCCACTTTCACCTCCTCTTTGCTGATCTTTTCGTACAATCTTTGGTTGTCTTCTTGGGATACAATGGGGTCAATGGCTTCTATTGAATTCAGATTAAATGGATCAGCCTCCTCATCACCCCCCAATAAGGAAGTGAAGTAGTCCACTCCTGCCTTCTGGATATCAGCCTCCTTTGTAATCCATCCACCAGCACCATCTGATATTTGATGAATCATGTTCCAACTCCGCTTAATTTTAGTAGAATTATGAAAGAAATTGGTATTGAGGTCCCCTTCCATCAACCATGTGTCCCTTGATTTGGAACGCCAATAAATTTCTTCCCTCAAGAGTAATTCATTATATTCCTCCATAAGTGCTTTCTCCTTTTCAAATTCAAAGATCCTCATCCCTTGGCTTATAACAGTCTCACCCAAAGCGGCCAGCTCTTGCTCCACCCTTTCTTTTCCTTCAAAGATATTCTTAAAGGCCGTTTTGTTCCATTCACAGAGATTTCCTTTTTGTATCTGAAGCTTTTTGTGAAAAGTGAACATTTTTGACCCAGCTATCTGAAGAGGTTCTATCCACCAATGTCTAAGCACTTCCTGAAAGTCGTCTGCCCTTGTCCACATTTTTTCAAATTTAAATTGTCCCTTCGGAGGCTCAGAATCTTCTTTAATTAGGAGGACGATTGGGTAGTGATCAGAGATTGTAATAGGCCAAATAGAGGCCATTGGGATTAGATTACCCTGCAGCCAATCCTCAGAGACGAGGTATCTATCTAGTCTTTCGGCTATATTAGTAAAGTCCCTTCTCCTATTGTTCCAAGTATAAACGCCATTAGCAGTTTTTATATCAATCAGATTGTTTTCTTCTATGAAATTCAAGAAATCCTTTTGAGATTGCATTACTTTCCTTGATCCCCCGTATTTTTCTTTTAGATCAGCAATTGCGTTGAAATCCCCCCCCAACACCACCTTTCTATTACCCTTGTTATTTGAGATATGATTCCACAACAATTTTTTGTCTTCTGATTTGGTGGGGCCATATATATTATGTACTTCATATTTTACTAGATTTACCAAATTAGTGACTTCCAATTTCATCCAGTTTTTGTTTGAATTTAAAAGAGATACCTTTATTCTTGCTGAGCGCCATAACACACCAAGACCTCCTGAAGCACCCTCAGAATCCACGAAACAGCTTTCCCATCCTTTGCACGATTTCGAGAAAGATGCTGCTTCCTCGCCTTCTAACTTTGTCTCCTGAAAGAGTACGATGTTAGGGGTTTGACACTCCAACTGGCGTTTCACCAGTCGCCTCTTGTTAGGGGCATTTATATCCCTAACATTCCAGGATAGGATCTTCATCTTCCCCCAAGGGAGGACTTAGCTCCCTTGGACCGAATCATATAAGATTTTAGTGAAGGTTGGTCACCTTTTAAGGCCTCTTCTTCCCTTTTTTGCTTGAGAGTTTTTCTCCCTACTTTTGCTGTGGATGCTTTTTTAGCCGTTTGCTTTAGGGTCCTTTTCTCCACCATTTTGATGTCTTCTTCCATTTCAAGATCTGAGGCTTCTGAGTCGTCCGTTGTATTAAAGGAGTACCACGGTAGAAGTTTAACCAGGCTTACCTTTTCCAATCCGCCAATCTCCCCTTCTTCCAAATGCCTAGCTTCACCCATGACGGCCTCCATTTCAGATTCGAAGTCTTCGCCTTGCATGATGTTTTTAGATTCCTTACAAAGAAGTTCCCAGTTTTTTTCATGCATAGATGCTTGAATACCTTCCTGCTCCATTGACGAGGCTTGCACAATTCTATCTTGTGTGTTTCGCGTCGCCTCATTTTTGATCTTCTTCTTTTCTCTCCAAATTTCACGTTTGGAGGAAGGGAGACGCTTGCAATTTTCTACATTGTGATTTCGCTTCCTGCATTCTGCGCAGAAGTGTTTCGGTAACTCAATTTCCATGCTTTGTTCCCACACTTGTGAACCTGATTGGATGGTTATTGAATCTGGTATTTCATCAATTGAAATGATACGCAACCTTGCATAGATAAGAGATTCACCATTTCTCAAATCTACGCCTATGGTTTTTCCAACGGAATCACCAATTTTCGCTATGCAGCCCTCCGACAAATATTCAAAAGGCAGGTTGTAGAGCCGAATCCACAAGGGACCGTTTCTTGGTCTGTGCTCCGGCGGATTAAAATTATTTTCCCATTTTTTGAGAAAGAGAAAAGAAGTACCGAATTTCCAGTTTCTTTCCTCCAAAATTTTGTCTCTCGCTTCTTTCTCTTTGAAAACGGATACAACGAAGCCTCTGGGCAAGAAATTTAACATTGGATCTGACTGCCAATTTTGCAGCACCCATTCACCAATCTCTTTTCTGGAAAATCGTTTCCCTAAAAAACGGCCAATAACCGCCCTGTCCTCTAGGAATTGTGAATCTTTTTCTACAAATTCGGATACATCCACACAAAGAATCCTCTTGTCCGATTTCTCCTCCGATTTTTTCTGAGTACGCTTTGCCTCATTTGTTTCAAGGTTTTCATTACACGGAATTGCAGGGTCCTCCTTCACTTCTGCCATTCTTCCCTCCAGGCTATGCACTCATAGAGTACTTCCAAATGTTTTCAACTCTAGGCAGTTTTACTCTTTCAATGGATATTGATTTTCATGCAATTATTTTGGCCACAAAGCAATAAATTGCAGATTTCAAGCAAGAAATACTTCAGGCTTCACTAGGAGAAATTATAATTCATTTAGTCATGATGTTATGTGCTTCAAGTGCAACAACTTTGGACACATAGCACGCTTTTGTAGATGTGATTTTGTGAAACCACTTAGACAAGATATGAAGAAGAACACCATGGAAAATGAGAGAAAACCTACAAAAAGTATGGAGAAGGAAACAAAAGCAAAATGATGATGAGGATAAATCTATGAACATGCAAGATACATGTCATACACTATTTTGAAAAGAAGCATGAATTTAGGGGGAGCTAAGTTGAAAGATGAAGTACCTCAAAATTTTGAAGAGAAATCTACTTATGGATTGATATCTAATGAAGATGATGAATTGGTCTCTATTGTTGGAAATTGTATTGATGTCAAAATGAAGAAGCTTCCATGAAGAAGAAAATTATTTTAGAAGACAAGGAATGAAAATAGAAAGGTGAGTACTAATAGATGAAAGCATACATTCAGGGGGAGCTATACACAGTATCTTGTAGCTCCATGGAACAAAAAAGGAAAGATTGGTGGAAGCCCCTTTGCCATTGATGTCAACGGGGGAGAGAAGTAGAATGGGGGAGAGATAGAAGAGATGACAAAAGATATGTTGCCATCAATGACAAAGGGGGAGACTATTGGAAATGTTGTCATTGATGTAAAAGTGATGTCAAGAAGAATTTTGTTATTTGAGATTGTTGAAAATATTATCATTGAATATCAAGCAGTTGCATGACTGAAGATAACATATTATAGTCATCAAGTTAAAGGTTCATAATTGAGAACACAATCAAGAATATAATCTTCAGATTAAATACAATTAACATATTGATACTTACAAGATCAAGGTACTATAAGTCCATTCTGTCAAGAAGGTATTAACAAATATAAGAGTTATGATTCGGTGCTAAAGACGTTGAAGATAAGAATAGTAATTATCTTATAAGATGTTGGTGCAAATAAAGTCGTGGTTTATTAAAGGCCGACGCTTTCAATAAAGGATATAATCAGATGTGAGAAAAGGCCGACACTTCTTGAAGACGTGTACAGACATCGAAGACAATAATCATACAGACGTTGAAGCTGCCTACTGTATGCTGAAGCTGCCTACTTAAATCTGTGTAAACATTGAAGACAATATATGTTGAAGAAAAGAATATTAAGATAACTTTCAAATTACCTTGAATGTCCTTAACATATATTTTTGTTAAAGAAAAGAATATTAAGATAACAATTATAATATATCTGTTAAAATAAATGTGCGGCTGCTCAAAAGATGTGAACAAGTCAACTCGACTTGTTTCTTGATCAAAAGGTGCGAATGTATAAAAGATGTGTTGATACGTCTTACTCCTTAATGAACAGATGCATTTTTAAAAGGAAGTGTTTGATGCAAATTCAAAAGGACGTGTTCATTTCCAGTTAAGATGTCATCAATAAACATAGTGATTAATCAAAAGACGTGTTCCTTTATTTAGGTATGATTCGGTTTTCTTCCAGATGCATCACCAAAGAAATATACTCATTCGATTGGCTCTTGAAAAGCAGCAATCCATTAAGGGGTTTGTATCCTTGTTCAAAAGCAGCGATTAGTAATGAAAAGGCAGTAACCTGATTTACATGTATTATGTTTCGTTTGCAATTATGTTATCAAAAGCAACAATCTGATTTGAAAGGAAAAGGTCATGTCTTAAACAAATAGTTGTGACTATTTCAAGGGGTTGCATCTCTTCTTGAAGGTATAAGACATATAAAAGGAGATTGTAGTTTGGGTGTGAAGTGGATTAAGGACTTTAATTGAATATCATATGTGATTGAGAAAGAAAGCAACCAGATTTGTGTGTGATGGATTATTGAATAAAAGGCAGATATAATAATAAAAAGAATCTGAGCAGATAAAGAGATATACACATGAGAAGATAAAAAAGAATAATCAAAGAAAGATTGAAGGCAGATTTGTAAGAAGAGTTTATGGCAGAATTGTAAGAAAAATATATGGAGATATAAAAGAGAATATATGCAAATTTGTGGTGTGAAAGACATAGAAGAATATCACAAGCACCAAACAAATGGAAAGCAAAATTTAAGAAGAGCATTTGCAGATTTGTTAGTAAAAAGACATGGTTGTTTAATGGTTGTATCCATATCAAGGAGTTGCATCCATTCATAAAATCACTAAAGACATAAAGGCAAGTGGAGAAGTTGTGTGTGAGGGTGAAAATGATAATGTGAAATAAGAGCATATTAAAAGGAAATCTACGAGAAGAATTTATGTAAAGTTTGGATCAGATTTGTGAAGGAGAACTGAATAATTGAGCAGCATTATATGAAAAATTGAACAAGAAGTTATATGAAGCTATTTGAAGATCGTTCAAGGAAAATAAATTAAGTGGAAGAGGAGTATTGAAGATTGGTTGTATTGTCCATCATCCGTTGAAGAAGCAACATTGAAAGTGGAACATTATCATTCAAATTATAATCTTTGCTAAGTTGGTGCTTGGCAGGTAGGGGTTGGTGCTCCTTGTAGGTTAGTACCTACTAAATCAGCTTAAGGGTTGAAGCTCCTTGTAGGTTGGTGCCTACTAAATCAGGATTAAGGATTGGTGCTCTTTGTAGGTCGGTGCCTACTAAACTACATATTTGGTGATTCAAGTAGGTTGGTGCCTACATTCTTTGTAAAAGCATATATAATTCATAAAGTACATTATTTGTACCATGGTTTTATCCCGCAAGGGTTTCCACGTAAAATCTTGGTGTCAACTTTTTCATATTGAGATATTCTTGTATAGTTGATTTGTGTTAGAATTTGAAGTTGATAAAGGTTGTTGTTGATAAAAGTTTAGAATTGTTGAAAAATTGAAATGTGAAAGTTTGTTTATGAATATCGTCATTGGCAGATGTTCAGCGCCCTCCTCGAGATTCGTGACATGGATTAACCGCCTCCCGTGGATCCGTTAACTCTGGCAGTTGTATCGGGCATTAACAAGTCAATCTTTTGGTGCAACGGCAACTGTGAGCCAACAATTGGTATTAAAGCCAAAGGTGTCAGGTTCGAATCCCCTCAGGTAACGCTGAGGGGGAGTTTGTTGGCAGATGGCCAGCGCTCCCCTCGGGATTCGTGACATGGACTAACCGCCTCTCGTGGATCTGTTAACTCTGGCAGTTGTATTGGGCATTAACAAGTCAATCTTTTGGTGCAACGGCAACAGTGGGCCAACAACAAAGAGACACCTGTCGAAAGGTGCTTGGGAGATGCCTAGACGCATCATTAAAATATATATACGAACAGGACAAATCAAAATATCATAAGCGTCAGAACGGATAGAATATTTGTTTGTCAAATACATTGAATGGTTTGGAGGAGCCGATATCATTATCAGTTGGAATGTATATACAGGAAATTAAAGGAATGAAGGTCCGAGATGGTTCTAGCAAGATGTTGGTGACAACAGTTGGTATGAAAACAGGATGAGAGTAAATTGATGGCAACATTGAGTGAAGGTGGTGAAGATGAAACACCGCTACAGGTCTAGCTCAATGGTGTACCAACAATAAAAGATAAGTATTTTATGTTTGTACCTTTGAATAATGATCATGGATTTAAATAATCATGTAGTTAATAATAATTCATGCAATAACATTGGGAATAGTGAATCATGTAGCATTGGTCTGTATATTCCTCTTCGGGGTAGTTTGACTTTATGAACTATTGTTAATCTCCTTAAAATGCAGGATGGATCAAGGAGCAAAAAGATGATGGATTAATTATCAGATTGCATAAGGAATTCAAAGGGAGGAAGAGCTTGAGGCATCCTATGAGGAAGTCATGCCAGTTGGAGAAATGAACAAACATGGAGACATAGCTTGTAGCCATGGAACTGAGTTGATGGCACATAACTCTCATGATTCTTCACTGGAGACATCTCTCAAGGGCACAAGGTTGGGTCAGCCTTGGATGGAGAATTTGCATCAGCAAATAAGATTGAGAAAGATGAAGTCACTAAACAACAGTACCACAAAATTCCTATCCTCCTGATTTGGAACAGCAGTCTATGGTTCTTGCATGGTCAACTATTGACAGACCTAGAAAGAATTGTGGAAAACAGTGAGGTTCCTATCTAAGATAATTGGAGAAGACATGCTAATGGCTATTGGATTGAGAGTTGTGAAAGCGAGTTGGGTAAAACAATGACATGTCCAGGAAAAGGACTAAGGTTCAGAGATTCGTCAATGGAGGGGAGTTCACTTCCAGAGGATTTTTTGTAATCTCTGTATTAAGGCAGGGATCAAGAGGGAGTTCTGTGTTCTGCAAAATGGAGTCCTATGTCTCGAGGAACTAGAGTGGTTCACTGAGAAGAAGTGAAGGTGTCAACTAAGTAGGTTGCAATGTTGCAAGGCTAGATGCTAAGTCCTTGGAAGACCTCTTCAACTACAAAGAACAAAATTTCACAAGACAGTCAATCTGGATTTGACATTGGTAGCTCCGCAAACCTATTCAAAATAGAGTGATCTGGGATGAGGTCGAGGAGGACAGTCCTGGACTCTCACAAGTCTGTAGTGTCGGAGGTGTGCGTTCGAAACCGTTCCTCTAAGGCAAGCATTGCAGGCAATCTTGGACGAGGAGGTCAGGAGGTTGATGCAAGTACTTGGAGCTTCAGAGGGAGTCACATCATCATAAAGATTTGCTATAATGTATATTTCTCTGAGACAGAGAAATATGAGGTGAAAGCCCTTGTAGTGTATATTTCTCTCAGACGGAGAAATATGAGGTGCAAGCCCTTGTTCATCTCTGAGACTGAAATGAGACGTCATGTTGAGAGACTCCATGACGAGGCTATCATGTACATCTTTGAGACTGAGATGAGACGTCTGTTGGCGTTTAAATTCGCACCTCTGGAATGCGGATTTGAAAACGGACAGCTATGCACAGATAAACTGCTCTTCAAATTAGGAGGGGAAGCTCCCTCTTGCTGATGGTGTTTGAAAGAAAGTAAACTAAAACTAAGTTGCCTATCTTTTTGGATCAGCTTAGAGCACAAGGTTTTTAAACACAAACGCCGCAGAGCGAGATTTTCGATAAGAAGTTCAACTACGACTAACTTAAACTAAAGACGTTCCTAACCTCTCAAGTAATAGCAGAGCAAGAGAAGTTAGAAATTAACAAGGTAGATTTTTCGACAAAAATACTTTAACAATCTCTCTCTCAACAAACACCTACACACTTCACTGTAAGCTGAAATAAAGATCATGAAAGCATAACATAGATAACGGAAATCTGAGATTTTAGACCAAGGCAAAAGAGGCTCATGATTTTATTACTCAAATCTCTAAAACAAAACTCCCTTCTAACATGCCTTGAATAAGAAATTGCAGCTAAGGAGGCTTGCAAACTTATTCTTAACACAATAGAAAACAGCAATCTTACTAACTCCTTGTTGGCTAAAGAGGCTCAACAATTTGCTTATCACAATACAAATGAACAATACTTGAGCAACAAATAGAAGGCACAATAGGCTCAGCGTTTTGTTCTCATAAGCACGGTTAAAGAAACTAAATGAGCAAAGGCTCTTATTTATAGAGAAGCAGAGGAGTAGGGAACCCTAAAATCTCCTTGCTTTCACAATCTAGGGCTTGCTCAGCAAGCAAGCTTTATTACTAAATCTAGAAACAAGATAACAACTAAAACCCTAAAAAGCAGAAAAAGCGGGAAACGCCAACTATTACATCTTATCTTCTTTCTATCCTCAAAGAATGGATAAGGATGATTCCAAGAATAGAAAGAAAGCGGGAAAGAAAGCTTCTAGAAGAAAGCTGCTTTAAAGCTCGATCACATCCGCTAGGAAGTCTGAGATTGTGTCCCGGTTCGGTGCATCTATACCATCAACAGCAAAACACCGCTTTTCAAGAATATCTTCGGCATCTTCAATAGATCTTAGGAAATCTTCAATCTCATTGGCCGCTTTATTGAACTTTGCTGACATCACTGAAATATGACCTATCCTTCCGCCAACTGGGCTGCAACTATGAACAACGTTCTGGAACTGATTTTGCACCTCCTCAAGCCCGACATGAGAACCATCTTCAAGACTGTACTGAGAGGGGATCTCTATGACAAATTCACTGATGAAAAGGAGAGCTTCAACCACCCTTTGCCTGTAGGTGATGAATTCTTCAGATATCCTCTCGTAAGTTTTAACTTTGAAAACATGACGCTCTCTCCAAGCAAGGATTTGTCTTTTATGCTCCTTTGAAACTGCTGAACCGTAGGCTGTGTCTAAATCAGCAATGATAATCTCATGCCTAGGTTTTACTTCAGCCCATGTTTGTTCAAATCCTTGGATGCTTTGACGAAGTTTATGAGCATTCTCTCTCAACTGGAACATCTGAGCCAAGATCTCCTTTCCTCTGACAATGAAGCTCTCGATCCACTCCTGAGTCTCTTTCCCACATATGACCAGCTGTCTTAACTGATGGTGATCAGCTGGTGTCTCTAAGACCTGGGGCAGCAACTGAGTTGTTTGTGAAGAACCACGAGCAAGGTTAGAAATAAAAAGCTTAAGCTGCTGATTTTCAGCCTTGAGGGCTGCCTTGTCTTCTCCATCTTTAAGCACTCTTTCATGTAGGTTTTCAGATACAACTTTGAAGAGACTCAAATCTGCATGTCTGGTATTTCTACCAAGATTAGCCTTGACCATTACAAAATCATCCATGTTCACCTCATCTCTATTCTTATCTTCTGGAGGCACAGCAGTCTCTACAACAAT
The DNA here is from genome assembly GCA_007258455.2 of Sequoia sempervirens. NCBI lineage: Eukaryota > Viridiplantae > Streptophyta > Pinopsida > Cupressales > Cupressaceae > Sequoia > Sequoia sempervirens. The sequence continues at coordinate 205,514,424 of VDFB02271358.1, forward strand.
CTCGTTATCAGGATTCCTATCAAAGTGAACTTGCTTCTTTGCCTTCTTCTTAGGAGGTTCCTGATAAATATTATCGAGATCATCAACACTCACTTGATATGAAGGCCTTCTCCTAACCCTTCCTAAGGAGTTCTCAAGCCAAGACACCGTAGTATCTTTACTAACTTCCTCAGGAGGTACTGCTGCGATCTCTTCATCATCTTCAATATCAAGATCAATGTGAATTGGTGACGAACCCGTCAAAGGTACAGGAACATGTGTTGAAGGTGGCTCCTCTGCTTCATTCTGAGGTATGGGCTCGTCAAGAGGAACTTCTGAATCAACTGTAGGCTGTTCCTGTATGACTATGCCTGAGAAATCCAACCTTCTCTTTACATTTTTATTTGATCTACATCCTTTGACGCCATCTTGAGACTGACTTTTACCCTTTCCCTTTTGACTGTGCTGTAGAAGAAGAGGGAATTATCCTTGGCGGCTCTGCTACTGGAATAGAGTTCTTCCTTTTAAGCACTAAGAAAACCTTACTATACTCAATGACTTGTCTTGTTCTGTCTTCAACTGAAAGAGATTCCTTGTTTGCCCAATTAACTTGTGGAAGAGGCTGATCCTTGATTCTTTTCTGAGTGTACATTGGTAGAAGAACATCTTCATCATCATCAGAGAGTCCTTCAATGTCTTCATTCAAACAATCTTTCATCTGATGGAGAGTCAACCTGCTGTAACTACGCCTTCGCACTTCAAACTCGTCTGCACAGTTAGCCCAAAAATCTTCAAGTGCGGGTATATGATTGTAGTTCTTCTCCAACCGGCCAGCGTAGACACCATGAGGATCAAATGACCGCCTCTCACTGTAGGGTTTGAGACCGAATTTATCTAATTCTTCTCCAATTGTCCTGGCATCTGCAGCAGTCCTGCATGTATAAATACCCAATCCTAATGGAAAGTGAAGAGAGGGTTTCTTTCTATTTCTCAAGACTGTATGAACACCGTGAGCTTGCCTCAAGAATTCCATGAAGATGACCTCGTCTGACGGATACCTTGGCAACATTAGCGGGGCACCTGAATAACCATAAACCCTGAGATAGGTAAAGGTAGGAAACTGTATAAACCAATCTGCCCATTCCGCCATTGCTGCCCTAGCAACTGAAGAGATGCGGACGTGCAATTCATTGTCCAAGTCACGCACCGTGTACATCAAGAATGCCTCGTTCACCCTTTTGTAGTGGTGCAACGACTTTGTGAACTCCAGCTGAGGATAATAATTATATATGTGTTGAACGCTCAATGACCCCTCGGTGTTCAATCCTCTGAATTGACCTTGATAGGCCACCAAATAGACTAGATATGACACCATGTGGAATACATGAAACTGGAAATATTCTGTTATTTGTTGATGTAGGTAGTCACTTATCAAAGTAGGCCAGTCACAAAACTCAGTTTTCTTCATAATGTGAGGTATGGCATAAAACATCCAAGGTTGGAACTTGGTGGCATCCTCGGAACCAGTGACCCTGTTGAGCAAAGTGATGATGATGGCAACTTCGTCCTTGAACTCCCCTCGTCCGACATTCTTGGGCAATGTCTTATGTTTTTCTTTCATCCATCTCTGGGCAATCTTCTTGCTGTATTTGTCCTTATGCATATTCCACATCTTTTCACATTCATCCCTCGAAAGAGTTACACTTTCAGGCCATGGGGGAATGGAAAAACACTTTCAACCATGTCAGGCTTTAGACTGCAAATCAACCTGCCATCCGCTGACTGGATCTCCCTAGTAGCCGGGTTGTAATGCTTAATGCAAGCGATTACGAACTCAAGGCTCTGAACTGATATAGGAATAGACGCTGCTGCGAGGAGTCCAGAATGACCCGGTTCCTGATTGAAGCGTTGCCTGCTCTCTCCAAGGCGTGTAGGTCGAACACCGGCTTGACATGATGCAAGTCTGTCTCAGCTGTTTTGATGTAATTGTGAAAAAGTGCTGATTCGGACTTGAAAACGTTAGGAGTGTACTCCATTTCAGAAAACTTGAAGAATTAACTGTAAACTCGCCCTGGTTCAGACAAGTCTTGAACAATTTCTATTTTTAGAATGCTGATTTTTGTGCTTCAACGCGACCTAATTTTTTGAGAATTTTTCGAGATATGGGTTTTGTTCAATGACGATACAAGACAACCCGCATCGTCCGAAATCTTTAATTTTGACTCAAAAGCAGCAAACCCTAATTTCTTCAATTTTTTCCTAAAAAGTCGCATCCGGGTTTTGTTCGTAATATCGCTAGAAATGGACCCGCTGATTGGATTTGCAAAACACCGGACGCTTTGATCGAAAAAGCGTACTCAACCCCTAGGTTTTTTGTGCCGCGATATGGGTTTTCTTTTCGCGACGACTGACAGTAAAGGACCTGCATTGATTTTGAATGCACTGAGGTTTTCACCGACATGCAAGATAAAAGCACTTGCTGCAACTTGATGAAGTTCTTGAAAAATTCTTCAGAAGATAGAGGCAAAAAGACCCAGATGACTGAAAAATTGAAAGCCTTGGCCTCCTGCTTGAAAAACTTGATCTTCTGGAACAAAAAGAATGAAAGAACAATGGTTTATGCTTGCTGGTCTGAAAAATCTGATGTAAAACCAGCAACTATGGATTCTTTAATCACAAAAATTCTTCAAACTTGCTGCTCCAACTTTCTCCTCTGGATGCTACCTGCAAAAATAATGAAAAATACATTGAAAAGAAGTGTTAAATAGACTTAGGTTTTGATTTTAGGTTTTGCTTTTTTTTTTCTGCTTTTATTTCAAAACCCTAAATCTCAGCTTTTCAGCTTGGACGCCATCTTCCTCTTCTCAAGCAAATTTTGAAATTTGAAATTTCTTAAAAATCTTCTAAGGCATGATATTTTGGGCGCCTTTCTCCAAGAGGGGCGCTCAACTTCACCAGTGTTAGTCAAAATTTCAACTTTTTCAACTTTTCTCAATTTCAACATGCCACTTCGCCACTGATTTCTCGTTGATTGGTGTACCCGACAGGCGAGCTGAGTGGTTCACTGCGGAGCCGGACTGATTCTGAAGAAGATGTTCTGGAGGCACCTCCGACTAAAAATTTGATCTCGACCTCCGAATTCATGGGAGGCTTTTCCTTCTAGGGGCGCCCAGCTTCTTCAGTGTTAGCCATTTTTCCTGATTTCCAAGTTCTTCCTTCTCCCTTTGATCTTCTGGTGAATCTTCGATTCCGGGAGCTACGTTGACCGGACTGACTGTCTGAGTGTTTCGTTGGGTAGCCAGACTGATTTTGGCGAGGCCTTCTTGGACGTTACTTCTGCAAATTCCATCATTTGGAGGCTTTAAAATTTGGGCGCCCTTCTTCAACTGGGGCGCCCACTTCCATCAGACTTAGAAAATTTTCCAATTTATTCATGTCTTTCACTTCTTCGGATGACTTTGTTGGATCTTAAGCTCCGGGCGTCGGATTGACTGATGGTTGTGCTCATCGCGAAGCTGACGAAGAATGAAAGGGGGTCCTCTGGAGACACGTTTGTCAAAAAGTGAACTTTCACCCTTCAAAAGGTTGGGCGCCTATCTTGACTGGGGGCGCCCAGTTTACCAACACTTAGTTTATTTTTCATCTTTTTCACTTTTGCTTTGAATTTCTCTTTTCACCTCTTGTCGGACCTTCTGTTTAGCCTTTTGAATCTGATGACTGCGAGCTCCGTTTGTCGTGCTGAATAGCTCACTGCAAAGCCAGTTGAATTCTGAAGACATCCCGTTATAACTTTGACTGAAAATTTCTCTGTCTGCATCCTTGAAAAGTTGGGCGCCTTTCTTCACTTAGGGCGCCCAGTTTCTCCAGACTTAGAAAAATTCATGATTTATTCAACTTCAAGTTTCAGATTTTCACTTTATACCTTGACTTCAACTTGAATTTGCCGGAGACTGGATCATCAGATGCTCTGACGGGGATATCCATCGCGAAGCTGACTGAAAACTGAGCAACTTCCATTGGAGACCGTAACCCTAATTCCTTCATCTGATGCCCTAAAAAGGTGGGCGCCTTTCTTCAACTGGGGCGCCCAAACTTAGCAGACTTAGAAAATTTTCATGACTTTTCACTTTTCTTCCTCGATCCTCGTGCATGTTCATCATTTCACTCTCTGCTGGAAATTTGAATGCTGGAATTGACGCCTGGCAGTCGGATGACCTCCATTGATGACCTTGGAACTCCAGATATGCTTCTGAAAAAGCTGAATAGACCCGTGAGGGCAAAACGATTATTTTAAGATTCGACGACCACTGGGACATTATTTGAGCCAATCAAAATCACTGACCAGTCGACCAACTTTCTATTTTTAGAATTTTCTTTACTTTTAGAAAATTTTGCCAAGATCCGCTTCGAAGAAACCAGAAAACCTGTAAAACTTTACTATTTCGAAAATTTCTAAAATAGCTTTTCCTAAAATTTAGGGATGAAAAACCGATCCGGTTTTGTAGATTAAGTCTTTTAGCGTAATCTCCGATCGTCAGAAATTGAAAATTTTGTGTTTTAACCCTCCATGCAAGACATGCACACCCAAATTTTGACCTTTTTGACTGATTTGACAAGACTTTTACTCATTTCTTCAAAATGTCTAAGTATAACAAAAATTTTAATTTTGGGGTACAACAACGTCATGTTGAGAGACTCCATGACAAACCCTTGTACATCTCTAAGACTAAGATGTGTTTTCCACAAATGGGTGTAGCCATTGTGGACATCATGTTGAGAGACTCCATGATGAACTCTTGTACATCTCTAAGACTGAGATGTGTTTTTCCACAAATGGGTGTAGCCATTGTGGGCATCATGTTGAGAGACTCCATGACGAGGATATTTGAAAATACCTCCCTAGCTAAGAAGGAGTGTTAGTGTTTTGGAACTTTAGGAGCTATTTTCTCTTAAGTAAAATCATCTCAAGGCAGATCGGCCTTTTGATTCATAAACAAAATTATATTTTTTCTAGGTCGGCCCTAGAAAGGAGGGCGCCTAGCTTGGTATATAAAGAGGATAGAGTCCTCTCATTTAATCAATCAATTCTTTCACTCCAATTCGCATCTTCTAGCAGCAACAGCAGTTCGCCTCCTAGTAGCAGATCCGTTTTTGAAGAAGTGTTATCATTCGCTTCAAGGAGAAGTGGCATATCTTATCGTATAAGACTCAGCCTATTCTAGGGCCTAATTTTGTATGCAGTCTTCTGCACTTATTCTTCTGATTTATAAGAGAATATTATTTGTTGGGTTTTTCTCCCTCAAGTAGGAGGGTTTTCCCAAGGTAAAATACTGTGTTCATTGTTCTATGTGTTGTGCTTTCTGCTTATTGCATTTATGATCCTAAAACTAACAGAGTGCACATATTCCTAACACAGTATTGGACTCTATCAAGCATTCCCTATCTTCTTTGCCTACATCTTCAAAGGATGAGATAAGGAGGATGCTCGTGGTTGGACAGCAATTTGTAATAGAAAAATGATAGCCAAAAAACCTTCTAAAGGCCATATGATTCTTAAATCTCATATTGAATTAAGCAAAGTTAAGATTTGTGGTATGTGTACAATGTGCCTGTCAATTATGCCTAGTCTCTTTATAGTAAGTGTTTATTCCTCTTATTTGTCTTTGTAATGTGTATGGTTGATCCGTAATACCATTAAAATCTGTGTATAACTATATACAAACTTAAACTATTCATTATGATAATGTTCATTAAACTATTTAATGTTTAAAAATTTACACATTACCAATATACACAAACCTGTCGACTGTGTATGATAATGTGTAATATCAGTTGACAAGTTTGTGTATATTGATAATGTGTTACCAATAACACTGCAACATAAACAATAAACTAGTCCAAATTGTGCCAAAAAACCAATCCAAATCGCGTCAAAGGATGCAATGCCTGTAAGGCCCACTAAACGATGGTTTTATAAGCACCAAGTCACGTCATACACATCCAAAATGTGCCAAAAACGCGTCAAAATAGTGCGAAAACAAGCGCATGAAAAGTGTGTTTCATCTGTTCTAGGATTTTCTGCGATTTTTCTAAAGAAGAAAAAAAACAAGCGATTTTTTTTTGCATACTAAGCCGAGAGTAAAAGCAGAAGAGAGTATTCGCCCAAGCAAAAAATGGGAGAGTACTTGGCCACTCAGCGATTAATCGCAGTGTATGTAATCTATGATTGGTACAAAGCCCCCATAAATTGAACCCTACTAATCATCTAAAAAAACAATAATTAAATAATTTATAATTTTATAAATAATAAATATACATTAAATTGAATGAATAGATCTACCTCCATTAGAGGAGATGGAGCACCTACTCCTACACAAAGCTCAATATTGCTCAAGGTCATGTGTTCTATGTAGAGGGTTCGACTTTATATTTTTTGTCCAGTTGCAAAGAAGAGTCAACTCTGGGGTGAAAGTTGATTAAATAGCTTTGTCCCAAGTTACATTGTAAGTTTCATGTATGCTTTACTATTGATATACAAGAAGCAACAATGTTAGGGACTATATAATTGGTTTGTTCATGGAAAGTCATACTCCTGAGTTGGTGTGTATAAAAATGACCTACCAATTGCAATATATGCGTCTGTGTGTCTAACTAAAACAATTGGCAACACATATATAAGTTGTCAATCTTAGTATTGGTTTGAATTCAGGTTCAACAGCTTGGTTCACTGGCTCACTCAAAAAAAACTTGGGGTTGGGTTAATTTTGGGTTCGTCCATACAAAAACATAAAAATCAGAAATATATACATATTTGCAGCAGTAATTAAGTTCAAAATACACCATACATAGCATCTTATATTATATAATAAACAAAACCACCATATTAATAGTCAAATATTAGTCAAACTAAAATGTCATTATATATAATGACATTAAAAAATAATAATGTCAAATGTCAAAAATCAACCATCATTGATCAAAAAGCATACGTGTCTTCAAAAATATCATCACCATCCATATTAGATGATGTAGGTACTAGTAAATTAGAAGAACCACAAATAGTGCCACTAACACTAGCATTGGCACTAGCACTCTCATGCTCGCTAGTTGGCTCATTGTCGACATCAAGTGCAGCAAAGTGGGAAGTGGAAGCATCCAAGTCAATATGATCTAGCTCAATATCCCACTTCCTTGTAGCCACTTTGTTTGTGTGTAAGGAGCCACAAGTTGGAATGCACCAACACCAAGTCCTCTGCCTTTTTTGTGTAGTCAATTGTGCTTTACTAAGTGGATGGAGTATGTGCTCCAATTCCTCTTAGATGCAGATGAACTAGCAATCTATTAAGACAAAATTAGAGATTTAAGAGATACAAAATTTAAAAATTTAAATTATAAAATTAAAATATAAAAAAACTTTAAAGATAAAAAAGATTATGAAACTTACTTGCGATAAAAAAAATTTTGCAAGAGGTTGTAGGTGTGTGAACAATTGGCCACGAAAGTACCACCAACTATGAGCATCGACCTTATACTTGTCGCAAAGAGCATTGATACTAAAGTCATTGGAGCATGCAAAATCCATGAACTCAACCCTTACTGCATCCTGCATGTCACAATCAATGAAGAGTATGTGAAGTGTTGCCTTACACCCTTGACTGACTTCAACATATCTATATAGGGCAACTCTTGTCACAAAAAGGAGCTCAACACTATAATATTTGGGACTCAATGAAAAGGCAAGAAGATGTACTAGAGTGGTCATTTTGTTCCATCTCTCTTCAATGATTTTGTGTAGTTGTTTGAAAAAAAATTATTCAAGATCTTGCTCTTTTTCACTTATGATGACTTTCATCTTCTCAATCATTGAGTTGATGCCATCATATATCTCACCCAAACAAAGCCTATCAATGTCAGTATAATGGATCATGCGCAATATGGGCTCAATGAAACTGAGGAGATACTCAACAAAACCCCACCAAAAGTCATCTAGGATCATTTGTTTAACCTTTGTTGCTCTTGTAGTGCTAGATTGCCTCCATATGGACCAATTTAAGCTGATGACCATGTTAGAAAGTGTTTCACGAACCTTCACAAGTCGTCTAACACAATTGTGTTGGAGGCAAAATGGGTCTCAGCAACATATTTGAAAATCAAAATCAAAAATTAAAAAATTAAAATAAATAAATAAATAGATTAAATTAAAATTAAAAAATTTACTAAAGTGAAACATATTTAACTAACCTTTAGCAGCTCCAATTTCGAGAATGTTCTAAATATGTCTTGTGACATACGGTGGTTGGTGACAAATATTTGGATCTCTTCAGCCTCAGCATAAACTTGTTTGATCCAATCAATTTTGGTGCCAATTTTTTGTAGCATAAGATTGAGGATCAAGATAACTAACATGCTCAACAGCTACACCTACCACTTTGACTCTTCTAGCTGTACGCCTTGTTGCAGATTGACTTTTGCCAAAGCTCAACTATGAAGCATTACTTTATAATAAAAGATCTTCTTGGCTTGATATGACTTCTTAAAGAGTAACAACTAAATGACTCTGTTGGTTCAACTAGAAATGGCTAGGAGGACATCACCAAAAATGATATATATTTTAACTCACAGATTTGTTTACACTTTTTAAAATTATTTTTAACCTTTAAAAACCTAGTAAGTAAATAATTTATAATGTTTCTTTCTTGCCTTCCTCACACAACTGATTAAACAAACTGCAGCTCCTTAAAAGACGAAGCTCTTCTACAAACCTTAAAGAAAGAATTTATTAAACCCTGAAGAGAAATATAAAGAAACTATTTCCTTTTCACTTCAGTTAGAGCCTTGATTAGAAATGGAATATGCTCAAAGAAACTGGTTCCTTTAATCTTTAAAGTTGTTTCTAAGGATTGATATACAACACCTACATGATGGTTGAATCTTCACAGCTTGCTTTAAGGAAGACCCAGTGTTCTTTATTTTGAATTCTTAAATATAAAATTTGTTAATCTAGTTGGCTCACGAAGCTGATGGAGATTGTTACAAACTACACGATGGTTAAAATTGTTGGGCATGGATAAAGGTGTTAGAGAAGAGAATTGTTGGAGAATACAGTGAAGGTACCATAATCTGATTAGACATTCTCACACTAGTATAACTTACTGCATGATCTAGTGGAAGAGACTCACAGTTGAAAAAATCTTCAACAGCCACATCTCCAGCCTGTAGATGGAGTTTATATCTTCAACCACAAGCTTCACTAATTTCAGCTCTGCAACTACCTCATGCGAATCCCTCTAAACAACAAAAAAATTAAAATAGATAACAAGGAGAAACAGTTTTTATTAGATAATCAGCAAACCCTGTGTAAGCAATTCAATGTTCTTTACTGTCAAGATGCAAGACCAATTATTTGCAAAAGGAAAAGCCTCAAATTGCACAATTAATTGCTAGAAAGGACGACAACTGAATAAGGATTCTTCGCAGACTGTGCAGTTGCAAACAAGGGTAGGATTCTCAGATGTGAGGCTCAAGCCCACTGAAACGAACAGAGATGCAAGAAATTGAATAAGCTCTGGTAACATTGATATAGAATCAAATGGAGCAAGATTATAACTCCTAAAAAGAAATTCATAAAATAAAGGTGACAAACAGAGACGTCTTCAGAGGAAAGGGCTGAGTTTGGTATTCACAAAGACCGAAGATGAGAGCACTGCTCAAACTGAAACAACCCACTGGTCCCATTCCATGAGCAAATGCTTGTCTTCCAGAATTTGCCTGGGGCTGAAGGATTTCGCAGATCATTACCAAACAAACAAGTGAAGCTATTAATGAAGATAATTGTTTTCTTCTTCCAGACTATTTTAAATCTGTTTCGATATATTCTTCCAACGTACATAAAATTCCAACTGAATACTCAATAATGCATATAATGGGATGTACTGAGAACATACTTATGAGATGCTACAAGCAGCTCATCATTCTTTGCACCTTTGAGATTATCTGCTCCAAGTTTTACAAGGAATGATCTCCAATGCAAGCGTTCCTCTGCTGGAACACCATGAAATCTGCATCCACAAGTTAAAAAAAATGATGATTGCAGCTACTATCTTGGATATTTGACTATGCCCTATGCAAACAATATTAGCAGTTGGCCATAACAAGATTATTAACATGCATCGCAAACAATTTGTAACCAATTCTAATAGAATAAAACTTAAAAATAAATGTAAAATGTATCTCATCATCCCATTTCTCTTGCAACCTTCATTAATCAGCAAAAGCATGAATTGCAGAAATACTAAGCACAAAAAATAAAAACAAAAAAAAGTTGTGTGTAATCTGAAGTTAGTGTGCTAATTAAATTTATTTATTTTTTCAATATAAGTAAATAACACCTCCAATGATGGGGTTGCTAAAATCAAGGTTAAGAAAATTAAATGCAACCCCTCACCCACAAGCCTTTTGAGCTAAAATGGATAGCGACAGAGCATCAAGTGGAAACTCAGGTTCCTTAGGAGCAGGTGGAATTTGTCCAAATCACAATGGAAACACTACTTTCTGGTTTATTTTCAGGCTTGGGGTGAAAACAAATAACCAAGTTGAAGCAACAGTTATTTGGCATGGGTTAAAATTCGATGAGGTTGTTCTGTAGGAAAATCTAATATCAAACAGAAAAATGCTGACAAAATTAAGAGAACTGATGAAGTCAATCTACTATTGTTGTTGAAGTCAAACTGTTGTTGATGAAGATATTAAAATTGTTGTTGAAGATATTTCAATCGTTGTTGATCTCTTAGAATTAACAAATAAATGTATTGAAGTTGGATGGATTTATGTTTCTGATTTTCAATATGTAGTTATGCAAGATGGTGTGAAGGTTTGGAAATGGAAACTTAAATATCTTTGGCTAGGTCAACAATTCCCTCTCCTCCTTGATCGTTTAGC
>VDFB02271358.1:205525440-205727557 GCA_007258455.2 Sequoia sempervirens
GTATAAACTTTATCCTCCACTAGTAAAATGCGCCCACTCACAAGGAAGTCAAAGAAAAGTCAAAGAGGTTCATCCTTCAGCCATGCTAAAATGCGCCCACTTTGAGAGAGTTATAGCAAAAAAATTCTAAGTGTTGGAAATATCCTCCATCACCCTCCATTTGCGCCCATCCTCCATCAAGTAGGAAATGCGCCCAAAAGGGTCAAAAGGTCAACAAAATTCGTCCTCCATGCATGCTGAAATGCGCCCAAAGAAGGCATGTGAAGACAAAAGAAAGATAAGGACAGAAGTCAAAGCTAGGCGTTGAAATGTTCATCCTCCTCCTAGGCCTAAATGCGCCCAAAAGAGGGCATGTGAGGACAAAAACGTGGGAGATGAAAGGTCACTTGTTGGTGGCGTTTGAAATTTTTCATTCTCCTCTACATGGGAAATGCGCCCAAGTGCATGAAGTGTGAAATGAAATTACTAAAGGCGTTGGAAGGGTAAAGTAAAGTGTTGCTAGCGATGGATGAAGATTACTAGGCGTGGTTAATATTCCCCTTGAAGTATGAAATGCGCCATGTAAAGATAAAAGTGTTGAGGGTTAATAAGTATGCTAAGGCGTTAGACTTTTAAATATCCCCTTCAAGTGAAATGCGCCTAGGCTTATGAGATGGTGAATAAAATATATTAGGCATTGAAAGTTAAAACGTCTTCTTCTTTGCCAGGTATTGGCATGGTGTAATGGTTTAATGGTGGCATTGTTGTTCTCGCCACCAAGGTTCAAACCCCGTTGGGGTGGTATTGTTGAATTGTTGTATTCCGGTTCATAGCTCTGGTCAAAAGCGTTTACCCCTTGAATAAAAAAAAAAAACGTCTTCTTCAAGCATAAAATGCGCCCAAGGGGAGATTAAAATATACTGAGGCGTTGAGAATGTTCTCTGTGACAAGGCAAATGCGTCCATCCTTCAGGGAAGTGTGAAAGTAAAATACAAGGTGATGGAAATATGAATAAGACATGCTGGACGTAATATGTGCCCTCAAGGAAAATTTTCCAAGTGAATTGTTTGAAATAAATTTTCCCGCCACAGGAAGAAAGATTTTCCAAGTCAAATAAAATTTTCTAAGGGAAAACGTTTTTTTTTTTTTTCAAAAATTTTCTAAGGCGCAAATATTTTCTCCCTTAAGAAAAATGCTTAAGTCTGGAGAGGTGGTGGAATTTTTCTTGAAGCACAGATGAGTCGCCTGAGGTGAAGTCAGAAAATGCCAGCTGCACAGGTTGATAAAAATTTCTCAAGTCAGAGCAACAGGAAATCTTCATAGATGCAAAGAACGAATTTAAATTTCACAAGGAAATAATTTTCTAAGGTTCAAAATTCAAGAAAATCAAATGAACCCATTCGTTGGGTACCCATGGGTTCGATGCGTTCTGGAGAAAATTTTCTTCTGGGTATTGAAGATTATCGATGAGGAGTTGATCTTAAAGCCTTCCATGCTTCGCTGCGGCCTTTAGGATGGATATTTTAATGGGCACCAGGTTGATGAATTTCCTAAGGGAAATTTGAAAATTTTCTAAGGCAAAATGAAGAAAATGTGTTTTCAAGGTAAGATCCTCCAGACGATGAATTTGAAAGAACCTGCCTAGGTGAATTTGCTTCAATCCTTCGTGAAGATAGTTTTCTTGAGCCAGAAATGAATAAAATCGAGGTTATCAGAGCTCCAGCAAGTGAAATGAATTTCTCAAAGATGAAGTTTGTCTAAGGCATGAACTTGAACACAAAGTTGGCGATGAACGCTTGAAAGTTCGAGCGTGAGGATCAGGTAAGTGAGTTAAGTTTATATCATGAAGTATTCTAATACCCCTCTCCTTGCTCTTTTTGCAGGAGAAATTTTGAGGCTAGAGCATGATGACTTGAAGTGGAAGCACGATGAAGATGAGTTTCAATCTCGAAGAAAAAAAAAGTTGCAAGAAATTGGCTAAGTGTTAGTTCAAGTGACAAAGATGAAGACCCTCAGGTTGAAGAAGTTAAAGAACAAAAGTCGGAAAGAAGATCAGGAACAGTGTGAATGCGTCTACCAGCGGAATCTTCTAGAAGGATGATGGTGGACATTATGGCGCATTTATTACCCCACTCTCCTTTGTGGCGGTTTTTAGGGCAAATCTTGTTTAGGGCTGAGGTGGCATGATTCTGGCCACTCTATTGATTGTAACCCTAGCCGTCTTTTGGGACTTGGCTAGCTATATAAAGGGGGAGTCCCCCTCATTTGTAATTCATTAGAAGTAGAGTTTAGACATCAGACTAGAGAGTAGAGCGGAGGTACTTTAGTTGTAATATCTTAGCATAGTAGTCTAGATTGAAAAGGAAGGAAAGTCTTCCCTTTGGATACTTTGTAAGAAGTTGTCATGTATGCTTTCATAATAAAAGAATTTTCATTGATGGTGAATTCTCCTTTGTTGTGAATAGTTGTTGAGGCTTCTTCGTCCTTCCAATTCACGTAGCATTTTGAAGTAGCTTAAAGTAAAGTAGTTTTCACTTTCATGCAAGTAGATGTTAGTTGTGGACTTGTGGTATTAATTGAGGCAACTTCATTTTTATCCATACCACTAGCAGCTTGTTGATGGCAGGTTTGCCTTGTGTGGTCAACTGGAAAACTTTACAAACTTAACTTCGATTGTGATTCATGTGTTTGTATGCGTCGTTCTGGTGGTGCTTACATGTTGAGTTATAATTTGAAAACCTCTTGTCATTCCCTTGAAGATTGCACCGACTTTGTGTAAGTTGTCCAACGTGAGGCAGAGCAGAGTCTGGTCGAAGTTTGTCAAGATTGATCCCACGTCCCGTCCTTAGATAGAAGATAAACTTCTTAGGCCCTACACCCTTTAAAATTCAGTTCATTTCCGATTAGAATTAGGAAACTTGTGCTCACCTGCCAAATCATTTGAATTACGCAAAAGCCCTTAGTCTGCTGTTTGTTGTTAGCCGTCGGACAATTGTGTAAGTCCCCTTGAAATACCAGCAATATCACATCGAGCCAAACTGAGCCTATTCGCACTTAAGGAACCTTGGAGTTGAAAGCATGATCTTACTCGCAATCTTAGCATGCTGAATACTTTGTTCAAGAGAGGATAGAGCATCCGTTGGGAGACTTTATTCTGGTTGGTGCGGTCTCAAAACCACGCCAAAACACTCTCTCAATAAAAGAGTTTTTCATTGATGGTGAATTTCGTCTTTGTTGTGAGTAGCTAGCAAGGTTTCTTCGTCCTTCCGATTCAAATGGTAGCGTAAAATAGTTCAAAGTAGTATAATTTTCATTCCATGCAAGTAGATGTTAGCTATGGAATGTGGTGTTTGATCTAAGCAAGCTTCGCTTATCCATACCACTAGTGGGCTCACTGATGGTGAATGCGCCTTGTGTGGTCAACTGGAAATGTTGTGGGCCTAACTTCAATCACAGTTTGAATGATGGTATGCGTCGTTGTGATGGTATCTTCATGTCAAGTGGTGGTTTGAACATCTTTAGTCATCTCCCCTGAAGATTGCACCGACTCTGTGGAAGCTGTCGGATGCGAGGCAAAGCGAAGTTCGGTTGAAGTTTGTTGAAGTTGAACTCCATATCCCACGCCTTAGAATAGATTTAGACTCTCTAAACCTTTCACCATTTCAATTCAGTACTTTCTGGCTAGAATAGGAAACCCGCGCTTCATAGACAAATCTTTTGAGCATTTGAATTCCTTTCTCCGCTGCCGAACAATTCCGTAAGTCCCCTTGAAATACCAGCAAATTACATTGAGCCAACTGAGCCTATTCGCACTAAAGGAACCTTGGAGTTGAATGCACGAAATTTCTTGCAATCTTAGCGTGCGGAATACTCTGATCAAGAGAGAATAGGGTAGCCGTTGGCAACTTTATTCTGCGTTGGTGCGGTCACGAAAAACACATCAACACTATTGTCGGCAGAAGAATTTACCCAGTATGAAGAAAGCATAAAGGATAAACATCTATGGGTTAGCTTGCGAACATAAGGAGGAGATCGGGGTAAGACATACATACGTGTGAGTCATCAAATTGATTCTAAGAGGGGAAATAGGGAATTACGGATAGAAGTTGTCTTTTTGGCATGTACAGACTGAGAAGGATCATCGCGGGAGTTTTAGAGAGACACGATGGGAAAAAGAAACAAATAAAACATTTAGAAGTTAAGGAAAGAACTTAGGGAAGAGGGGCATCGATTGGGAAAGATTTGGGATTAGGAGCTTTCACTAAAAAGGGGACATTACAAGTGGTATCAGAGCAACTTTCCTGCCATCCTGTGAAAAGGGTGTATGCAAACTCTCCAAGGACAAAGGTATATTCTATAACATATAGTAATGCATTATGATTTATGTAGATCAGGTATGTCCGGTAACCATTGAGTGTAATTTCCTTGTTGATGACATACATTATCCTTATCATAGTTACTGCATGTAAGTGTAAAATAATTATGAAAGTATATTTATACATACTACTAATCTGCATATTTAGTCATTTGTTTGTATTATTATATCCATGGGCCATATCCTTCCTAAAATTGTGAGATTTTGAATAGAAACAGTGATATCATTGGTGATTAATAGACATATCTAAATATGATTGATAAATATACTTAAATACACGATGACTGATAAATATATAATAGGCGATTGATAAATACAATTTATGCATGGTAATATTTGTCTAATCAATGTTATTATCATCAAGCCATTATTATAGTGTTGCTAATATGTCATCTTGAATTGGACAACTAACATCGCCATGATGGTCTATCATTTTATTAAAACATAGTATAAGAAGGCAACATCGTTGGTTGAAGGTTTCTGTAGAGCAAAGCGGTAAGCATCAAGTGAGTGCTCTCATCAGCAATCATAAATATCTTTATATAATTAGAAAATGATATTTGTTAAACATGTTATAAATGATTGACAAATATATATAAAGAATTGGTAATTGATAAATATATAAATATAGACATTAAAGGACTGTCGCATATACATTCATATGATAAATAGATTATTAATATCTTGATGAATTCATGAATCCTCATAACATGTTGTAATTGTGGGTAACTTGTAATAAGATGAGCATTATATGCAATTGTTTGTATCATCAAACAATCATGCAGTTGGTTGAGGGATGGAACTGATAGGTTGAGCAGATACTAGAGTCCTTTCATGGTAGACCACCCTCATTGGATGATTGCAGGTCTGCCAATGAGGGCCGAGGGGGTCATTTCCACGGGTGTTGGTTGGCCGCTCTCGGGCTGAGAAGGGAGTGCTCTAAGGGCCTCCTATGGGAATCCTTCCTCCAAACTATCGCATGGACTGCATGTCTGCCCATTACCAAATTATCATTTTTTTTCAATCAAATCATTAGGGAGGGGAGTTGGAAGCACATGAAGGAGAGCAGAGACTAGGGTCCCCTCGAGGTAGGCCACCCTCCTTGGTTGACTGCGGTCTGCCATTGAGGGCCGAGGGGGTCATTTCCACGGGCGTTGGTTGGCTGCTCTTGGGTTGAGAAGGGAATCACTAAGGGAATCCTTGTGTGTGACCTCTCTTGCCTCGCCTTTGATGTTGATGAACAAGGGATGATAACTTGGGGTGTTTTAATATCTATTTAGTTTGCTTAGAAATTTACAAATTGAATGCTTCATAACATATGTTCATGTGGATGTTTGTGCATTACGTGTATTTGCGTGTTTGCTTCATGTTTATGTGTATACTCGATGACCTTGGGAAGGAGGATGGGTCCACGGTGTAGTATGGGATACACCGAATCAACCTTCTCGATTGTCTGACAGCATACTTCATTCAAGTGTATTTGTAATTGATTGTACTTGTGGTTGTATTTAAGTATATACTCGCCGATTATTTTTTATTTGAGTGTATAATTTATGACTCGTGATTGAATTTGTATTTGAGTGTATACTCTATGGAATTGTATTTGTTGTGACTTGTATTCAAGTGTATGCTCTATGACTTAATGCATTCATATGTATGCTTTGTGACTTCATGTACTCCATGTTTTACCTGTCTTATGGTGTTTTGGACATGCTTAGCAACTTACTTACTGATGTACTCTAATACATGACTATTCCATTTTGCATACTTTGCATTGGCGTAACTCATGCCTTGTATGTATTTGTTTGTATTTTTCGAGTGTATCTACAAGCATTCTCATGTCTGTGTTCTTTAGGTATGATCATTTTATGCGTTATGCTTCATGTTGTGTATTTATGCGTATGCTTGATTGTCCTTAATTGTCTTCAAAAATTTATGCTCCATGATTATCCTTCATGTATCTCAGGTGTATTTTTATCGAGTGCATTTAATCCATGCATAGAAATAAATTTGAAGTGCACTCGAATGCTCTACATATTCATGCCTTAAGTAATTCCTCTATGTATACTTCCGGTTTTAGTGTATTTATATTAATTCCTACCTTATGAGTATTTATGCATTGCATACCTTGTTTGGGTTTATATGATATATGTATGTACTTCAAGTGTATTTCCCTTCCTACGTATAATTACATGATTTACATGCCATGTGTGTAATTTATTGCTCGATGCTTCTATATGTATTTGCCTTACATTGCGTGACGTACTCCATGTATTTATAAATGTATTTTGTGTATCTATGTAAGTTGTGATTATGCTCTAGAAATGTATTCTTCTTTGCTCCGTGATTGGTATCTTGACTGCTCTTTGGAAAACTTCCTGATGTGTCTTTGAAGATTGGTGTGTTTTCAGCATGTCTACTCCATTTTCATGTGTACTTGATGCTTTATATATTCAAGTGTCTACTTCATGAATACTTCATACCATATGTATTCGAGTCTATGTTTCCATGCTCCAAGTATTTTTCATGCCTATACTTCATGCTTTGTTGCTTATGTGTATTCAAATGTATGTTTCCTATTTCATGAGTATGCTTCATGTCTTACATGCTTGCTTTGTGCTTAAGCATGTTTACTACATCTGTATATTTTTGTTATGGATGTTCTATTTCTTGAGTGTATACTTCTACTTGAACATGTATACTTCTTCAAGTCTATTTGCATACCTTGAATATATTAACATTCCTTGCATTTCTGAAGTCTATGTATCACATTTTGTGAGTGATTATCTGTTTGCTATATATTTGTAGTGCCTTCCGTATGATTATTTCCAGGAAAGCTTTATAATTCATGTTCGTCAAGATTCTTCTCACGGGAGTGTCCTCTTAATGCCTTCAATATGCTTTGTAATGTGATTTATGTGTCTTTCAATGTTCTCTCATGCATCATATGTTACCGGCTTCATTGTTGAATGCTTGCTTTGTGCTTAAGCATGTTTACTACATCTGTATATTTTTGTTATGGATGTTCTATTTCTTGAGTGTATACTTCTACTTGAACATGTATACTTCTTCAAGTGTATTTGCATACCTTGAATATATTAACATTCCTTGCATTTCTGAAGTCTATGTATCACATTTTGTGAGTGATTATCTGTTTGCTATATATTTGTAGTGCCTTCCGTATGATTATTTCCAGGAAAGCTTTATAATTCATGTTCGTCAAGATTCTTCTCACGGGAGTGTCCTCTTAATGCCTTCAATATGCTTTGTAATGTGATTTATGTGTCTTTCAATGTTCTCTCATGCATCATATGTTACCGGCTTCATTGTTGATGTGATGTGGTTGTGTTGTATATGATAGGTGAATATTGTATGTCGTTGATTGCTACAAGCCTGAGATATTTTCTCTATGCCATATGTGTGTGTTCGTGCCTCATTAAGTAGTTCCAGGTGTTTGCTTCATTCTAGATGTGTCTTCAAAAACAAGATTAATCCATGGTGTCTTATTAATTAAAATTTTGTTTGCCTAAGTATTTCTTGAGATGAGGAGTTGTGATGATTAAAGTAAAAAGATGTTTTGATTGCTTGAGGACAAGCAATCTAGGGCGGGGAGGACTGTCATGTCCCCATAATTACAATGCTTAAAACCCTAAATATGGAAATACGAGTAATTAGATAAAATAAATAATAATACAAATTATCAAAGATATAATTAATAATTACAATTATCCGAAGATAATATTATAATTATAAAAATATACAAAATTAGATAATGCACAATAAGCATTTAAAATCATTATAATAAATGCATGCTAAGCATATATACTATAAATAATAAATATAATATATGGAAGACTAATATAAAATAAATATTATAATTGTCAAATTAAATAATGTAGAGTAATTAAATATTGTAACCATAAAAATAAATATAAAATCAAAATAAAAAATAAATCACCACCGATGTGATTAAGCCAAGCGACTTCTTCTCAAAGGCGTGACTCAGGCAAAGGTCACGACCTTCCAACATGGATTTAAGGTGGAATAGGAGGCGTCAGTGGGGGGAAGCAACATAACTGGAGAGAAATACCGATCTCTAAATGAAGCAGAGGCGTTCCAAAGAACCATTGACATACCCAGTTGGCTACGAGTCAGTTGTGGAACATTCACGTATTCAGACACCTAACAAGCTGGAGGGAGCAATCCAACATTTGAGGACAGATTAAATCTATATCACAACAAGAGATAAGTGTTCAATTCGAGCTAGACAGGACTCTATGAGGGAGACTTGTATTTGAGGGTAGTGGAGTTATATGACTAGCGAATGGTCCTCAACATTTCAACTTCAACGGCCAGTAGTTGTAAGTGTATTTCCACGAGTGCAAGATTTGGGGTATCCGCAGTGTATAGGAGCGATGCACATTAAGGAATAGATAAGGGTGGAATAACCACCGTGAATTCAGGTGTCAATGCCCATTGTAGATAACATGATCACATGAGGAACACATGAGCATAATGGAGACTTGGGTCTGCTACCCATTATTGCCATCGTCCTTAGATAACACTATTACAGCTGCTACTGTCGGCAGAAGAACTTACCCAGTATGAAGAAAGCATAAAGGATAAACATCTATGGGTTAGCTTGCGAACATAAGGAGGAGATCGGGGTAAGACATACATACGTGTGAGTCATCAAATTGATTCTAAGAGGGGAAATAGGGAATTACGGATAGAAGTTGTCTTTCTGGCATGTACAGACTGAGAAGGATCATTGCGGGAGTTTTAGAGAGACACGATGGGAAAAAGAAACAAATAAAACATTTAGAAGTTAAGGAAAGAACTTAGGGAAGAGGGGCATCGATTGGGAAAGATTTGGGATTAGGAGCTTTCACTAAAAAGGGGACATTACAGTGTTATATGCCTGGGGATATATTGTTATAAGAATATTTACTCTCTTGTGTTCAACCGTATATCAAATGAACACATACTTGATCGACATAGGATATATATATATGAGTATATATATAAACATATACATTTAAGTATATATGTGACATAACGTTTAATGCTATTATGTATATATATATTTATATACGTATATGTACCTGTTTGTAAATATATATGTACTATATGTATAAGTAATATAATAAATGGAAACATACTATATTATATATAAGCATATCTGATATGATTGCTATTACTAAGAGAATGTTAATATATATTGTTATAAGAATATTTACTCTCTTGTGTTCAACCGTATATCAAATGAACACATACTTGATCGACATAGGATATATATATATGAGTATATATATAAACATATACATTTAAGTATATATGTGACATAACGTTTAATGCTATTATGTATATATATATTTATATACGTATATGTACCTGTTTGTAAATATATATGTACTATATGTATAAGTAATATAATAAATGGAAACATACTATATTATATATAAGCATATCTGATATGACTGCTATTACTAAGAGAATGTTAATTTGTCCATTATCATACTTGTTTGATATGATGTAAGAATATATATATTATTATAATTATACATACGCATATATACATATGTGAGATATTTGTATATATGAATATGTACATTCATAAATATATATTTAAATATGATTGTATATACTTCTGGACTGATTTTTATCTAATCGTATAGAGGCCAATCTAATGTGTAATCTGTTGTACCCAAACCAAATTTTTTGCTTCATCAAGGCATTTTGCATTAAAAAGTCTAAACCTTGCTAAAATGTTGTAGAATACAGTTTTGGGCAATACCAAGCATGGAGTTTTTGTCAATAGTTTGTCAGTCAAAGTCAGTTTTATTGAACAGAACCGAAGCAGAGACTCAGATAAGAGCTTTTCACAATAGAGGAGCATTTCACGACGACATTTCATATTGCAGACGGCCATTTCAATGATCGAAACAGAGTTTTTAATGATTAAATCATGAAGATTTCTCAGAGGAAAAGCACAAAAGCGCAAGTATAGCCCAGGGGCGCCTAGTTTGCTGAAGGTCAAGATCTTGTTTAAAATGTTCAAACATCCAGTCATTTTCTTCAGATTCAGTCTATCCATCCGTCGAGCTATCCAGCGAAGCATTCCGAGACTCACAGCTCCGGCAAATTGCGACAGAAGTTGAAATCCCAAAAGTTCTAGATGTGAGAATTTTGCTCTTTTCAAGAAAAAGCGCGCCTCTAGCCTGAGGGCGCCCATCTTAAGGAGGGGATAAATCTCGACATTTTCGATGCCGAATACAGTCAATCCGTTCACAACTAGTTTGCTTATCCAACGAGATATCAAGCATAGTCATCCGACTCTCAGAGTTCAGGTAGCAGTCATCCAAAAATCAACTTAAAATGGAGTTTTCATGTTTCTGAGCTTCTCCGTTTGTTCCCAGTGCAAGTACAGGCCAGGGGCGCTGGTTTAAAGGACCCTCCAGATGACAAAATTTGCAGACAAAATCTTCATAACATCAGTAATACTCTAGTCCAGCTCCGCAACGCACCGTTCTGCTTGTCAATCCGATGTTCCAGGTGGTCGTAGCAGAGATTCTTCCAAGCACGTAATTTCACGGGCGGACCAACAAATGATTTTCAGTGTATTTTTCACAGTCCAAAGGCGCCTAGCCTTTAGGCCTGTCAGATGAGCCCGTTCGCGTTCGAAGTCTTCACGGCTATTGAGAGTTATCATTTTATCTTTCCAACG
The DNA here is from genome assembly GCA_007258455.2 of Sequoia sempervirens. Lineage (NCBI taxonomy): Eukaryota > Viridiplantae > Streptophyta > Pinopsida > Cupressales > Cupressaceae > Sequoia > Sequoia sempervirens. The sequence continues at coordinate 205,536,522 of VDFB02271358.1, forward strand.
AGCCTAGCCGTCAGCCTCCGGGATTTGGCAGTCGCTCGTGCGTGCAAGGTCTTTAGAGTAATACTGCAAGGTGACGATGTCTGGAAAATGGCTAAGTCTGGAAGCGGTAATCTTAAATAAAATACGCACTGAAGTTTTTGAGGTCTTAGAAGCAGTTTTCTTGCCTCATCACCTCCAGAGACTTCTCTTGTAGGCCCTTCTGGCTGTCCGTTAAAACGGATAGTGCCTGAATCGGGTCATTCCTGCTCCAGTTATCAGCGGTCAAAGTAGGGTACTTGGATGAAAGTTCGACTTCCGTCAAAATGACAAAAGTGCAACCATGAGCCAGGGGCGCTTTTACTTTTGAGGCCCTTAACACAGCTTTCAGGTGTCGTGCATACAGTCGTTGGATGTAGAATATCTCCAGTCACGCAGTGAGCTTCGTTTCATATCAATAGGGTTCACCATTCACCGTCAGCAGCCGTTTGAAGTGTCAGATGGCAGTTTAGGAAAATGGCTGTCTGGAACCCGTAAATGAATTTAATCAGGAGCGCCTAATTTTTCAAGGGGTTAAACGATGGATTTTGCAGTAGTGTCTCCCAGCAGACATTTCTTCCTTGTTCAGTAGGCTTTCTGATGAATTCTTCATATTAGTCTCAGCATCACCCGGTCATCCGGAAATCAGTGTCGAAGTTGGCCAGTTGTAACTTTGTGCTCAGCTACAAAATAGGAAGTTAATAAAAAGTGGCATATCTTGAGCAAATGGATGCCTATGAGCTCAAGAGATGACTTTTCGGAATCGGTGAAGCCCGACGGTGAATCCTAAGACTTCAACAAAATTGTCAACTGAAGTTCATAATATTTGCAATTTTAGCAGAAGATGGCAATTTTCTATTTTTGGCGCCTTTGCTAATTGCATGATAATAAATATTTTATTTATTTAAGTTCAAACTTCCAGTCAATATCAGTGTAACTGAAGGGGTCCAATCAGAAGGCTTCTATTTTCAGCTGAGGTTTTAAATCTTGCAGTTGTCAGATTGATGCAAATTTCATCTTCTTTAAGCATGGCGCCATCTTCATTTATTATTCACAAAGCTAAAGAGAAATTCGTTTTTCTTAAGAGAAATTCATATTTTTGAAGCAAAATTCGTTTTTCTTCAAAGCAAAGGCGTATTTTTGAGCAAAATTCGTTTTTCTTCATTCACAAGGCGTATTTTTCAAGCAAAATTCATATTTCTTCAAGGCAAAGGCGTATCTTCAAGGCAAATTCGTTTTTCCAAGCAAAGGCGAATTTTAGCAAACCAAAGGAAAATTCTTCATCAACAATCATTGGCGAAGACATCAAAACATTTTCTCTGCAGGTACAAGTCAGAATTATCAGCAGACTTCAGACAAGATGGCGATTTTAGCAGAAGCAGAGCACTAAAAACTTCTTCGTCTTAAATTCTTCTATTTCTCGTCTTAAATTCTTTCGCATGTTTGAAGAATTGGTGACTTTTGGCAAAACAAATCATCTGGGTTGATTCAGAATAGCTTCCTCGAGAAAACCCATGTGCCAGAATTTTTCAGGAAAATTTACTGAGCATCAGTTCTCGGTTTCTAATTTTCTCAACTGAAAATTCCTTGCATGGTCGAGTAGAAGTCAAATTTTCGCATTCTGACATTCGGTTGTCTTAGAATCTTCTTCGACAAAACCCATATCTCATTTAAAATAACTCTTCGAAAGGCTATTTTTAGCCTCACAGCTATTTTAGTTTTCCGAAAAGTTGTGTATAGCCGTGTTCACGTCCAACGCGAGTTTTTCAGAGTACAGTACACACAAACTGAATTCAAGACCAAATCAGTCTTAATTCATGATTTCGTTAGAAAAGCTGAGACCGATTTGTATCAAGCTGCAGAAGAGATGTTGGCTATCACTTCAGTTACGGAGCCGCCAAAATTGCCAGTCAGTGAAATGCTAGTTCGAGTGTGCAAAGATTGCTAAGATTGCTCAAGTTGCTAACATTCAGATGTTGACGCAGTTAACAATCTCGTTGAGGGATTGGTTGCTCGAGATCGCAACCAGTAGACTTCAGTTTCCACCTCTTAGGATAGACATTACACACAGGAGTTAACTTGATGTTACCCTTTCAAGTTAACTGGCTGTCTCACCTCATGCATATCTATTCTGAGATTCGCCTTGTTTACTTGGAGTTTTATTTAGGGTTTTTCGTTAACTGATGGTAGTCTTCCAGTTAACTCGCTTTCAATAAGGACGTGCATGCTCGCACAATTGTCCATTTTTAGATTAGATGTTTCGGTTAACTGATGGTAGCTTTCCAGTTAACTATATAGTTTACTTCATTAGGGTTTGGCAGCAAGTCTTGCATGCATTGCAAGAACTGTAGATGACTCAAGGTGATTTTAGGGTTCCCTACACCTTGATGTATATAAATAAGAGCTTTTACTCATTTGTAAATAACTTTTGCTTGAGAGAGAAATATATGCTGCGCCTACCTTGCCCTCAATATTGCTCTTTTGGTATTTGTTCATGTGTCTTCGCTATTATGATCAAGTGTTATGCCACATAGGGTTTCATGCAATTGTAATGGTGGATTCTTTATGTCTTGTGAATCTTTTATCATTTCAATCAAGTGTTATGCCACATAGGGTTCCATAAGATTGGCATGATAAAATTCCTCCCATAGTTAGATCTGTTTGAACATATTTACCATTGAGGTCAATTGTTATGCCACATAGGGTTTCAAGAGATTGAGATGATAAATCTGTTTCGTGAATCTTTACCATTGTGATCAATCGTTATGCCACATAGGGTTTCGAGAAATTACGGTGATAAATCTGTTTCGTGAATCTTTATCATTATAATCAAGGGTTATGCCACATAGGGTTTCGTGATAATGATAAAGGATGTTTTGTGAAGTTTTTACTATTTTGATCAAGTGTTATGCCACACAGGGTTTCATAAGATCATCTTGGTGAATTCTTAAATCTGTTTTGTGCCCAATAAACTTGTTTAGATTGAGATGATAGTTGCGCCACCTTGCCTTCAAGTAGAGAGTCTAAACTCGTTTATCGTCCGATAGTCAATCCCTGCTCCATTTCCTCATGCTCTGTTTTCTTGAGGAAACTGAATAGATTTAAAGTAGTTAGCTTAGTTGTAGTTAATGATCTGCGAAACCAGAAAATCCTTAGCTGCAACGTTCTTGGTTTTCTTAACCTTGTGCCTCTTCCAGCTGAGACAAAAAGACAGGAGATAGTTTAGATTACTTTTCCTTTTTCAAGCATTTTTGTTAAGCACAACGAGGGAGCTTCCCCTCCCAATTTGAAGAGCACTCATTGCGTAGTGTACATAGCTGTCTGTACAAACCTGCACTCCAGAGGTGTTAGATTTTACGCCAACATAATCATGGGTCGATTTGTATGAAATTTATACAAATCTTGTGAAGGCCAAATATATACATTTATTAACATTGGAAAAGAATCAAATTCTATGCAAAGAATGAGCCGCGCCTTAGCACAATGCTTGTAATGTATAAAGCATGTAAATGGTGAACATGGAGGCTGCGCATAATACTAAGGATTATAGCATGTTGAGTCAAAACTTAGCGCTATTGCTAAGAGAGTATTAGGCGCATATGAGAGCATAAGGGCACACTCTTGACCAACACATAGACTATGGAAAAAGGATGTATAAAGTCGTGTGCAAACAATATGATAACCGCGCCATAATGGTAGGTATCGACCCAACAATGAGTGTCGATCCATATGCCTTGGACCAAGTCAACATTTGATAGCAGCCAATTATCGAAGACTTCCTTTGACGTATTTAAACCTTGGCTTAAATATGTTGATTGAGATGAAACTAGACTTTGGAACATTCACGGTTATGTGGAAATCACGCACTTCCAGCTATGGAATGCACAAAGATAAATCAATGAAATATGTGGATTTGACTAAGTCGATATCTGAAAGTTATGAAAGCACAGACCAAGTCCAATGCAGTTAATGATTTTAATTGACTCAACCTAGAAAATAGTCAATACTGGTTGTGTTAATGAAATGAGATTGACTTCTTCTCAACATATGAAAATTCCCCCATCTCACAAATTTGGCGCCACCTCTGTTACCATTTTCCTATAGGTTTTGATTTGGCAGAAAATTACGATTTCCCAATGTTCTTTTGAAATAGTCTTCTTGATGCTAACAATTGGGAGTCGATTCATCATGCTTTTGTGTTGAGTGCAGGCTTGAGTTGGCGCCACCTCTAGGTTGAACAATTCAAAATGGGAGTGGTGCCAATTTACATGCCATGGCTGTATGTAATGTCCCCTTCCTAGGTAGTACAGTTGATTCAGGGGTTAGCCTATCATTTAGACCCTCGTAGGCTGACAGATGTGTTTAGAGGGTTATTTTGGCAGTTATCCAACATTTAGGGACACTACTCCATCAGTTGATTCAAGTTTTGGGCCTTGGCAAAGACTTATAGAGTCAGTTTCAGGCACTTACTATTTATAGTAAGTTAGGCAGGCAGGAGTTGCTATTTCTGGCAGGGCACTTGGTTCAGTTGGTCAGCTCAGTTTCGACCCAGTTTGACAGTTTGGTGAGTAGATAGTGAATATCAAAGCATTTAATGATATTGGGAGAATATTTAAGTTGACTTTATAATATAAAGTCAATTAATTAAATATTAAAATATCAATGGAATAATATAAAGTATTTAATACTTTATATTAAAAGGGCGATTATTGATGATTTATTTATTCATTAATCATTTAATAAAAAGGGATGCCATATTATAATAATTTCTCCTAAGTTCAAAGGGTGAATTTTATAATATATTAAATGCTTCTTAAGTTGCTTTTTTGGGTCGAACTTTTGAAGAGAGCTTATATTCACCTCAACGCAAATCGAACTTCATTGTGAATTATTCTAATTTGTCTTTTATTCTCTCTAAGAGCATTGGGGTTTGTGAAACAAGGGTTTTTGCAAACATTGGATTTTGGAGAACATTCCCTCTTCAGAATTAGACATATTGAGACAGTGAGATATTAGTTGAAGCTTGTCAGTTGAGTGGCTTCATTCAGAAGTCATTATAGAGCTTATCGTGAAGTATTTCATCAAGGGTTTGGATCAATTTTCTTCAAAAGGGTATTTGACTGCAGTGGCTATTTATATTTTTCATCTGGCACTCATCCCAAGGCCGTACGAATTTCATTAAATGCTGGTTCAGGCCGTACTTATACAGCAGCAAGGGCCGTACTTTTCCTGTAGGCTAAGATGCCTTGCCTTTTTGGTCAATCTTCCTTCTAGAGGTGGCGCCTAGGGTTTCTGGAGCTTTTGCACTGATTTCGAGGTGGGAGATTGCATTACTTCATTCAGCCGTACCATCTAATGCTTCTTTTCAGGCGACTACAAGCTCATTCAGGTTCTTCAATAAATAGCTTTCCTTTTACTTGCATGATTGAATTTCACAGTTGTAATTGTTTTGAAAGATCAATATATCATCTGGCATCAGATTTCAAGCTGTATTCTTTCATATTTAGAGCTCTGGTATTTGTTGTCCCTAATTTTTGACTTGTTAAAAATTGGGATAACCAATTGAAATTTTGATTAAAATTGAAGGTTTTCTTCTCTATGGCACGAATTTCGAGGTGCTAAGATTAGTAAATCTCAATTTTAAGTTTATAGTCCTTTGGGTTACTACTTTTTATACATTCTCGTCTATTTTCATGAAATTCTGAGTCATTTTCAGTGTGTTTTGGGTCAAATTCGGGTTTTTATAACATCATTGCAAGTAGGAGATTTTGAACTTCATTACAAGTTACCTTTTAAAACTTTCTCTTCCTTTGTAGGAACTTTTTGAAGTACTTACAATTATAGGAGATTTTGAAGTTCATTACAAGTTGCTTTTTACAAAGTAATTGTAATAGCTTTTAAAAGTCCCGATTTTCCTTTCGATGGCTTGTAAAGACTTCAAGAAACTCCGATTTTAGTCTAAATACTTGCAGTTATCTCAAAAAGACCCGATTTTCACTTGCAATGGCTTTTAAAAAGCTCGATTCTCTTTAAAAGCACTTGTAATTGCATTTTAAAAGCCCGATTTACTTTAAATCACTTGTAAAATGCTTATAAAGGTTCGATTTTATAAAAAATTACTTGCAAAGGGGTTTTAAAAGCCCGATTTTATTTAAATTGACTTGCAATCACTTATGAAAACCCCGATTTTCTTTATTTTGTTTGCATTTGTCTTTTAGAAGTCCAATTTTATTAAGAGACTTGTAAATATAGTTGGAAGACCCGTTTTTCATTTTGAGTAACTTGCAAAGGGCGTGTAAAAGTCTGACGCCATTCTTCAACTGAGCAATTAGAGTCCTATTTCGCCTTTCTTCCTCTTTTCATGGAAATCTCATGAATCCATATGCTTAAAAATCAGGCTTTCACCTATAAATATCCAACTCTCTTTCTTTTTCTGAGTTTGTGGACGCGCCTAGGGTTTTCTTCTTCCTCTTTTTGTCTGCAATCAATATTTACAGGTGTGTTTTCTTTATTTCTTTTCTTTCTTACAGTCTTGTATTTTTTTTTTTTTGGGTAAATATTTTATGCTTTTATTAATCGTTTTTATTTGAAAATGCGTTTCTTTCATTTGCCATTGCCTCCACTTTAGTAATCATTGGTATATATGTGTTTGTTATTGCTGGCTTCTAAATAATGCATTTTCATTCCAAAACGCGTTGGCATTCATTCAACTCACCTTCATTCTGAAATACACCTTTCAAATTCCATCATTTTTCCAATAGCGTTTTGTTGTTCTCAGCTGTGAACATTTATTCTCTATTCCATTCGACCTTCATTTGCTTTCACTCCATTCACTCTCCAAACCATTTCGTTTTCATTCCATTTCCATACATTCCGTTTTCATACCATCCGTACTTCTCACTCCATCCCCATCTCCATTTTATGAAATAGAAAAATAAATACAACAAAAAAAATGATACTTTTTGTGGCAAATCGGGTTTTTGTTCACCCATTGCGAGTTGGAGATTTTAACATAGAATGCAAGTTGTGAAAAGTTTGTTTTTAAATCACTTGCAATAACCTTTTAAAATCCCGAAATGCTCTTTTACTTGCAATGTCTCCTCAAAACCCCGACATTCACTTTTCACTTGCCGTCGGCCCCCAAAATCCCAAAATACCATTAAAGTGCTTTAAAATTGTACTTTTTGCCTTTGACTACAAATGCAATTTAAAAGTTTTGACTTGCACTTTGCAAAGTTGCAGTCTAACTTTTTCATTCGTCATGAAAAGCATATATCCTTTTCACTCGCAATCAGCCCTCAAAAACCCGAAATGAGTTATAATGCTCATTTTCTGCCCTCAAATAGCCAAATACCATTCTGAGTTTTAGCCTTTGCCATGTCTACGCCTGTAAATGTTAATGATGTCCTGACCTTATGGAACTTTCATCGTAGCCTTGCAGATTCTTGTTCAATGATAGAGGAACCATCTTCTCCACCGAACAAAAAGATAAAGTATAAATATGGCAAATACCAAAATGAGATTTCACCTTCTCATGTTGTCTCAAACATTGAGGAAATCAGAGATACGGAGATTGGGCATGTTGATATGTCCAAGTTTTTAGGGAGAGCTGAGAAATCGTCTTCTCATCCTATGCAGTTGCTATTGCGAAGTCATATTCATCTAGTTGCTTCCTTTCCTGTTGCTGCCCTAGAGCCAGAATTCGTCCTTGCATGCGCAACTCACTTTGATAGAGAATCCAGAACTTTTAAAGATGATGATGGGAATGTAGTCATACGGCTTGATCCAGAAACTATTCATAGGGTTTTCAGAGTTCTAGACTCACCCATGTATTCAGATATTTCAATGAAGAGCGCTCTAGATCATTATGAGCAAAAGAAAGAAGATTGTAAATAGCACATTAATACCAAATGGCTTTTGAAGCGTCGAGTTGGTGTGTCTCGGTGGGCCAAGCTGTATCGATCTGATTTCAAAGAAGAGATCAACGATATCATCACTCTCTTGAGCAGAATTATGGGGTTGAAATTCTCTAATGTCTTTGAGAAATGAATGATGAAGTTCAGCAAGACATCCTGTCTAGCTTTGAGAAGATCCCTTGCAGAGTTTTGAATCATGAAGATGAATTACTTGCAGCTGATATGGTCACTACAGAGATGGCAGCAAATCTTCGTCAAGAGCTAGAATCAGAACATTTTACCATGGATTCGATTCACAAGTTTGTCAATCATAGAATGATCCTTGATAAAATGCAAACTGTTTATGAAGAGCCTAGACTAGCAACGATAAGATATTTTGATTTAATTTTGAAGACTGTTGCAGTTGCCAAGAACACGCTAGGCCCCGATCCAGCTGAGTTGAAAGAAATTATCAACAGATTTCAATCTTTCAAAGCTAGGATTGATATAGAATAAAATGTTTTATCTTTATGCATTTTTGTTTTCGACAAACTACATGTAAAAACAAATTTTGTAATCGCAAGTGTTTCTTTCACTTGCAATTTTTTAAATTGTAATTACATGTAATCTAATTACAAGTCAACATAGTTTAGGACTTGTAATTTTGAATAAGTCAATTACAAGTAGTTGGTGGTTGAGAGAATTTCTCAAGTTAGTTGGGATCCTCCCACCTTTTTCTCATGACCTCTCTCCTATAAATACTTGAGAGGGTCCTTTGTAAACATATCTTTTTGGCAAGCAAGAAAATTCTGCAGAAATTTATACTCATAAAGACTTTGAGCTTTATAATTGTAAGTTGATTCTTTTCAAATAATATCAAAGAGTTGCAGATTTCAGACTTTGTGTTGAATTCTCACTTTGTGTCCATTGTGTTCTTACGTCATTTTGGAACACTTCTTTGTGATCATTTGAAGATTGTGGAAGATTGCTAGAGAGAGCTTCAATTAAATATATTTTCAGACTTTGTGCTGTCAATATTGAAGATTGAATTTATAGTTTAGAAGTTAAGAATAATTGCAAGTCTTTGTACTCGTGACGATTCCAATTCATAGTAGTAAATAGATACATCATATTTTCAGACTTTGTGCTGTTTTATGCTGCATATCATCATTAGAGTTATCTTTTAAAAAGGGTAGATAGGATTGCTGATTTTCAAGACTTTGCGCTTGAGGTTGTTTTCTCGTCCCGAAGGAAGTGACGGAAGTCTTTGAGCTTTCAGGAAACTTCATTTCCTTTCCACTGATTTTATTACAAACTACTGTAAAAGTTTTATTTAGAAGTTAATCCTATTTTTTCTGAAAAGAGAAAAAATTTAGTCTTTCTTGAAACAAGAGGAGAGATTATCGTTCCACTCGTATTTGTTTTTAGTTATTTAGATAGCGGGAGCCTTCCCTTAAATAGGAGAGTTTAACTCACACACTGTGTTGAAATTACCATTTTGCTAAACCTTCTCAGTTTACAAAATATTCAACCAACAGTTTTTGGCGACTCTACTGGGGATACGAACGCATTTGAAAGTCTCTCGCTTTCTTTTGAAGTCCAGTATTCTAAATCCGTTTACTTGGTTTTAGCTTTACTTATACGTTGGAAGGAATTCGTTTTTACGTTCGTCATAAGAAAGGACAAAGTTCTCAAGAAATATCTCCAGGTGAACAAGCTAAATTTGAGTTGCTCACTAATATATCCTCTCTTTCACGAACTACTAGCTTCCCTCCATCCAAGAAGAAAAAGCCCATCCCAAGTGAACTTTCAGCCTTTTTCCTCAAGCCTTTGATTTCAGTTGTTCCTACTATCCAAGCAATGGCTCAAGGTCCATGGGGAGCAGCTTTTGGTCCTCTAAATCTTACTCCACCTCTTCATGCTCTTCCACAAGGCTCACGCAAGAATCTACCTGCTGTGACGTTTTTCACACATCGCCCCATTGCAAATGGGGACCCCCTAATTTTGGCTTTGCTTTTGGTTTGGTGTTGGTTTGTTTTTGCTGTTGTCTCTCTCTCGTTCTGTCTATCCTTCTGGGGACGTTCCCGTCTGCAAGCTTGAGCGTGAACTTGGCTAAGTCTGAAAATTAGGGTTTCCATTTTCTTGGTCAGTCCGAGGTCGAGTAAGGTGAGTAAATTGAAATTTGAGACTAACATTGTTGTCAGTGTGCTTCTAGCAGGCTTTCACTAAGTTTTCATCTGATTCTGAGGTAATTACTATTTTTAGTAAGTGCGAAATTGCAGGCAGTTCGTCAGCATTTTTGAGTTTCCGATAGTCACACGGCGTTCAAAGCATATCAGACTACTTGCGTGCAAAATTTGAGCGAAAATGGACAACTTACTATTTTTAGCAGTCCAGCTTCCGGCACAAATTTCAGGGTTCAGATGCAGGGTTTTTCTTTGCATGTTGGCATATTCCTTCTGGGTTTTTTGAGACCTTCGCAATGGTATAACATGCAAAACGAGGCGACCACTTTCAGAATGCAGCCTTCCGAGGCTATTTTTAGGGTTTGCATGTCAGGGTTTCTTTTGCATGTCAGATGATTCCTAATGGGTTTTTCGAGAGCTTCGCGATGGTGTGACATGCAAACGGAGATGCTCACTCAGTAAGGAACTTGCTATTTTTAGCAGGTGTGTCCCGGCAACCGCTTCCCAACAGTTTAGAATCACGAGCTGATCGCAGTGCCACAGAAACGAAGAGAAACAGATATCTTTTGATACGCATGCAGAGCGAATTAGGGTTTCCAACTTCGGAGCCTGAAAATAGGGGTCAAAAGTCAGAATTTTTGAAAACCGGTGTAAACCACCGCGATCAGCGTCCTTCAGGCTATCTGCTGGTAAAATTTCAAGTCAAACGGAGCACTTACTATTTATAGTAAGTCAATTTGGAAACTGGCTAAAAATAGTAAATTGAGTGCATGCGTCAGTGTCGACAGGCAGGTCACATGGTGAGGAGCGCCTCATTCAAATTTCAAGTCAATCGGAGCAGTGGAGCTATCAGAAACAAGAGGTTACTATTTATAGTAAACCACCTTCAGAAACAGGCTAAAAATAGCAGGTCAGCTAAAAATGGCAGTGTCGACACGATAACAAGGTCATGAGGATGCAGTGTGCAAATTTTCAAGTCGTTCTGAACTTCAGGGATGCAAAATCAGAGGACTTACTATAAATAGCAGGGACATGAACGCTGGCAGAGGAAGGTTGGAAAAATGTCTAAGTCTGAGTTTCATCCTATAGCCTACTTCAAATGCGCCCTCATCCAGTTGGCATGTGATAAAAAATTTTCTAAGCGATGAAGATATCCTGCTCATACCTCCAAATGCGCCCATGCTTGAGAAGCTGACAAAAGTCAAGAAAAATGGCTAAGTCCGAGAAAATCCTCCTGCCTTGGTGAAATGCGCCCAACTCAAGATGAAGAAGTATGAAAAAATTTCTAAGTATGAATTTCATCCTCCACCATGGCCTAAATGCGCCCAACAAGCAAGAAGGTCAAAGAGGTCAAAGAGTTTTATCCTCCTCCCATGCCAAAATGCGCCCAAGGAAAAGTTGGTGCAAGATATTTGAAAAATTTTCTAAGTATGAGTTTCGTCCACCTCATAGGCTAAAATGCGCCCATGCAAGAATAAGCTGGAAAAAGTCAAAGAGTCAACAAAGTTTATCCTCTTCCCTAGGCAAAATGCGCCCAAATACATGCATGTCAAGACAAAAACGGGAGGTGAAGAGTCACTCAGGGGCGTTGTTATCCACCAGCTAGGTCTAAATGCGCCCAAATAAGCTCAAGTGAGGACAAAAAAATGGAATGTGAAGAGTCATCCTTCACCTACATGGAAATGCGCCCAAGTTAGTGTGGTAAAAGTAAGTGCAAGCTGGTAAGTGAAGTGAAAGGTGAGTGAATTCCTCAAAGGCGTGGTAAAAGGTGGTGAATGCTAGGCTTGATTTCCCTCTTCAAGTGCTAGATGCGCCCAAGATGGTGGGTGTTGGAGAATTTCCTAAGGCGTGTGAAGTGTGAAAATAAGATGCTAGGCGTGGTGAAGTGATATGTGTTAGAAAATATTCCAAGGTGGTGGAAATAAAATGCCGAGTATGTTATGCGCCTAGAGTGTGAAGTGACATGTGAAATGAAGTAACTTGCTAGGTGATGAGATTTTTTTTAAAGGCACAAGATGAATATTCCCCTTCAGATATAAAATGTGCCTAAGATGTTGAGTGATGAAAAATACAAATAATAAAATATCTCTAAGGCGTTGGAGTTAGATAAAATTGCCTTGCAAATGTGAAGTAAAATGCAAATGGTGAGTGACAAATGAAATATGCTAGACGCCCTCATGGAAATTTTTCTAAGTGAAGTTGATGTTTTTCTCACTGGCAAACAAATAAAATTTTCTAAGGAAAATTTTCAAAATGCTAAGTGATTCAAAATTTTCTAAGGCACAAATATTTTCTCCCTTAGAAAATACGCCTAGAGCTCTGAGGTGGTGGAATTTTTTTCTTGAAGCACAGATGGATTGTCGGAGATGAAGTCGGTGAGTGCCAGCTGCACGGGTTGATAAAAATTTCTCAAGTCAGAGCAACAGGAAATCTTCACATATGCAAAGAACGAATTTAAATTTCACAGAGAAATAATTTTCTAAGGTTCAAAATTCAAGAAAATTAAATGAACCCGTTCGTTGTGCACCCATGAGTTCAAAGCATTCTGGAGAAAATTTTCTTCTGGGTATTGAAGATTATCGATGAGGAATGGATTCTAAGCTCTTCCACAGCTTGTCGGGGATTCTGGGATGAGGATTTTTGATGGGCACCGGATTGATGAATTTCCTAAGGGAAATTTGAAAATTTTCTAAGGCAAAATGAAGAAAATGTGTTTTCAAGGTGAAATCCTCCGGACGATGAATTTGAAATGAACTGCCTGGGTGAATTTGCTTAAATCCTTCGTGAGGATAGTCTTCCAGAGCCAGAGTTGAACGAAATTGAGTATCGGAGCCCCAATTAGTGAAATGAATTTCTCAAAGATGAAGTTTGTCTAAGGCATGAACTTGAACACGAAGTTGGCTAGTGGAGGCGATGAACGCAAAGCGTGGAAATCAGATAAGTAAGGTGAATTTATATTATGATGTGTTCTAATACTCTTCTCCTCGCTTGTTTTGCAGGAGGAATGTCGAGGCTAGTGCACGATGACTTGAAGTGATGAAGCACGATGATATTACAACCTTCGGAAGAAGATAAAGTTATGAGTTTCAATCTCGAAGGGAGAAAGTTGCAAGAAATTGGCTAAGTATTAGCTCAAGTGACAAAGAAGTTGAAGAGCAACGTCAAGAAAGAAGATCAAGGACAATGCGAACGCGTCTACAAGTGGAATCTTCTAGAAGATTGATTGTGGGCATTTATTGCCTTTGCTATTTTTGGGAGTGAGTGGGAATCTTTGATTCATTTAATGTACCACTCCCTACTCTGGCAGTTTTTAGGGTTAGGGCTGAGGTGGCACGATTTTAGCCACTCTATTGATTGTAACCCTAGCCGTCTTTTGGGACTTGGCTAGCTATATAAAGGGGGAGTCCCCCTCATTTGTAACACAGTAGACGGTAGAATTAGAGTAGAAGTCGGAGTAGAGAGACAACTAGGTGATAGCTTAGAGTAGCTTAGTATAGATTGATAGTGTAGTTTGAAGAAGAGGGAAAGTTTTCCCTTTGAAAACTTTGTAAGAAATTGTTGTGAACACTCTCTCAATAAAAGAGTTTTTCATTGATGGTGAATTTCGTCTTTGTTGTGAGTAGCTAGCAAGGTTTCTTCGTCCTTCCGATTCAAATGGTAGTGTAAAATAGTTCTAAGTAGTATAATTTTCATTCCATGCAAGTAGATGTTAGCTGTGGAATGTGGTGTTTGATCTAAGCAACTTCGTCTATCCATACCACTAGTGTGTTTGCTGATGGTGAATGCGCCTTGTGTGGTCAACTGGAATATCATGTACTTAACTTCAATCACAATTTGAATAATGGTATGCGTCGTTGTGATGGTATCTTTATGTCAAGTGGTGGTTTGAACATCTTTTGTCATCTCCCTTGAAGATTGCACCGACTCCGTGGAAGCTGTCCGATGCGAGGAAAAGCGAAGTCCGGTTAGAAGTTTTCTGAAAGTTGAGCTCCATATCCCACGCCTTAGAATAGATTTAGACTCTCTAAACCCTCCCCCATTTCAATTCAGTACTTTCTGATTAGAATAGGAAACCCGCGCTTCATAGACAAATCCTTCGAGCATTGAATTCCTTTCTCCGCTGCTGAACAATTCCGTAAGTCCCCTTGAAATACCAGCAAATCACATCGAGCCAAACTGAGCCTATTCGCACTGAAAGAACCTTGGAGTTGAATGCATGAACTTTCTTGCAATCTTAGCATGCAGAATACTTTGATCAAGAAAGGATAGGGAAGCCGTTGGCGACTTTATTCTGCGTTGGTGCGGTCACGAAAAACACATCAACACTACCCAAGTTTTATGGAGATGGTAAGCAACACCTTGATGAACATATCAAGGCTTTCTCTATGGCTTGTGTTCTAGGAGTAGAACATCAAGATGTTGTTGTACGATTGTTTGTGGAAACACTACAAGGAATTGCAGCTGACTGGTTTTACAATCTGAGAGCTGGTGATATCACTAGTTGGGATACCCTCAAGAGTAATGTTGTGACCTTTTCACACATCGCCCCATTCAAAATGGGGACCCCCCCTAAATTTTTGCTCTATTTTGGTCTTTTGGCTTTGGCTTTCTCTCTCTTTCTGCTTCTTTTCTGCTATCTGCTTCCGGGGGTGCTCCCGTCTGCGAGCTTAAATGTAAAATTTGGCCAAGTCTAATATTAGGGTTTCACATCTTTAGGTCACTTTGGGGTCAAATTGAGTTGGTTGGTCAACTTTTGGGCCTTGCACTGCTATTACAACACTTCTAGCAAGTGACCCCTAAATTTTCAGTGAGTTCTGCCAACTTTTTATTTTTAGTGTCGACTTGGGGTTGATTTTCTCGAGATTTTCACATTTTGACGACTTCATTGCATTCTAAGCACTTCAAGTTCATTTCTGACAAAATTTGAGCAAAAACAGATGACTTGCTATTTTTAGCAGTCCAGCTTCCAGAGCAGATTCCAGAGTCTACATGTTACATTTTCTGACGCATGTCCGGAGATTCTTTGTGGGTTTTTCGAGACCTTCGCAGTGATATGACATTCAAAGCAGGATAACAACTTTCAGTATTCGGCCTTCGAAGGCCGATATTAGGGTTTGCATACAGATTTTCTCAGCGCATGTCGGCATATTCTTTCTGGGTTTTCAAAGAGCTTTGCAACGGTGTAACATGCAAGTAAAATTGGTCACTTTTCAGAAACTTACTATTTTTAGCCAGTGCTTGCATGTTGAAAATTTTTCTTGGTTTTTTTGGGTTTTTCAAGATTTTTCGGGCAGTGTGACATGCAAAATCATCCAGCAACCGGTCGGTCACTTTTCAGCCACTTTCTATTTTTAGCAGTCACCACTCTGGCAGCTGCCCGACACTTCATAACTGCAAATTGATCATCATGCAATTGAAACGAGGTCAAACAGAGCTCATTTGAAGAACATGCAGAAAAATTAGGGTTTCAAGTTTTAGCGCTAAAAATGAGGAATCAGACAACAAAATGCCCAAAACTGAAGTATTCACCACGATCAGTGTCCTTCAGGGGGTCTGCTGGTAAAATTTGAAGACAATCGGAGCACTTACTATTTTTAGTAAGGTGTTCTCGACGCGGGCTATAAATAGAAAGTCAACCTTGGGCGCCAGCGCAGACAGGCAAGTTCACCAATGAGGAGCACGCTGTCCAAATTTCAAGTCAAACGGAGTTAAGGAAGTCTCAAAATCAAGCACTTACTATAAATAGTAACTCACTTCGGAAGCAGCTATAAATGGCAGGTCAACATCAAGTCTCAATTTGAACAGGTCAGACATGTGATAAGGACCCTTGGCACGAATTTCAAGACAAACGGAGTTGCAGAGAATGAAAAATCAGACAATTGCTATTTTTAGCAAGCATGGGCAGAGAAATTAGGGTTTCCTAAAATCAAGGGTGGAACAGGACAATCAACTAGAAGCAGCGTCCAGCTATGATCACCTCACTTCAAGCATTTAGTACATGAAATTTGAAGACTTCCTGAGCAATTTCTATTTTTAGTAGGTTGCTAAAAATAGCAGGTGCAGACAAGCATCAGGCATCAACAGCACGAATCAGTTGAAATTCAGAACAGAGCGAAAATCAGGCTTTCTGGAGTTATAAGGCAGTTCAAAGCGCAAAATTTAAGGAACTGTCTAAAAATAGAAACTCAGGGCAAATTAGGGTTAGCAGGAGAAAATTACCCTGAATCTGGCAAAAGGCATAAAATCCACCGAATTTGATAAAACTTGGAGTCCAGCATCAAAATTCACCTTGAAAAGCTGAAGATAGATGGAAAATAGACTAAGTTTGGAAAATGGAAAGCTTGCCTAGGGAAATGCGCCTAAGCTTGAGGAGTTTAAAATTTTGCCTAAAGCAAGGTACCCCAAGTGCGCCCTCAAGTGAAAGTTCAGGGTACTATATGCGCCCAAGTCAAAATGGAAGTACATACCTTCATTTGCGCCCTTGAGCTGGAAGGAAAGAAATTCTCTAAGTGTCGAAATTGGAAGCTCCATGGGTCAGATGCGCCCCACTTTGTAAGAACTTCCAAATTTTCTAAGTGTTGAATATTGAAAGTACCCACTCCAATGTGCGCCCATGGTGTAAACTTGAAGTTGCCCATGTGATTTGCGCCTATGTGATAAAATGAAAGCTTGACCTATGATTTGCGCCCCACCTTGCAAAGAGCCTCGAAATTTTCCTAAGGTGTAAACTTGAAAGAGGACATGTGTTTGCGCCCTTAAGAAGAAAGACTCCAATTTTTGCCTAAGTGTTAAAATTAAAACCCCCATAGCTCATATGCGCCTGACTTGAAGGAGGAGTTAGAAAATTTTCTAATTCACGAAATTGAAAGTTCACCCTGTGATATGCGCCTTGAAGCTCTATGTGTCATTTGCGCCTGGATTCATCAAGTGCTAAACTGAAAGTTGGACCATGGATTTGCGCCTGACTTTGGGAGGCTAGAAATCCGAAATTTGACTAAGGCAAGTAAATTGGATGCTCCCTCATTGATTTGCGCCCCCCTTTTAATTTGGAGAATGAAACTCTTAAAAGTTCCTAACTGCACGAATTAAAAACTCACAAACTGTGCAACGAAATTATCAGGCACACCAAGGTGCTAATCGAGGATATCAGCATAATCCTCCAAGTCATCAGGATACCCATCAAGGATACGGTCATGAAAGCAGTCATGGGTATAGAAATAACAATCAAGGATTTCAGAAGAGGTCTTGGAATACAGGACCCAACAACAGAGGTGTTCCGTCGCCATTAGACAATCCGCCACCTCCTGAAAATCGTCCTGCAGATAGAATTTATATGGCCGAAACTACCTCATTAGGATGGTGTAGGTTACACAACACGAACCAGCACTCTGAACTTCAGTGCCACGAATTCCAAGTTGTGGCTGGTATTCTCAAGAGTGAAGCAAGTAATACAGGGGCCACAGAAAACCCTCCAATTACAGGATATGAGTTAGTCCCGGCACCCAGATATGATCAGGCATTGATAATAGAAGATTGCAATTTTCCGCCTGAGTTTCAAAGTTACACGCCCCCACCAGTTAATCAACAATTTCCATCAGCTTCAGCAAACGCTCCCGTGGGGATGCCAGAGTTTCAAATACCGTCAGAAGTTCATGCCACATATGCATCTCCAGAAGAGCCTCTTTATAGAGATGGTTATGCCTTTCCACCTCTCAACCACAGCGTCTTGGTAGAAGGAAGAGGGGAGGTACAAGCTTTTCAAACATCCGGAGGAGTGACACCCAAAGTGTATCAGAGGAATTATCATCAAAAGGAGCCATTGACGTCATCGGTACCTCCGAATAATTTTGCAACCCCGCCGCACCCCAACGCGAGCAACAATCCAGGTCTACCAAGAGATTCCCCAGAGTACAGGCGGCAGAATACAACGCCAGGTGGAGGTGGACAACACGTTATTCAGCAACCCGCTCATCAAGTTGGGCAAGAACCAAAGGAGAGTCTTCCTAGAGAAGACGTGAAAAGACTTGGCTCCTATGTGCTAGAAGAATTCAAAAGGATGAAGGTTAGTCTCCCCTTACATGAGTTGATGAAGATTTCAGAGGTTCGAGACACAATTTTGAGAAGTGTGTATGAAACGCCTATTGTGAAGGATGCGTCCCAAGAAGCAACTAGTGCACCAAGAAATCCTCTTGTTATCACACAGTCTCGTCCCTCACAAAACACGAATCTGGTAGAAGAGGTGCCTCACGCGCCATTTGACACTTGGGAATCTCCACAACAGCCTCAAAATTTTTTAGGTATGGTATAAGGTTCTTCAAACGCTCCTGAAAAGTCATGGATTGAAGATAAAAAGAAACGGTTCAATATTCCTGCGGAGTAGAAGCAAAAACAAGAGCAAACACAGAATCTGAAGAAGGTTACCCAAGACAATCAAGCTTCAGTAAACAAAAAAGATGAAAAGAAGAATGCCTCAGCAAATGAAAGGAAGAAGCCAGTGGTATTCTATCAGGGAAGGGATGAGCCAGCCCCGTTTCTTGTTTCAATCAGAATTTTTGGGAAGTTATTGCATAACTGTTTGATCGATTCTGGTGCATCAAGTAATGTCATGCCTTTAAAGGTATGTCAGGCGTTAGGTATAATTCCGCTCAAGACCAACAAGAAGGTGACTCAGCTGGATAAGACTGAAGTTCCAGTTGTAGGAGAATTGAATAGCATCCATATGCAGTTGGAAGCGGATCCTAGGATTCAGAGTCGCATTGACATATCAGTTGTAGATATCCCTGATGGTTATGGTATGCTGTTGAGTAGAGATTGGTCTAGAAAATTGAATGGATACATCGCAACTGACTTCTCCCACATGTGGTTGCCCTGGAAGGGAGTTCCAAATCAGATAAAAATTGAAAGTACACCACGGCTCAAATTAATGATCACAGAATGTGGTGAAAACAGTGATATCTTGTTCGTGGAAACTGATTTGGGTTCGTACAAACCCGTCAAAAGGGAGGCCCTTTTGCTACAGGGCCCGAAGGAAGAAATTTTTTTAGAAGATACGCCTGCTTCCACTGAAGTGTTGATTGAAAATGATTTAAGTATGAATAAGAATGAAAGGATGTTTGGAGATACCTCCATCGAAGATTTATCAAGTAGAATGCACGAGGCTTTCCATTCAGAGAACACAAGTGTCATGAGTAAGATCTCCTTCGAGCAAGTTCCAAAGATGGCTCCACAAGTCACTTTAGAGGAAGAATGTGAAGAAGTCAATTGGGGAGAGGACCAGATTCAAACAGGGTTACCTCAGTCGATGCACTTGGAGGAGAAAAGAGATGAATCTTTGGAAGGTATGGCTAGGCATCAAAGGGTTATGAGCAGATGGATTGACGAATCATGGTTGGACCCTAATCAAGCTTCTGAGATCCTGGGAAATGATGCATTTAAGTTACGAACAAGAACAGGAGGGGATATCCCATTGCTAGATGATGGGAGATTCCTCAAGCATTATTTCCAACCCTAGGTTCTCTCCGAGAGCCTGCTTGTAACATAGTTAGATTAGGATCTGCTTTCCTGTTTGCTTTTTGTTTGCTTTCCTGTTTTGTTTTCGTTTTGGTTTTGGTTTGTTGCCCTTTGGGTTTTTGGTTTGGCATTTCCGTCCCTTGAGTTGTCCGCTCAAGTGGTTTTGGTTTGGAATGGGCAAATATTTTAGGGTTTTCCCATTGCGATGGGGGTGATGATGGTTTACTTTCACAACGTGGTTTCTTTCCACTGGAATTTGCATAAATTTTTGAAAAAGGACTAAGGTTGTTTTCCGCTTTTCATCATCCAGTTTTGATCAAGCTCGTCTTGGGAGGATAACCCGCTATTGTGTCTCAACACATGAGTCTAAAGACCTTAAAAATCTTACCTATCTCCATCCTGAGTCATTTTGGTTTCCTAGGAAAGGTCTTAGCAGGTGAAAATTTTACATCTTGCTTCAGCGCCACTACAATTCTCAAACCCATTGGAGGCTTCATTGCTTGCCAGCCAATCAAGGAATTGACGGAGAAATCAAATGATGAAGAAAAGAGAATGTGCTTAAAAGAAATATCTGAAATATCAAAAAAATGAGAAATGAAAAATGAAAGAAATATTATGAAATATTGGTCTTGGGAACATACGAGTAACTCCACCGGGGCTATGGACGCCCGGCCGGCAGTGGAGCAATATTCGTGAGAATTGTAGCGATAACCTCGTCGGGGCTATGGACGCCTGACTGGCAGTGAGGCAATGTCCAAGATGCTTTTGAAGTAAGATACTTATATAACTTGCTACGGCCGATTCCGGAAGTCGAGATGGTTTAGAGATGGAATGAATGCACACACTCACAGGGTCTTGGATGAAAGTGTTCTGATCCAATATCGGATTTTTCTCCCCTTTTGAGTGAGTATCCTTCTGTATGATGGTTTGAGGAAGATTAATCAAGGTTCAATTCTTAAAGTGTTTTTCAACACTTTCCCGTGGGGATGCCAGATGTTGTGACCTTTTCACACATCGCCCCATTCAAAATGGGGACCCCTAATTTTTGCTCCATTCTGGTCTTTTGGCTTGGGTTTTCTTCTCTCTCTCCCGCTCTGTCTCTTTTCTACTGTCTGTCTTTCGGGGGTTGCGCCCGTCAGTGAGTTTAAGTGTGAAACTGACCAAGTCTGAAATTAGGGTTTCACCGTCTCTGGTCAATCCAAGGTCGAATAGAGTCAATAAATTGAAAATTGAGCTTAACGTTTGTGTTAGTGTGCTTCCAGCAGACTTCCAACCAAGTTTCATCAGATTCTGAGGTACTTACTATTTTTAGTAAGTGCACAATTACATGCAGTCCGTCAGCTATTTTGAGATTCCAGCAATCACACGGCATTCAGAGCATATCAGCTATGCTTGCGTTGGCTTCATGTTACTATTTTTTAGCAACCACTTAGTGATCCAATTTCGGGTTCGATGCGATTTTCTTGTATGTCCGATTCGGGGTTTTTCGAGACCTTCGCGATATAACATGCAAGATGAGACGATCATTTTCGAACGCAGCCGAGGCTATTTTTAGGGTTTGCATGTCGGGTTTCTTTTGCATGCCTGATGATTCTTGATGGTTTTTTCGAGAGCTTCGCGATGGTGTGACATGCAAATGGAGATACTCACTCAGCAAGGAACTGCTATTTTGTGTGTGTCCCAAGCCCCCAGCAGATTCACGAGCTGATCGTAGTGCCGCAGAAACGAGAGCAAACAGATATCATTTGATATGCATGCAGAGAAAATTAGGGTTTCCAGCTTCGGAGCCCAAAAATAGGCGTAAAAGGTCAGAATTTTCGAAAACCGGTGTAAACCACCGTGATCAGCATCCTTCAGGCTATTTGCTGGTGAAATTTCAAGTCAAACGAAACACTTACTATTTATAGTAAGTCAGATTGGAAACATGCTAAAAATAGTAAATCGAGTGCATGTGTCAGTGTCAGCCAAAAGGTCACGTGGTGAGGAGCGCCTCGTCCAAATTTCAAGTCAATCGGAGCAGTGGAACTATCGGAAGCAAGCGTTTACTATTTATAGTAAACCACCTTCAGAAATGGGCTAAAAATAGAAGGGTGACTAAAAATAGCAGTGTCGACAGAACAACGAGGTGATAGGGATGCAGTGTGCAAAATTTCAAATTGTTCTGAGCTTCAGGGATGCAAAAATCAGAGGGCTTACTATAAATAGCAGGGCATGTAAGCTGGAAAAAGGAGAAAAAATTTCTAAGTCTGGAACTCGTCCACCTACCTAGGAAAAATGCGCCCTCCTCTCAAGGCTGAGCATTCAAAAACTTTCTAAGGCAAAAGTTCATCCTGCTCCTATGGCAAAATGCGCCCTCATAACAGGAGATTGATGAGAAATAAACTAAGTTTGAAACTCGTCCTTCATTAGGGGTGAAATGCGCCCAGGAGAGAAGAAGTCAAAGTGGTCAATGCTTTTCATCCTGTAGCTAGGCCAAAATGCGCCCAAGGGAGATTGATAGCATGAAAAAATTCTAAGTGTAAACTTTATCCTCCACCCTAGGCTAAATGCGCCCAAGTTGTGAGTAGTCAAAGCAGTCAACAACTTTCATCCTCCTCAAGGGGCAAAATGCGCCCAAATACATGCATATGAAGACGAAACGAGGAAGCTCAAGAGTCATGTTGAGGTTTCATTCTTCTCTCTCCTTTGAATGCGCCCATACAAAGTCAAAAGTGAGGGTGGCGTTTAAAGTTTATCCTCCTTCATGCATGAAATGCGCCCAAATAAGGGCAAGTAAAGACAAAAACAAAGAGGGAATATTCCAAAGGAGGTGGCGTTGCAGATTTTCATCCTCCTAGACATGTAAAATGCGCCCAAAACCAAGAAAGTCAACAAGTCAAGAGGCTTTATCCTCCTCTCACCCCAAATGCGCCCAAGGTGAATATTACTACGGCGTTAAAATAAGAATATCCTCCTCTACATAAGAAATGCGCTCAAGTTCAAAAAGGTCAAACTAGTCAACAATTTACATCCTCCTCCTGGGCTCAAATGCGCCCAAGTTGAAGTTGTAAAAGTGAATGCAAGGTGGTGAATGAGGTAAAAGGGTGTTGAAAATGCTTCAAGGCGTGGTGAAAGAAGGGTGAATGTTAGGCGTGATTTCAAAATTTCTTGCAAGTGTGAAATGCGCCTGAGGTAAGGTAAATGGGAGTTGATAAGTGAAGGCGTTGGAATTTAAAAAAAAGAAATATATCCCTCATGAGATATAAAATGCGCCCAAGGCATTTAAAAGAGAAATTTTCTTTCCAAGTGAGTTGATAAAGAATTCCTCACCGCAAGCAAGATGATAGATAAATGAAAATTTTCTAAGGGAAAATTTTTCAAAGTGCTAGGTGATTCAAAAATTTTCTAAGGCATGAAGTATTCTCTTCCTCTAGAAAATACGCCTAGACTCCAAGGCGTTGAAATTTCTCAAAACGTGAGAATTTTCCAGAGGTGAAGTCACTGACTGCCAGCTTCACGGGGTGGATAAAAGTTTTCAAGTCAGAGTAAAGAAATACGCTCCAGGGTGAAGAAATGAAATAAATTTGATGAAAGAATATTTTCTAAGGTTCAAAATTCAAGAAAATCAAATGAACCCGTTCGTTGGGTACCCATGGATTCGAAGCGTTCTGGAGAAAATTCTCTTCTGGGTATTGAAGATTATCGATGAGGAGTTGATTTTAAAGTCTTCCATGCTTCGCTGTGGCCTCCAGGATGAGGATTTCAAGTGGGCACTAGATTGATGAATTTCCTAAGGGAAATTTTTAAAAAATTTCTAAGGCAAATGTGAAGAAAACGTGTTTTCAAGATGAAATTCTCCAGACGATGGATTTGAAAGGAACTGCCTAGGTGAATTTTCCCAAGCTCTTCGTGAGGATAGTTTTCTTGAGCCAGAGATGAATAAAATCAAAGTTGTCAGAGCTCCAGCAGGTGAAATGAATTTCTTGAAGATGCAGTTGAAGTTAATATTGTCAAAGATAATGCGCCCTTGAGGAAGATGCGTTGAAAATTTGGCTAAGGCATGAGGAATCATGAAGAAAGCAGAAGTTGGCCCTTGAAGATCAAAGCGCGAGAATCAGGTAAGTAAGTTAAGATTATATTATGAAGTGTCCTAATACTCTTCTCCTCGCTTGTTTTGTAGGAGGAATGTCGAGGCCAGAGCACGATGACTTGAAGTGATCCAAGATGATGTTTCAATCTCGAAGGGATAAAGTTGCAAGAAATTGGCTAAGTATTAACTCAAGTGACAAAGATGAAGACCCTCAAGTGGAAGAAGTTGAAGAACAAAAGTCAAGAAGAAGATCGAGAACAGTGTGAACGCATCTGCAAACGGAATCTTCTAGAAGAATGATGGTGGACATTATGGCTCATTTATTACCCCTCTCCTTTGTGGCGGTTTTTAGGGTATATCTTGTTTAGGGCTGAGGTGGCACGATTCTGGCCACTCTATTGATTGTAACCCTAGCCGTCTTTTGGGACTTGGCTAGCTATATAAAGGGGGAGTCCCCCTCATTTGTAATTCATTAGAAGTAGAGTTTAGACGTCAGACTAGAGAGTAGAGCGGAGGTGCTTTAGTTGTAATATGTTAGCATAGTAGTTTAGATTGAAAAGGAAGGAAAGTCTTCCCTTTGGATACTTTGTAAGAAGTTGTCATGTATGCTTTCATAATAAATGAACTTTCATTGATGGTGAATTCTTCTTTGTTGTGAATAGTTGTTGAGGCTTCTTCGTCCTTCCAATTCACGTAGTATCTTGAAGTAGCTTAAAGTAAAGTAGTTTTCATTATCATGCAAGTAGATGTTAGTTGTGGACTTGTGGTGTTAATTGAGGCAACTTCATTTTTATCCATACCACTAGCGGCTTGCTGACGGCAGGTTTGCCTTGTGTGGTCAACTGGAAAACTTTACAAACTTAACTTCGATTGTGATTCATGTGTTTGTATGTGTCGTTCTGATGGTGCTTACATGTTGAGTTATAATTTGAAAACCTTTTGTCACTCCCTTGAATATTGCACTGACTTTGTGTAAGTTGTCCGACGTGAGGCGGAGCAGAGTCTGGTCGAAGTCTGTCAAGATTGATCCCACGTCCCGTCCTTAGATAGAAGATAAACTTCTTAGGCCCTACACCCTTTTAAATTCAGTTCATTTCCGGTTAGCTTTAGGAAACTTGTGCTCATTTGCCAAATCCTTCGAATTACGTGAAAAAACTTAGTCTGTTGTCTGCTGTTGACTGTCGAACAATTGTGTAAGTCCCCTTGAAATACCAGCAATATCACATCGAGCCAAACTGAGCCTATTCGCACTTAAGGAACCTTGGAGTTGAAAGCATGATCTTACTCGCAATCTTAGCATGCTGAATACTTTGTTCAAGAGAGGATAGAGCATCCGTTGGGAGACTTTATTCTGTGTTGGTGCGGTCTCAAAAACCACGTCAACATGTATGTATGTTAAATTGTAATCTGAACAACTTTTTCTATCCCTTTGAAGATTGCACCAATTTTTCTAAAGCTGTCCGAAGTGAGGTTAGGTGAAATTCGGTCGAAGTCTGCCGAAATTGAGCTCCACATGTCTTGCATTTAGGATAGAATATAGAACCTTCTTACCCTTTCACTCATTTACTTTCTGCACATTCCTGGTTAGCTTTAGGAAAACATACCTTATTGCCAAATCATACGTGCAAAATCCCCTTCAAATCATCCATCTGCTGTTAACTGCAAGAATCTTGAACAATTGTGTAAGTCCCCTCATAAGAACACAACAATTTACATCAAACCAACTGAGGGTATTCTAAGTATTTCGGAACCTTGGAGTTGAATGTGCGAACATTCTTGCAATCTTAGCACACGGAATACTTTGATCAAGAGAGAACGGAGTAGCCTTCAGACTATTTTGATCTGCTAATTGGTGTAGTCCTAAAAATCACATCAACAGAGACATAGATGATATATTTTCAGCTAGTGCTTTAGGTTTTGATATATTGGTCTTAGACTCATTAGAAAGAATAGTGGGAGAATTACTTACTTGATTTTTGGAAGTATCCTTGGTCAAAGTGGGTAATGGCGTCCCCTTCTTAGCAATGGTCACTAGCAACTAAACATTGTTTTTCACCTTTGCTTCTTCATCCTTTTGAGCCAACCGAGTTTGGGATCGTGTCATAACAGCATATGCTTAACTCTCGGTATTTTCAGTTTCAGCTGAATCATCATAGTGCATGTATTGTATAGTGGAGTCGCCAACTGCCTCTTCATCTTCCTGATTAAAGACAGCTTCATCTTCTGCTTGAAAATCATTAGAAGACAGTTCTTCTCGATCTATTTCATAATAACCAACTGCTGCATTCTTTGGGGGAGCTTCAAGTGCAAGCCTCTTGGGAGGAGGAGGCAATTTAGCCTGATTTTTGGCAGCATAGTTGGAAGCAGAATTTGGATATGCCCTTCTAGGAATATCTTTGTACGGATAAGCATAAGAAGCTTGTGAAACCTGCTTCTTTAAAGCAAGAAGTTCATTAGCCAACTTCTGTACCATAGGATCAGTAGAAGTTGAAGTGGAAGACTCAGAAATGGAATTTCCTTTGAATCAATTAGGATCCTTCCGGATTTTCCCAGCCAAGATCAAATCATCTTCAATCTCTGTAGCAAGAACTTGAGCATGAGCCAAAGTTGTTGGAGCTGCCCTTCTCAGTAGAAAACTGACTTCTGACAGTTGGGTGTTGATGAAGAAACACTTGAGATTTGCAGGAGTAGGCTGAGAATCAATAGGAATTATGTTTGCTAGTTTATTAAACTTTCCAATGAATTCACGCATATTCTCATGTGTATCTTTCTTCATCTGGGTCAGCTGAGCCAACAATGCATGTTCATCTTCGACCGGCTTGAAACGTTCTTCAAACTTACTTGTTGACGTGGTTTTTGTAACCACACCAATCAGCAGAACAAAGTTTCTCAACGGATACCCTATTCTCTCTTGAACAAAGTATTCAGCATGCCAAGATTGCAAGTAAGATCATACTTTCAACTCCAAGGTTCCTTTAATGCGAATAGACTCAGTTGGCTCGATGTGATTTTGCTGTGTTCTTACAAGGGGACTTACACAATTGTTTAGGATACGTGCAGCAAACAACAAATATATGCTTTGGAAGGGATTTTCGTGTGAATGATTTAGCTTTGAAGTACGAGTTTCCTAAAGCTAACCAAAAGTATGCGGAATTGAATGGCTGCAGAGATTTCGAAAATCTAAATTCTAACCTAAATGCAAGGGATGTTATGCTCAATTTCAATGAACTTCAAACAAACGTTGTCTAGCCTCCTGTTGGACAACTTTGACAAAGTTAGTGCAATCTTCAAGGGATAAAAAGGATGTTCAAATCACGATTTGATAATGCAAGTACCATCACAATGATGCATAGCTACACATGAATCTTGACCGAAGTTAAGTATAAAGTGTTCCAGTTGACCACGCAAGACAAGCTTACCATCAGTAAGATCGTTAGTGGTATGGATCAAAGAAGCTCACTTACATCAAACATAAGCATCCATATCTAACTATTAGCATGAAATTAAGTCCTAGTTGAAGTCAAAGGGAGAAGAAACCTCACAAACTACTCACAACAAAGTTTGAATTCACCATCAATGAAATGCTTTATTATGATTAGCCTTCGTGACAATCTCTTACAAAAATTCTCAAAGGGAGAATTCCCCTCCTTCAATGCAATGAAAACTACTCTAACTTCAAAATATCTACTCTCTATTCTGCTCCAATATCCACTAATTGCTGACTACTTCTGATTCTAACTAGATTACAAATGAGGGGGACTCCCCCTTATATAGCTGGCCAATTTCAATGGACGGTCTAGATTGAATTACAATGGAGGGCTCAGATCGAGCCACCTCAGCCCTAGACAAGATTTGCCCTAAAAACTGCCAGAAGGTGGAGGAGTGGCATCATAAATGATCCCAAAAATAGCAGATTCCTCCCTGACCACTATGAGCAATTAATGCCCACTACCCTTCTAGAAGATTCTCGTCCATGACTCAGATTCCCTTGCTCTTCTCTCTGATCGCGTATGCTACGAATCAGGCCAGCACCTCATCAACCTCCTCAGAAATCGTTGGAGTAAGATTAAGCTGATATTCCAGGATAGCCACCATCTGCTCATGTTTATCACAAGACTTTCCCCAAGCCTCAATAGAATCCTATGTACTCTGAATAATTACTGAAAATGTCGAAATGTTCTCAAAGTCCAGTTGAGAGAACATCTTCATCTCGGAGAAGAAAGGTTGCAACCTTGCCTTCAATCCGTCAATTTCAACCTCCTCAGGAGCCAACCTCTTGGCAAACAATGCATCCAACGTGTTGAGGATACTGTTGTGACATTTTTCACACATCACCCCATTGCAAATGGAGACCCCCTAATTTTGGCTTTGCTTTTCGGTCGTTTTGTTGTTGTCTCTCTTTTCTGCTGTCTGACTTTTCGGGGACGTTCCCGTCTCTGAGCTTAAGCGTGAATTTGGCCAAGTCTTAAAATTAGGGTTTGTAACTTTCCAGCCAATTTGAGGTCGAGTGAGATGAATAATTTGAAAATAAAGCTTAACACTATTGTTAGTGTGCTTCTAGCAGGCTCCCAGCAAATTTTCGTCAAATTCTGAGGTACTTACTATTTTTAGTAAGAGTGCAATTATAGGCAATTTGTCAGTATTTTTTGAGATTCCGACAATCACACCACATTCAGAGCACACCAGGCTGCTCATATGCAAAATTTGAGCGAAAACAGACAACTTACTATTTTTAGCAGTCCAGCTTCCAGGACAAATTTCAGGGTTCATATGCAGAGTTTTTCTTTGCATGTTAGCATATTCCTTCTGGGTTTTTCAAGACCTTCGCGATGATATAACATGCAAAACGAGACGACAACTTTCAGAATGCAGCCTTCCGAGGCTATTTTTAGGGTTTGCATGTCAGGGTTTCTTTTGCATGTCAGATGATTCCTGATGGGTTTTTCGAGAGCTTCGCGATGGTGTGACATGCAAATGAAGATAATCACTCAGTAAGGAACTTGCTATTTTTAGCAGGTGTGTCCCGGCAGCCATTTCCCAGCAATTCAGAATCACAAGCCGATCGCAGTGCCACAGAAACGAGAGCAAACAGATATCATTTGAAATGCATGCAGAGCGAATTAGGGTTTCTAGCTTCAGGACCTGAAAAGAGGGGTAAAAAGTCAGAATTTTTGAAAACCGGTGTAAACCACTGCGATCAGCATCCTTCAGGCTGTCTGCTGGTAAAATTTCAAGTCGAACGGAGCACTTACTATTTATAGTAAGTCAATTTCGAAACTGGCTAAAAATAGTAAATCGAGTGCATGCATCAGTGTCAACAGACAGGTCACGTGGTGAGGAGCACCTCATTCAAATTTCAAGTCAATCAGAGCAGTGGAACTATCAGAAACAAGCAGTTGCTATTTATAGTAAATCACCTTCAAAAATGGGCTAAAAATAGCAGGGTGACTTAAAATGGCAGTGTCGATAGAACAGCGAGGTCATGAGGATGCAGTGTGCAAAATTTCAAGTTGTTCTGAGCTCTAGAGATACAAAATCAGAGGGCTTACTATAAATAGCAGGGCATGCACGCTGGCAGAGGAAGGTAAAAAAATATCTAAGTCTGAATCTCATCTTGCAGGTACCTCAAAATGCGCCATGCCTGCCTTCAAGGTGATGGAAAGTATTCCATGAAATAAGTTCATCCTCTTGCCACCTCCAAATGCGCCCAACTCAAAGTGGATGACTTCAAGAAAATTTTCTAAGGCAAGCTTCATCCTGCTTCCTAGGCAAAATGCGCCTTGATGACATGGAATAAAATCTAAGTGATTAGCTTCATCCTGCACACATAGCAAAATGCACCCAGCCCAAAGAAGTAGCATGTTCAAAACATTCTAAGTGTTTCATCCACCTCCAGGGGTAAAATGCGCCCAAAGTGCATGAGTCAAAAAGTCAACAATGTTCATCCAGTACCTAGGCCAAAATGCGCCCACCTTGAAGCAAGAGAACTGGAAAATTTTCTAAGTGTGAAGATATCCTCCACCACCCTCCATTTGCGCCCATCCTTCACCCTTGCTATAATGCGCCCAAAATCCAAAAGGTCAAAGAAGTCAAAGGATTCTCATCCTTCATGAGGTGCAAAATGCGCCCAAAACATGCCATATAAAGACAAAAATGAAGAAGTTGAAAAGTCACTTAGGCATTGAAAAGGTTCCATCCTCCTCAAGGCAAGAAATGCGCCATGCAAGCTAGGAAGAAGACAAAAGAGGTTGACTTTCTCCTCTCTCCTTTGAATGCACCTATATGAGGGCATGTGAGGACAAAACATCCCCATGCAAAGATATCCATGCAAATTTAGGAGACAAAGGCATTGAAAATCATGTAATGGCTAAGTCAAAGGTGGCGTTTAAAGTTCATCCTTCTTCAAGTATGAAATGCGCCCAAAAGGAAAAAAAAGAAAATGCTAGGCGTGGTGGAGTTAAAAATTTTTTTCCTCCAAGTGCTATATGCGCCAAAAGTGTGAATGCTAAAAGGTGTTGAAGATGTTTTCCTAGGCGTGATTTTGAATTTCCTCTTCAAGTCTCAAATGTGCCTAGGGTGGTAAAGTGTTGAAGAATTTTTCTAAGGCATGTGAGGTGGTGAAGGATGAATGTTGTGCGTGGTTTTTGATTTTCCTCAAAAGTGCTATGCGCCAAGGGTGGTAAAGTGAAATGTGGGATGATATGAGAATTTCTTCTAAGGCATTAGAGTTTCAAAAAAAAAAAAAAATTCAAATGTGAAGTGAAATGCAAAGTGGCAGATGAAAAATAAAATATGCTAAGCACCCTCAGGAAGATTTTCTAAGAGAAGTTGATGAATTTTCTCATCACAGGCAAGATGATCGAAGTTGAGTAAAAAAAAAATTCTAAGGCAAAAAATTTCAAAAATGCTAAGTGATTCAAATTTTCCAAGGCAAAATATTTTGGGAAAAAACGCCTAAGTTTGATGAGTGATGAATTTTTCCTGAAGTCCGAGTGAAGTTGCCAATGATGAAGTCAGAAGGTGCCGACATTGCAGGATGAATAAAAATTTTCAAGTCAGAGCAACAGGATTTTCAAATATGTGAAGAACGGATTTAAATTTCACAGGGAAATAATTTTCTAAGGTTCAAAATTCAAGAAAATCAAATGAACCCGTTCGTTGTGCACCCATGAGTTCGACGCGTTCTGAAGGAAATTTTCTTCTGGGTATTGAAGATTATCGATGAGGAGTTGATTTTAAAGTCTTCCACGCTTCACTGCGGCCTTCGGGATGAAGATTTTGATGAGCACTGGTTGATGAATTTCCTAAGGGAAATTTGAAAAATTTTCTAAGGCAAAAAATGAAGAAAATGTGTTTTCAAGGTGAAATCCTCCAGACGATGAATTTGAAAGGAACTGCCTAGGTGAATTTGCCCATGCTCTTCATGAAGATAGTTTTCTTGAGCCAAAGATGAATAAAATCAAGGTTGTCAGAGCTCCAACAGGTGAAATGAATTTCTTGAAGATGTAGTTGAAGTAGATGATACGCCCTTGAGGAAGATGGTTGAAAATTTGGCTAAGGCATGAAGAATCATGAAGAAGGCATAAGTTGGCTAGTGGAGGCGATGAATGCTTGGAAATTAGAGCGTGAGAATCCTGGTAAGTAAGTTGAATTTATATTATGAAGTGTTCTAATACTCTTCTCCTCGCCTGTTTTGCAGGAGGAATGTCGAGGCCAGAGCACGATGACTTGAAGTGGTGAAGCATGATGATATCACAACCTTCGGAGGAAGATAAAGTTATAAGTTTCACATGAAGGAAGAGAAAGTTGCAAGAAATTGGCTAAGTGTTAGCTCAAGTGACAAAGAAGGTGAAGAGCAACGTCAAGAAAGAAGATCAAGGACAGTGTGAACGCATCTACAAGCGGAATCTTCTAGAAGACTGATTGTGGGCATTTATTGCCTTTGCTATTTTTGGGAGTGAGTGGGAATCTTTGATTCATTTAATGTACCACTCCAAATTCTGGCGGTTTTTAGGGTTAGGGCTAAGGTGGCATGATTTTAGCCACTCTATTGATTGTAACCCTAGCCGTCTTTTGGGACTTGGCTAGCTATATAAAGGGGGAGTCCCCCTCATTTGTAATTCAGTAGATAGTAGAGAAGATTAGAGTAGAAGTCAGAGTAGAGAGACAACTAGGTGATAGCTTAGAGTAGCTTAGTATAGATTGATAGTGTAGTTTGAAGAAGAGGGAAAGTTTTCCCTTTGAAAACTTTGTAAGAAATTGTTGTGAACACTCTCAATAAAAGAGTTTTTCATTGATGGTGAATTTCGTCTTTGTTGTGAGTAGCTAGCAAGGTTTCTTCGTCCTTCCGATTCAAATGGTAGCATAAAATAGTTCAAAGTAGTATAATTTTCATTCCATGCAAGTAGATAGTAATTGTGGAATGTGGTCTTCAATTTGAACAAACTTCGTCTATCCATACCACTAGTGTTTGCTGATGGTGAATGCGCCTTGTGTGGTCAACTGGAATATCATGTACTTAACTTCAATCACGTTTGAATAATGGTCGCGTTGTGATGGTATCTTTATGTCAAGTGGTGGTTTGAACATCTTTAGTCATCTCCCTTGAAAATTGCACCGCTGGAAGCTGTCCGAAGCGAGGCAAAGCAGAGCTTGGTTGAAGCTTGTGAAGATTGATCGCCATGTCCCACGCCTTAGAATAGATTTAGACTCTCTAAACCCTACCCCATTTCAATTCAGTACTTTCTGATTAAAATAGGAAAAAAGAACTTCATAGACAAATCTTTCGAGCATTCGAATTCCTTTCTCCGCTGCCGAACAATTCCGTAAGTCCCCTTGAAATACTAGCAAATCACATCAAGCCAAACTGAGCCTATTCACACTGAAAGAACCTTGGAGTTGAACGCACGAACTTTCTTGCAATCTTAGCATGCAAAATACTTTGATCAAGAGAGAATAGGGTAGCCGTTGGCGACTTTATTCTGCGTTGGTGCGGTCACAAAAAACACATCAACAGATACCCTCGTGAATATTCCTCATCGCTTTCTTGATCTTGGAGGACTCCACAGCTGCCGTGTCAAAGAAGCCCTTTCTAGTGAATGTAGCTGAATGCCACCCACGAAAATCATACCTATTGCCTGCGTGGATCACTCCCTCATTTACCAAAGTTTGCGTGGGCACACGCATCAAAACAGCAAGGTGAGGAATAGTTTTGTCCTGAAAAATATGGGTGTCTCCCCAAGCTTGCTCCACACCATCCAAGCACGAAAGGATACCAGATGCATTTTGAAACGATGAGACAAGATCGGCCATGAATTTTTCTGCCTCAGTGCCGACACCGCTTATCCACTTGTCTCCCTCTTGTATAGCTCTCTTCATCTCCTCAAGCCCACTGATTGGCTCTCGTGGTAGCTCAGGCGGAAGCTCTACCACTGGGTTCTCCTGAGCAACTGGATGTGCTAGATGTTGCACATACTCGACCAATGCCTTGTGCTCCTTCAATCTTTTATACTTCCCTTCCTTTTTCATCAACCTGTCCTTCAACGCTTGGAATGAACTTTCAGCTTCCTCAACCACTTGCACTCCGGAGGGACACCCCAATTCAATTGTGGTGATGGTGTAATTTTATGGCATTGCGTCACTTATATCATGATCCTCCCTTGGAACAACAATATGGAGGCTGCACGAACCGGCCTCATTAGTCTCCATTTTCGTATACTTCCTTGCTCTCTTCCTTTTAGGCGACTTACTTGTCCTGTTTAGAAGCTCTTCCATTTGAATTGCCAAGTCAGCATCATCGTCCTGATCCCTCCTTATTGCATGTGAGAGCCAATTGCGCTGAATGTCGTAAATAATAAGGGGCTCCTCTTCGATTGCCTCCACTTCACGAACCTCCTCTCGAGCAGTATTTTGTTGAGGCTCATCTATCTCCATACATTGATTCCTCTCCTCATGGGGTCCAACCCTTGATTCTATAACATCCTCTTCTTCTTCGAAAACATGCTCAAAGTGGGTGTCTGTTTCCGTTTCCTCCCCTTCATCTGGCTAATTGGCACCTTCAAGAACATTAACACTTTGAGTATCCAACTCTCTCGGCATTGGTTGGTTAACCTCTCCGATCTCTGGCTCTTCATTCCTTCGAGCCCTTTGATCTGCAAATAGTGAGACTTCGCGCACGCTGGAGGAATGGGTCACCAACTGAGTATATGATGTGTCCTTCGATCCCTGAGGTTCCGGCTGAACATGTTTCTCCTGCTGTGGTGGCTCCACAGCCCAGGCAATTTGTTTCTTCCTTTTTTCCAACACCAGTGGCCTTTTATCACCCATGAGGTCGTATGTGAGGGCAACTGACCTTCTCCTCAATCTGTGAACGTGCTCCTCTACCCAAGCCCTTGTGAAAGTCAAGACGGGAATAGACAAAGTGTCTAAATCTGTAATCTCTGGCTCAGCCCAATCTGGTGGTGGGATCGGCATGTTCTTTATTGATTCATAATCTGGATGGATAAGCCTGGTATCCTCTTCGACTTGATCCGGCACTTGGATCACTTCACATTCTCTGATTAGTTTGAGAGGAAACCTCGAAAACATTCTTTTCCTAATCTCAGCCTCGTCTCCAGCGTTTGCCCAAAAATCCTCCAAGTGAGCTTTGTGTTTGTACTCCTCACCTTGCACTGTTCCAATCTTTCCTCGAGGATCAAAATGCTGCCGGCTGGTATGAAGAGTCAACTTATAGAACCGCAATTCATCTTCAGCCTCCTTGGCTGCCTGCAAAGTAGGGCACTCTTCAAGTGAGTTTCCCAAAACAATGGGAAAGTGCAAACCTCCCTTCTTTTTTCTCCTTATGATTTTGTCGTAGGCCACCAGTTGCCTAGATAGCTCAAGCAATATCATTCTGTTCGTGGGGTACCTCGATAGTCTGTAGGCATATGAATCATACCCCGACAGCCTTAAATAAGTAAACTTTGGGAATTGGACGAACCAAAACTCATACTCTTCTATCAACATCTGTGCCTCTTCAGATATTCTCTGTTGCAACCTCCGCTGAAGGTCCTTGTGATATACATGGTGAAAGCATCATTTACTCTCTTGAAGTCAGCCGTGTGTGTGAGATGCAATTGTCTACAAGATTCATGAATCTTGAACTGATTAAAACCACAGCCAATTGGTTCCTGGTATGCCAACCCTCTGTATTTTTTCATCCGAGCAAGCATGTAGATGACATACGAACTCATGTAGAATGTTCTCGTTCTCTTCAGATTCTGAAACTGTTCATCAATGTTGTCACTTATCATTTGTGCCCAGTTCACTTCCACCTTCCCTTCGAGCACCACACTAATGTAAAAGAACATCCATGGCTCGAACACATATGACTGCGGGCTGCCGTTAACCCTGTTGAGCAACATAATTATATCACAATACTCATGTTTCAGCTCTTCTGAAATTATCTGCTTTGGCAGCCTGGCAGTAGGAGGCTTTGGCTTTCGCATCCAAGTGGTTTTGATCCTCTTCATGCACTTCTCGAAAGATGTGGCATACATCTTGTCAGCCTTTTCTTTGGATTTATATAACATCTTGTTTGTAACCAAGATCCCAAATGCCTCGCCAATTGTGTCAGGTGCAA
Source organism: Sequoia sempervirens (assembly GCA_007258455.2). Taxonomy (NCBI): domain Eukaryota; kingdom Viridiplantae; phylum Streptophyta; class Pinopsida; order Cupressales; family Cupressaceae; genus Sequoia; species Sequoia sempervirens. The sequence goes on from VDFB02271358.1 coordinate 205,571,817, forward strand.
AGTTGGCCAATATCATACCATCCGAAGAAACAATAGTCCGATCGTCCAAGTTGTAAAAGTTTGCGCACTCCAAGATCAGCTCTGGACAACGAACTGCTGGCTGGAACCCGACCGCTGCATATAATCCACTCTTGACAATGTTGTGTGACGCTTCTGTTGGAGGATTGCCACCTTGCCCGTATATCCTTCGCATGAAAGCCTCGAGGTTGAAAGGCCCAAGGTTGGTGTCTGTCAAGTTCCCAAACTTTGACACGATCTTAGACTCCGGAATGAAGGACTTCTTCAAACTTTTGATGATCGCCTGCCTAGAGGCATTTTCTTTGACAACTTCATTATTTCCAGCCTTAGCTCCAACTTTGCTTGTTCCAGCAACATCAGCTTTTCGTCCTTCGGCCATCTGCAAAACAAGAAGCAAACATTACACTTCAAACTTTTAAAATAAAAATCACGAGAGACGGCTGGCGAATGGAGTTGGCTGCAAAAGTAAATACAAGTTAATAGCTTCAGCAGTAAACTTCGACTTCAAACTTCGATAGATTTAAACTCCGAGAATATAAAACTCCAAACTCCAACAATTTGCAGCCAAGGAATTTTTAGCTCTTCGGAAGAAATCAACTTCACAGCGTCAACCTCGGAAAATACTTCAAGTTTCAGTAACTTCAACAATTTTAAAACAGCAGCTTCGAAAGTTATAAATCAGCAACTTCGAAGGTTTTAAATCAAATCATCAAGTTTCAAATCAGCACGTTTCAACAATTTCAAATCAACACTTCGAAAGTTATATATCAGCAACTTCGAAGGTTTCAACAACTTCAAATCAGATTTGATTCTAAACATTTAGCAACTTCAGAAAACTTAAATCTTCAAACTCAAGCAATTTCGACTTCCAGCATAATTAAACGATTTCAGCTTTCAGCAACTTTCAACTTCGAAAAACACTTCAACTTTCAGCAAAATATTAAATCTCGGCAACTTTAAATACTTACCTTCAGCAACTTGGAGAAATAAAAATGCTCAACGTCGGCAACTTATACTTCAAACTTTGTTTCGAATCTCAGCAACTTCGCAACTTTAAATCTCAGCAACCCCAAATCTCGAGAAATTCAAGCTTCTTGAAAAAAAATCAAATTTAACACCTCCCACACTTTCAACAATTCTCAACTTCGAATTTACTCACAACTCAACAATCACTCTCAACTTTTCAGCTTCGAATTTTGTGAGATGAAAATGAAAATCCCCGAAGTTTTATAACCAAAAGCTGGTGCTAATTTTAGCAGATGCTATTAATTCTCTTCATTATGACTTATGCATTTTCTAAATTTGAAAGAGAATATTCCAGTCGTCTTACGGTCATGTTGGCATAACAACTAGCACCTCTAGAGTAAGAGTTGGTACGGACAGCTATGCACACTACGCAATGAGTGCTCTTCAAATTAGGAGGGGAAGCTCCATCGTTGTGCTTGACAAAAATACCTGCAAAGAGAAATAAACTAAACTAATTCCTGTCTTTTTGTTTCAGCTGTAGAGGTACAAGGCTTTCTTGAAAACTATATACGTTGCAGCTGAGAATTTTCTATGGTTTCACAGATTCACTAACTGTAACTAAACTTAATAACTTAAATTCTATCCAATTCCCTCAAGAAAATAGAGCATGAGGAAACGGAGAAAGGTTATGACTATCAGACGATAAACGGATTCAGATTCTCTACTTGAAGGCAAGGTGGCGCAACTATTATCTCAATCTGAACAAGTTTATTAGGCACAAAACAGATTTAAGAATTTACGATGACAATCTTATAAAACCCTATGTGGCATAACACTTGATCATAACGGTAAAAGTTCACAAAACAGATTTATCATCACAATTGCATGAAACCCTATGTGGCATAAAAATTAACTGTAATGGTAAAGATGCACAAAACAGATTTATCTAAACTATGGAAAGAGTTCACTATCACAATCGTATGAAACCCTATGTGGCATAACAATTAATCATAATAGTGAAGACGCATGAACAAATACCAAAAGAGCAATGTTGAGGGCAAGGTAGGCGCAGCATATATTTCTCTCTCGAGCAAAAGTTAATTACAAATGAGCAAAAACTCTTATTTATATACATCAAGGTGTAGGGAACCCTAAAATCACCTTTTGTTAACTACAGTCTCGCAAATGCATGCAAGATTAATTATTAAACCCTAATGAAATAAACTATACAGTTAACTGGAAAGCTACCATCAGTTAACTGGTACATTTAACCTAAATGGACCATCTGCAAGCATGCACGTCCTTATTTAAAGAAAAGTTAACTGGCCACTACCTTCAGTTAACTGAAAAACCCTAACCCTAACTCCTGTGATGACAATTCCAAGGATGAGATAAGCATGTGTTAAGTCAGCAAGTAAACTCAAGACTGAAAGTCGAGTTAACTGCTGCTCATGACTCAACCCTCGAAATTAACTGCAGGTTCCAACTGGCAGATCACTCCATGTCAACTCGGTCTAACACTTCGACCAAGAACTCATCAATCTCTTTGTCATCTAGCACTTTGATACTGCTCAAAACAACAGTCTGTCTCTTCAGTTCTCTACCACTTTCTGTGATCGTGTGCATGCCATCTTTACATTCTTCAGTCGCCCTCCTGAAACTGGCTGCATGTGATGAACCACACTTCAGTGATCCACTCTGCTACCACTGTAGTGATAATCCAACTCTCTGCTGCGATGATTTCACCATGCTTGTAGGTCTGATTTGTGTTTGTGTGTTTGTTTTTTTTATGTTTTTCGTGTTTTGATGATTGATGCCAATGATACACATGAATTTAACAAGCATATGCATGTAATGGAAACTCAAGATATACTAACTACTATGACAACTCAAATAATTACTCAAATTTAATTGTCAAGATACTTTCTTCGTACATAATAGATTGCATCAAAGATATAACTTACATCAGATTTCAACAATATGCATCATATGCCATAGATTTTAACTTACAGCCAAAACAACACTGTGAATAGTGATTGCTACAGTACCCGCGCCCAATCAAATGCTCATACAAAATAAATTACGAACTTCTCCCACCAAATAATGGATGGAAAGTCTTCTAGTGACAGGTGCGCTCCCTTTTGAAGTGATGGCAGCCACAAAACAAAGGCGTTTTATTTTCTTTGAGCAAATCAAACCCTTAAAAATTGCAGCTGGCTGTAGCTGTTAAAAATCAGCTCCAAAGTCTTCACAAAATGCAAACAACACCCTCGAGATGGCGAATGGAACCTCTAGCAGCAAATACCCTTCCAATAGATGACTTCAAACACTTGAAAACAGCAAAATATGACTCCAATGAAGCATCCAAATGAATCAACAAAAACTGATCTGCAACTTTAAGGTGGTCTTTCACACCGTCAAGTAGCCTGAAAACGAAGAACAAAGCCCCACCAGGCTTACCCACTGCTGAAATCAGGAAACCCTAGTTTTCCTTCTTCCACAATCTCCACACTTCCAATTTTCATTCAACAAACATATCCAAGCATGAATGGGTTGAACTTCTCTTCTTCCTTTTATAATTTCTCATTGAAAACACTATTCATTAAAATGGCACTATTCACTTAAGTTGTTTCTTTTTTTACTTTATCAATGAATAGTAACTGAAAAATATAAAGTGACCCCCTTTAAATAAAGACACATGGTCCCTAAGCCTGAGAAGGTGAAATAAATGGTGAAGACCATAATTTTAAGCTCCAATAACACGCCAAACGCACAAATTCACCACGTCACCAGACTCCGGATATCAATACTGCAAATTCATGACCAAGTGTCCGTTCAAGTGACCCTCTATCCAGAACCATTAGCCTACGAGGGTTGATGTTATAGGCTAATCCACCATGTCTGATGCTCACGAAATAATGGGGACATTACAGTCCGCCCTCCCTGAAATTGCTTGTCCCCAAGCAATCATTACTGCGAAGAAACCTCACTCCTCGGAAGGCCTGAAAGAAGAACTGTGGAATGTCCTGTGCATCGTCAACTGCCTCCTGACACACCAGCATAAACACACCTATGCAAAAAGTCCCTAGGTCCCAAACCCAAAATGGAATTCTGCCATGTCTGGTAACCTCTGACTTCCGTTGCGCAAATCTGATCACCACTTCACCATGCTGAAAATGGTGAAGCAACTTGTCGGAACCCAACCAGATTGTATTGCCAGAACTGACACCACCCGGATCCCACAACAACTTGAAGTCACCTCCATCTGTCATGAAGAGATAAAAATATCCCCCTACAATCTCTCCAAAACACCCCTGGAAGTGATAACCAATCAAACCATCATGTTCGCTGACACCGTAATCACCCTGTAACCATGTATCTGTATGAAATCCTTGTGACGTTAAAGTAGCAACCCCTGTCAGATACATGTCAGCATGATGGACAATTGATTGTGGTCCTTGCAAGTAATCCCCTGTAAGCAACTGAATCTGGTATGTGCGGCCTTTAGTCCCTTCTTCTAAAGATTGTAACTCTAGACATAGTAATGAGTTACTCCCCTTGACTGCATCAAGAGAATCACACTGCGCACAAGAATTGTGCATCGAATAGGAATCATGTATAGGTGGACGAAAAGCAAAACTATAAGCACTCCTCACCATGTACATACTATTAGACTCCTCTGTGAGCCCTGTTTGGAATCTTGATGCACTAGGACGATCCCAAACACTATGATTATCGCTCAACCCTAAACTAGTATTAGGAGTGTGATTGGCTTCCAGCTCAAATAGTGGATTATTAACGAATTGTGCACTCACTCCATGCTGGTCTGAATCGTCCAACTCTGAGTTCCTAGAACAACACATTAAATTGTGCTCCTGAATTGGCTCATCAAGCTGCCAACCATATTCGACTGTAAGGGATGAAAAGACTGATTTGCTTCTAGGAGAGGGAAACAAATCGACATAAGAACCAATCTCCCAACTAGATGTTGCTCTGAATATCTCCCGTGAAGTGGATGGAGTAGTGTCATGAGTTGACACATAACTCTCTGGTGAGTCAACTACCATGTCACAAGAGCTAATGATAATTTGTTCTGCAACACTTGTCATGTGACTAAACTTCGGGGAACCAAGTGCAACACATGGTTCTCCGCGACTCTCAACCAAGGTTCTCATCCCATCTATATCAACTGCTCCTGAAACCAGGATGGATGTAGTAACCACATCCTCAACCTGCTCACAACCACAATCCGTGGACATATGTTCTTCACTAACCGCTGCCATGGAAACCTAAACTATATTGGAAGCTGGTGAAGACTGTTCCAAACTCGAGACCATGGTAAGCTCCTCCAACTATGAGTGTGTCTCCTGAAGGGCCAACTGAGCATTCTCTAATGAGTCCATAGTCACCTCGAGCTCATGAGTGAGCTCGTCAACCTCCTCCTCTTTTCCCTTTAGTGCATCGTAGCAAGTGCACCCCGACTCGAGAAGATAATCCCTATCAGCTAGTAACTGTAAGTAATTTTGTTTCATTATCCTAATGGCTTCTCGTAGGGCATGGAATTCTGCAAGGGAAAGGCTACTATCACTGTGCTCATCTGACATAAGAGTACTCCACCCATAGGTTGCCAACATCTATCAAGCAACATCAAAATGCTCTAAAGCTGTAACAATCATATCATCACTAACCTTTAACTGCCCCGCTAGATGATGATACCCCTGTGACTCATCATTCCAAACCAAATCTGCACTATAGTAAGAGGATGAATCCTCATCACTCACTTCGTGATCAGCAGCATCATGTGTGCTATCATCAGTGCACACATCAGCAACTAAGGTACTGCTGCCATGTACCTGAAGGAATGGCTCAACTGATAAGGTAGAAGCTGCTGATATGACAGTATCTTCACACACTTCCACTTCCAAGGTAATTGTATCACCATCCAACTTACCATCCTGGAATTCTATGCCAACACATGAGCCTTCTAACTTGTTTTCTAAGGTCTGATTTGAGGAATCAGACTCACCATGACATGAACCTAGATCAAACACTGCACCATTAGTACCTAAATCTTGAGTACCTTCTTGCGACAACTCAGTAGAGTCATTTTGTACAGGTGTAGCCACTGCTGTCTCAAGTTGATGCAAATTTTTCCTACTGCTGTCATGTAAACCAAATCTATTAGTAGTGCTGATAACAACCTCTTGAATGCTGTGAATATCATTCAAGATTCTCTCAACACTGACCCTAACTCCACCATACTAGAAGTGGCGAAGCAATACCCTGGGACCCCTCCGAATGACCGTGATAACTCTGTCTCCACCTGGATCCCAATATAAACCAAACTCATGTCCATCCATCATGAGGAGGTAAGGATAACTGGGAGCATCAGCTACGTAACATCTCTCCATAACCTCCGCTAAACTCTCATGGATGTGATATTCCCCTGTGCCATCAAGCCTGCTAACATTATAATCCCTCTGTAACCCTGTGTCCACCAGTAGTCTCTGAAACAAAGAAGCAACAAACCTTGTAGGATACACATCATCCTGATGGAAGACTAAATACTGATCTTGCAAGCACTCACCCGCCAACAACTGAGTCGGGTATCTGCAACCACTGGTTCCATCTACTGAAGATGGTAACTCTCCATCCAAGAAGGGATGGTATACGTCCTGCACCAATCCACACTGACACATCAACAAATCCTCTGTATGTGGACTAGAAGAGAAGTGTTGAACACTCCTCACAATGCTTGCCTCAGTAAATCCCACTGTCGACCCTATCTGAAGTCCCGATCCACAATCAATGCTCATCTCAAGACTCGGTTCAGGAGGGTGAACATCACCTATCTCGAAGAGTGGGTTATCATATGTCCAAGAAGCATCTATCTCAAACAACGGATTGTCGATCATCTCGCACTCCATCTCCTGATCCGCCTCCTGCTCTTCATCCCAATCTGCACTATAGTACGAGGTTGAGTCCACCTCATTCATATCATGATCAGCAGTATCATGTATGCTATCATCAACGCACACATCATCATCTAAAGCACTATTGCTATATGTCTCATAGGATGTCTCAATAGACGATATAGAATTCACGCGTGTCAATGCTTGACCAACCTTATTATCCTTCTCCGCCAAAGGATCCTGTAAAGCTTCCAACCCCAAAAGCCTCTGTTCATGTGTATGTCCCTCAACATGTTCATTATGCAACCTTTCAGCATCCCGTTTAAGACCATCACCCTCGTGTTCTGACTCTTTTTCATCTTCAAGAGGACTCAAGTGTTTTTCCTCTACAGCTGCCTTAGAAATTTCAACTTCATCATCACCAAGTGGATCTTCTAAGGTCTGATTTTTGCTCTCCAAAGGATCAGCTGTATGCTGGTCGTTAACCGCTAAGAACTCATTGTAAAGGCTTCTAGATACCTCACTTGTTGAGACCTCATGTTCCTTCTTCTCTTCGTTTTGTGATGTAGACCTCTTAAACATGGCAGCTATATGCCGCGTTACTCTATCTAGTTTTGCAGGGTCTGTTTTCTTTGGTTCTAAATCTTCATAGGGAACCCACATTATTCTATGCGCCTTGCCCTTAGGTCTCAAGGGACAATCATGGTTTAAATTGTACGGCTCTCTGCAATAAGAACACAACTTCATCATCCCATTCCGACTTTCATCCAACCTTTTCAATCTTTGTTTAAGCATCTCTATGTTCCTGTCCCACTGCTTCTGGGAAGTGGCCATGTTCACTGAAACCTCCGAACTGCAGTTGAAACCTACCCAACAGGATGGCAGGAAACCGCTCTGATACCACTGTGATGAACCACACTTCGGTGATCCACTCTGCTACCACTGTAGTGATAATCCAACTCTCTGCTGCGATGATTTCACCGTGCTTGTAGGTCTGATTTGTGTTTGTGTGTTTGTTTCTTTTATGTTTTTCGTGTTTTGATGATTGATGCCAATGATACACATGAATTTAACAAGCATATGCATGTAATGGAAACTCAAGATATACTAACTACTATGACAACTCAAATAATTACTCAAATTTAATTGCCAAGATACTTTCTTCGTACATAATAGATTGCATCAGAGATATAATTTACATCAGATTTCAACAATATGCATCATATGCCATAGATTTTAACTTACAGCCAAAACAACACTGTGAATAGTGACTGCTACAGTACCCGCGCCCAATCAAATGCTCATACAAAATAAATTACGAACTTCTCCCACCAAATAATGGATGGAAAGTCTTCTAGTGACAAGTGCGCCCCCTTTTAAAGTGATGGCAGCCACAAAACAAAGGCGTTTTATTTTCTTTGAGCAAATCAAACCCTTAAAAAGTGCAGCTGGTTGTAGCTGTTAAAAATCAGCTCCAAAGTCTTCACAAAATGCAAACAACACCCTCGAGATGGCGAATGGAACCTCTAACAGCAAATACCCTTCCAATAGATGACTTCAAACACTTGAAAACAGCAAAATATGACTCCAATGAAGCATCCAAATGAATCAACAAAAACTGATCTGCAACTTTAGGGTGGTCTTTCACACCGTCAAGTAGCCTGAAAACGAAGAACAAAGCCCCACCAGGCTTACCCACTGCTGAAATCAGGAAACCCTAGTTTTCCTTCTTCCACAATCTCCACACTTCCAATTTTCATTCAACAAACATATCCAATCATGAATGGGTCGAACTTCTCTTCTTCCTTTTATAATTTCTCATTGAAAACACTATTCATTAAAATGGCACTATTCACTTAAGTTGTTTCTTTTTTTACTTTATCAATGAATAGTAACTGAAAAATATAAAGTGACCCCCTTTAAATAAAAACACATGGTCCCTAAGCCTGAGAAGGTGAAATAAATGGTGAAGACCATAATTTTAAGCTCCAATAACACGCCAAACGCGCAAATTCACCACATCACCAGACTCCGGATATCAATACTGCAAATTCATGACCAAGTGTCCGTTCAAGTGACCCTCTATCCAGAACCATTAGCCTACGAGGGTTGATGTTATAGGCTAATCCACCATGTCTGATGCTCGCGAAATAATGGGGACATTACATTGCAATCACTGAAATATTCTCTAACTTAGGCGCCATAGGTTCACCTTCAAGGCTGTCACGAATCAGTTTCTTGAACTCTGCTTGTACTTTATCCAACTCAACATACGTGCCATCTTCAAGAAGATAATGACACGGAATCTGAACAACGAAACTGCTGACAAGTGCAAGTACTCCAACCACATCATCCTTAAGTGAAAACAACTTGGTAGAAATCTTCTCACATATTTCCATCCTGAGAAGATGCTGCTCCCTCCAAGTAAAAACTTTATCTTGATCCTCGTCGATCTCCAAAGCGTCATATGCAACTGACAACTGAGACACTAGAACTCGATCCTTTGCCAAACTTTCTGCAACCGCAATCTCAAGCAACTGAATACCCTGACGGAGTTTATGTGCATCACTCCTAACCTGATACATATCTGCAAGAAGACGCCGACCAGTAGCAACTAAACTTTCAATCCAGTTGTCCAAAAGTCTGCCATGACTGATTAACTGATCCAATTTATGTTGTTCTGTAGGTGTATGTTGAGGAAGAACAGATGCTCTACTCGGATTTCCATGAACAAGATCAGAAATGTATTGACGAAGTTGACTATTTTCAGCCTTGAGTAAGGCCTTATCTTCTCCATCCTTCGTGATTCGCTCTTCAAGATTATTAGAGACGATCTTAAGAAGAGTCACATCTGTTTCTCAAGTGGTCCTGCCAAGATTTTCCTTAGTGAATGTAAAGTCACCAACTTCGACTTCATCTAAGCTTTTACCCTCTGGAGGAACAACAACTTCGATAACAATCTCTGATTCTGGAGTCTTTTCAATATGCACTTGTTTCTTGATCTTCTTATTCAATCTTCTATGGTAAGGTTCACCGAATTCAAATAAATCAAGGTTGTATGAAGGTTCACGCCTCTGTCTTCCCAAAGACTTCTCGAGCCAACAAGATTGAACAATATTTTCAATTCGAGGAGAGACTGTCTCTGATGTATCAACCTGTGGTGGTTCAATTGTCTCTGATCCTGCTTGAATTGGTGTCTTAGGCTCAGAATCTATGTCAATAGGTTGCATGTGAGGTGAACTAGGAGGTGAAACATGAGGCTCAGCCTGAATAACTATCTCTACTGGAACCTCAGGAACATTCTCAACTTGTTTCTGCTTCCTCTTACCAGTAGCTCTTTTCCCTGTGTTTCCACTGAGTCTAACCCCTTCAGGAGGTATTATAATAGCCTTGACTCTGGGTCTTGCCCTAGAAGTAGAAGGCAATGAAGAGAAATCCTTTGGCGGCTCTGCTACAGGAACTGACTTTCGCTTCCGCTTACTCTCCAAGAACAACTTGCTAGTCTTGATAACTGATCTGGAAACCTCTTCGATAGAAATATTCTCCTTAGCATACCAATCAGGTGAGCGAAGTGGCTGCCGAACAACTTGATCCTTAACATATGAATTTTGAAGAACTTCTCCATCATCATCCGATAGACCATCAACATCTTCTGATAGGTAATCAGAGAGCTGACCGATAGTGAGTCTACAATAGTGACGACGACGAACCTCGAATTCATCTTCACAATTAGCCCAAAAATCTTCAAGTGCTGGCGTATGTGCAATCCCTCACTCTAACCGATTTGCATAATGCCCGAGAGGATCATAGGAACTCCTCTCAGTATAAGTCTTGAGTTTGAACCTTTCTATCTCGGTAGACATAAACTTGGCATTTGTTGCCGCATTGCATGTGAAAATTCCCAATGTGAATGGAAAATTAGCCGCAGTCTTATGACGACTACGAAGAAAGAAATGAACATGCTGCATCTGTCTGAGGAACTCCATAAAGACAATCTTGTCTGACGGATATCTTGGCAACATCAGGGGCTCTCCAACATATCCATAAACCCGGATGTATGTGAAAGTAGGGAACTAGATAAACCAATCCGCCCAAGTCTCCATCGCTGATTTGGTCTCGGCAGAAATACGAATGTACATCTTGTCATCAAGATCTCTCACGATTCTCATGGAAAAGTGATCGTTCACTGCTCGAAAGTCTTGCTCGGATTGAGAAAACTCCAACTGAGGATAATAATCATGAACACGCTGAACACCGAGAGTGCCATTAGTTTTAAGAAGCTTGTAGCTACCTTGAAATGCAACCAAGTAAACCAAGTAGGATATCATATGAAACTCATGATACTTGAGAAAGTAATTTGCCGATGTAAGCAATCACTAATCAACACAGCCCAGTCAAAATGCTCTGTGCCATCTATTGACGTGGTTTTTGAGACCGCACCAACACAGAATAAAGTTTCCCAACGAATACCCTATTCTCTCTTGAACAAAGTATTCAGCATGCTAAGATTGCGAGTAAGATCATGCTTTCAACTCCAAGGTTCCGAATACTTAGAATACCCTCAGTTGGTCTAATGTTAGTTGTTGTGTTCTCACGAGGGGACTTACACAATTGTTCGATAGCTGACAACAGACAATAGACTAAGGGCTTTGCGTGTAGTTCGAATGATTTGGCAAATGAGCACAAGTTTCCTAATCCTAACCGGAAATGAACTGAATTAAAAAGGGGTGTAGGGCCTAAGAAGTTAATCTTTTATCTAAGGATGGAATGTGGGATCAATCTCGACAGACTTCGACCAGACTCTGTTCAGCCTCACGTTGGACAACTTACACAAAGTCGGTGCAATCTTCAAGGGAGTGGCAAAAGGTTTTCAAATTATAACTCAACATGTAAGCACCATCAGAACGACGCATACAAACACATGAATCACAATCGAAGTTAAGTTTGTAAAGTTTTCCAGTTGACCACACAAGGCAGACCTGCCGTCAGCAAGCCGCTAGTGGTATGGATAGAAATGAAGTTGCCTCAATTAATACCACAAGTCCACAACTAACATCTACTTGCATGAAAATAAAACTATTTTAAGTCACTTCAAGATGCTACGTGAATTGGAAGGACGAAGAAGCCTCAACAACTATTCACAACAAAGAAGAATTCACCATCAATGAAAATTCTTTTATTATGAAAGCATACATAACTTCTTACAAAGTATCCAAAGGGAAGACTTTCCTTCCTTTTCAATCTAAACTATACTATCAACTATCTAATTGCTCTCTACTCCTTCTCTGCTCTACTTCTACTTCAAATTTCTAATTCCTTTCTAATGAGGTACAGATGAGGGGGACTCCCCCTCATATAGCTAGCCAAGTCCCAAAAGACGGCTAGGGTTACAATCGGCTGGGTGGCCCAGATCGTGCCACCTCAGCCCTAAATAAGTTTTGCCCTAAAAACCACCACAAAGGAGAGTGGGGTAATAAATGTGCCATAATGTCCACCATCATCCTTCTAGAAGATTCCAATTTTGAAACGCGTTCACACTGCCCTCGATCTTCCTTCTTGACTTTTGTTCTTTGACTTCTTCCACTTGAGCTAACACTTAGCCAATTTCTTGCAAATTTTTCTTCCTCTGAAGGTTGTAATATCATCGTGCTTCACCACTTCAAGCCATCGTGCTCTGGCCTCGACATTCCTCCTGCAAAACAAGCGAGGAGAAGAGTATTAGGATACTTCATAATGTAAACTTAAATCACTTATCAGGATTTTCATGCTTTGATCTCCAAGCGTTCATCGCCTTCAGTAGCCAACTTCTTCCTTCATGATTCTTCATGCCTTAGACAAACTTCATCTTTGAGAAATTCATTTCACTACCTGGGGCTCTGATACTCAATTTCGTTCATCTCTGACTCTGGAAGATTAGTCCCACGAAGAACTTGAGCAAATTCACCTAGGCAGTTCCTTTCAAATTCATCGCCTAGAGGATTTCACCTTGAGAACATATTTTCTTCACACTTGCCTTAGAAAATTTTAAAATTTCCCCTTAGGAAAATTCATCAATCCAGTGCCCATCAAAATCTTCACCCTGAAGGCCGAAGCGAAGCATGGAAGACTTTAAAATTAACTCCTCATCAACAATCCTCGATACCCAGAAGAAAATTTCCTCCAGAACGCGTCGAATCCATGGGTACCCAACGAACGGGTTCATTTAATTTTCTAGAATTTTGAACCTTGGAAAAATAATTTTCAACAATTTATTTCATGTTCATCGATCCTGAAGATGATTCTTGTTTCTCTGACTTGGAAAATTTTATCGACCCTGCGGAGCTGGCATCCACTGACTTCACCTCTGGCAATTCTGCTCGTGCTTCAGGAAAATTCCACCACCCTAGAGCTCTAGGCGTATTTTCTAAGGAAGAAAATATTTTGTGCCTTAGAAAATTTTTAAATCATCTCTTGGGAAAATTTTGCCTTGGAAATTTTTCACCTTAAAATTTTGGCCTGTGAGAAAGACACCAACTTCACTTAGAAAATTTTATTCATAGAGGTGCCTGGCACATTTCATTTTGCTAGCCACCACTTCGCATTTTACTTCACACTTGAAAAATATTTTTGAAGCTCGAATGCCTTAGAAAAATTCCCATCACCATTACACTTTGGGCGCATATCACAGTTGATGGAGGATAAAACCACGCCTTTTGGAAAAAAAAAAATTTCAACACTTAATACTTTCAACGTCTTGCCACTTTATTTTATAGGCTTACTATTGGCGTCACAACTAACACCTCTAGAGTAGAAGTTGTTATGAACAGCCTATGCACACTACGTAATGAGTGCTCTTCAAATTATGGAGGGGAAGCTCCCTCGTTATGCTTTGACAAATGTACTTGCAAAGGAAAAATAAGCTAAAACTATGTCCTGTCTTTTTGTTTCAGCTGCTAGAGGCACAAGGCTTTCTTGAAAGAACTTACACGTTGCAGCTGAGTTTTCTCTGGTTTCGCAAATCAACTAAACTACAACTTATATCTATCCAATCTCCTCAGGAAAACAGAGCAAGAGGAAACGGAGCAAGGTTATGACTATCAAACGATAAACGCATTCAGATTCTCTACTTGAAGGCAAGGTGGCGCAACTATCATCTCAATCTGAACAAGTTTATTAAGCACAAAACAGATTTGAGAATTTGCTATGATAATCTTATGAAACCCTATGTGGCATAACACTCAATCAGCATAGTAAAGACTCACAAACAGCTTTTATCATCAAAATCTCTATGAAACCCTATGTGGCATAACACTCAATCGTAATGATAAAAGTTTCACAAAACAGATTTTCCTAATCTAAGAGAAGATTCACCATGAAAACTTTATGAAACCCTGTGTGGCATAACACTCGATCAGCATAGTAAATACTTCACAAAACGGTTTTATCATTACAATCTTACGAAACCCTGTGTGGCATAACGTTTGATCATAACAATAAAAGATTCACAAGACAGATTTCTCTAAACTATGGAAGAATCCAGCATTACAATCTTTCGAAACCCTATGTGGCATAACAATCAATTGCAATAATGAAGACACATGAACAAATACCAAAAAGAGCAATATTGAGGGCAAGGTAGGCGCAGCATATATTTCTCTCTCAAGCAAAAGTTATTTACAAATGAGCAAAAGCTCTTATTTATATACATCAAGGTGTAGGTAACCCTAAAATCACCTTGAGTTCACTACAGTTCTTGCAATGCATGCAAGTTCGCGCCAAACCCTAATGAAGTAAACTATACAGTTAACTGGGCAAGCTACCCTCAGTTTAACGGTACAAATAACCTAATTGGACAATGTGCAAGCATGCACGCCCTTATTTAAAGCAAAGTTAACTGGCCACTACCTTCAGTTAACTGGAAACCCTAACCCTAACTCCTGTGTTGATAACTCTGAGGATGAGATAAGCATGTGTTAAGTCAGCAAGTGAACTGAAGACTGAAAGTCAAGTTAACTGCTGCTCAGGACTCAACCCTAGAAATTAACTGCACGTTCTAACTGACAGATCACTCCATGTCAACTCGGTCTAAGACTTCGACCAAGAACTCATCGATCTCTCTGTCATCTGGCACTTTGATGCTGCTAAAAATAACAGTCTGTTTCTTTAGTTCTCTGCCACTTTCAGTAATTGTGTGCACACCATCTTTGCATTCTTCAGTCGCCTTTCTCAAACTGGCTGCAATTACTGAAACATTTTCTAATTTTGGCGCCCTAGGTTCACCTTCAAGGCTGTCACAAATCAGCTTCTCAAACTCTGCTTGAACTTTTTCCAACTCCACATACGTGCCATTTTCGAGAAGATAATGACACGAAATCTGAACAACGAAGCCACTGACAAGTGCAAGCACTCCAACTACGTCATCCTTCAGTGAAAATAACTTGGTAGAGATCTTCTCACATATTTCTGTTCTAAGAAGGTGCTGCTCTCTCCAAGTGAAAACTTTCTCTTGATCTTCGATCATCTCCAAAGCGTCGCATGCAACTGATAACTGAGATACAAGAACACGATCCTTTGCCAAACTCTCTGCAACTGTAATATCCAGCAACTGAATACCCTGACGGAGTTTGTGTGCCTCACTCCTCAACTGATACAAATCTGCAAGAAGAGTTTTACCAGCAGCAACTAAACTGTCAATCCAATCATCCAAAAGTCTGCCATGACTGACTAACTGATCCAATTTTTGTTTCTCTGCAGGTGTGTGCTGAGGAAGAACAGGTGCTCTATTTGGATTCCCATGAACAAGATCAGAAATGTATTGACGAAGTTGACTAATTTCAGTTTTGAGTAAAGCCTTATCTTCTCCATCCTTCGTGATACGCTCTTCAAGATTATTGGTAACAATCTTAAGAAGAGATACATCTGTCTCTCGTGTGGTCCTGCCAAGATTTGCCTTAGTGAATGTAAAGTCACCCACTTCGACCTCATCCAAGCTTTTACCTTCTGGAGGCACTGCAACTTCTATCACAATCTCTGATTCAGGGGTCTTTTCGATGTGCACTTGTTTCTTAATCTTCTTGTTTGATCTCCTCTGATAGGGCTCACCAAACTCTGACAAATCAAGGTTGTATGACGGTTCACGCCTTTGTCTTCCCAAAGACTTTTCGAGCCAACAAGACTGAACAATATTTTCAATTCGTGGAGAAACTGTCCCTGATGTATCAACCTGTGGTGTTTCAGTTGTCTCCGATCCTGCTTGAATTTGTGGCTCAGGCTCATAATCTATATCAATAGGCGGAACGTGAGGTGAACTAGGAAGTGAAACGTGAGGCTCAGTTTGAATAACTGTCTCTACTGGAACCTCAGGAACATTCTCAATTTGCTTCTGCTTCCTTTTACCAGTAGCTCTTTTCCCTGTGTTTCCACTGAGTCTAACCCCTTCCGGAGGTATTATAATAGCCTTGACTCTGGGTCTTGCTCTAGAAGTAGAAGGCAATGATGAGAAATCCTTTGGCGGCTCTGCTACAGGAACTAACTTCCGTGTCCGTTTGCTCTCTAAGAATAACTTACTAGTTTTGATCACTGATCTGGAAACCTCTTCAATAGAAGTATTCTCCTTAGCATACCAATCAGGTGAGCGAAGTGGCTGCCTGGCAACTTGATCTTTAACATAAGAATTGAGAAGAACTTCTCCATCATCATCCGACAAACCATCAACATCTTCTGACAAGTAATCAGAGAGCTGTCCAACAGTAAGTCTACAATAGTGACGACGACGAACCTCGAATTCATCTTCACAATTTGCCCAGAAATCTTCAAGTGCTGGCGTATGTGCAATCCCTCGCTCTAACCGATTTGCATAATGTCCAAGAGGATCATAGGAACGTCTCTCAGTATAAGGCTTGAATTTGAATCTTTCTATCTCAGTAGACATACACCTGGCATCTGTTGCTGCATCACATGTGAAAATTCCCAATGAAAATGGAAAATTTCTCGCAGCCTTATGACGACTACGAAGAAAGAAGTGAACATGCTGCATTTGCCTGAGGAACTCCATAAAGACAATCTTGTCTGACGGATATCTCGGCAACATCAGGGGCTCTCCAACATACCCATAAACTCGAAGGTACGTGAAAGTAGGAAACTGTATGAACCAATCTGCCCAAGTCTCCATTGCTGATTTGGCCTCGGCTGAAATACGAATGTGCATCTCATCATCAAGATCTCTCACGGTTCTCATGGAAAAATGATCATTCACCACTCGGAAGTCCTGCTCAGACTGAGAAAACTCTAGCTGTGGATAATACTCATGAATACGCTGAACACCGAGAGTACCATTGGTTTTAAGAAGTCTGAAACTACCTTGAAATGCCACCAAGTAGACCAAATAAGATATCATATGAAACTCGTGATGCTTGAGAAAGTTAGAAATCTGCTGATGTAAGCAATCACTAATTAACATAGCCCAGTCAAAACGCTCTGTGCCATCAAGGATTCTGGTAATCAGGTAGAACATCCATGGACGGAAAGTGTTAGCATCTGACTGGCCGGTAACTCGATTGAGTAAGGTGATCAAAACAGCAACTTCTCCTTTAAATTCACCACGACCAACCTTCTTAGGCAAGTTAGTTTTCTGAATTGTCAACCATTTCTGAGCAACCTTTCTCTGTGAACGTTGATGATCAGCATCCCATATCTTCTCACAAGCTTCAAGATCAACAGTAAAGTTATCTGAGCGAGGAGGAATAGCAAAACATTTCTCTATGTCCTTCGGCTTGAGACTGCAAACCACTCTTCCATCAACCGATCTGATCTGTCGTGAAGACGAGTCATAATGCTTAATGCAAGCAAGTACGAACTCAAGATCGAAGATAGAAACAGGAATGGATGCCGCTGCCAGCAACCCGGAACGCTCAAGATTCCTCATCGAATTGCTGCTAACACCTTCTAAACTGCTCAGATTGACCACTGGATAAACATGATTTAGGTCCGTATCTGAAGTCTTGGTGAAATTATGTGTAAGGACTGATTTCACCTTGTAATCAATGAGATTGAACTGCATTTTGAAAATGGTGACTTTTGACTGTAAAGTCGAATATGCTTGAAGAACTTTCTGAAAAACTCTGAACAAGGCTAAAAATAGCTTCTGACAGGAGAAATTTTCGAAGAAATTCTGGAACATGGGTTTTGTGCACAACTGAATTCTGAACAAACCCAGATAGCTGGATTTTGGAAAAAATGTGATTTAAGCCCACATGCAAAGAGATTCTCGGAAAAAGGCTCAGAGCTTCAGAATGAAGGCTACGGGGCGATTTTCTCGAAAAAATCTAAGAAGTGGGTCTTGTTGCAAACGCTGAAATATGAGAACCCAGATGAACAGATTCTGAATATGTGTTGAATTACTCTGGCATGCGAAGAAAGTACCTAAGGTGAGAAATAGAAGAAATAAGACAGAAGATAGAAAGTTTTGCTTGTCTGCTTCTGAAAAATCTGCAAATCTCCTGCTTTATAAAACCTGCAAAGTGGAAATAAAGTCTAGAATTGACTTCCTCTGATGAATCTGAGCTTGTAGCTTCGAAGAATGCTGAAAACAGACACCTGAATCACCTTAAGCTTGCTGGTTGCTCAAAAGAATACAAGCTTCAGAGCAAAAGATGATGCAAAAATGGACGCCATCTTTGAAATATATAGAATTTCATCATAGGAAATTCGCACTAAATAAAGCATGCATAAAAATGGCGCTTGGCTTCTCATTGGACCTCATAATAGTTAACTGGAACTCAAACAAGCTCAATAAGTGGACGCTTTAGGGTTACCCTTTCAAGTCTTCAGTTAAACTTAACCATGCGACTTTAGCTTCAGTTAGCAACCTTATCAAGTTCGCCATCCTTCACATTTGCTTTGGATTCACCAAATTTGACCTAAAGCAACCCTTTTGATAACTTCAGTTGACATTTGATTGAGATAAAGAATTCGCCATCTTCAACCTTGCTTTATCTTCACAAACTTGAATTAAGGCGTGCCTTTTGATAACTTTAGTTAACAATCAAGAATAAGATGAAGGATTCGCCATCTTCATGCAATAAATATGCTAAAAATAGCGACCCTTTTGGAACTTCAGTTGGCCTTTCAAGAATGCGCCAACTTCATGCTTTAATCAATTATAATCTAAAAATAGCAACCCTTTTCAAACTAAAGTTGCCATAACCTTGAAAAGTGCGCCATCTTCACCAATATCTTGCTTCACTTTTCAAAAACTAAAAATAGCGACCCTTTTCATGAGTGAAGTTAACTACTTCAAATTCGCCATACTTCACTAAAAATGCTTCATGCTTCACAAAACAATGCTTCATGCTTCAATTCGTCCCTTTTGAACTTCAGTTGACATTTGATGAAGCGCTATCTTCACTAAAATCTTCACAATTTTGACCAAAATCGCCATGCATGTAAACTTCAGTTGACTTTTAGTAATAAACTTCAGTTAAACTTAACATGCAATCAAGTTAACTTAACATGCAAGGTAGTTAACTGAACATGCAAACTGAAAGATCACTCCACATGCAAACATATGAACTGAAGATGACAACCCAGAAATCGTTCAGTCTAACTGCAGTCAGAACTCCAGTTAAGGCGTCCATTCAACTCACTTTCGAAAATTCAAATTTGAACTCTTGGGCGAATTCCAGACTTAGCCAAATTTCATGAAAATTTAGGCTAAAACCTCTGTCGGGACCTCTTTTCATCCTCTGACACTGGTTGACTGACTTCTCCGATTGGCTGGCTGACAGGTGCATTGCGGAGCTGAGTAAAAACCGATCAAATGATATCTTGATCTGCACGTCATAAAACTGACATCCGGCTCAAAAATCCAAGCGCCTTTTTGAAAAGCTGCGCTTTTTCCCTGACTTAGTCAAATTTCAACTTCTGCATCTCGAACGAAGGGAAAAACAAAATCCTTCATAACTTCTGTTTTATCAACTTTCAGGACTGGAACTCAGGTTCACTGCGAAGCTAAGCTCGTTCCGCACGACGGATGCAAAGGCACATTTCCCCAGAAAACATCATCTGAGGGGTGAAAAATAAGAGTGCCCCTTTCAAAAGTTGCTTTTTTCATTCCAGACTTAGCCATTTCTGGAAACGACAAAAAATAATATAAAAACTTCCACTGCAAGCTAATAAGACATCTTCTGATCTGACGGAGACAGGCAACGGAAAGCTGAACGTAACACGGACACATTGAATATCTGAAATCATCAGAAAGAAAGCATTAAAGGTCTGAAAAGCTTGGGCGCTTTTCCCACAATGTGCTCTTTTGCTTTTTCCTCTGATATTCTGACTAAGATTTGACCCAACGTTTGACCTCAGGTTCAGACGCTTCAGCAACTCAGATTCACCCACTGATGGATGCGTCGCGAAGCTCGAACGAATGTGAGATAAACATTCTGGGGGGCATTCAGTCAAAAACCTACATCTGGCACCTCAAAAAGATGGGCGCCTTTCTGAAAAGCTGCGCTTTTCTCCAGTGTTAGCCAATTCTCGCTTTCGCCTTGATTTGCACTGTATCTTCCGTAACTCGAACAAAACAGGTCCGTTTGACAGGCTTGATAGCTCACTGCGAAGCTGACGTGATGCCGGACAAATGTCTGCTGGAGGTGACAAACCCTAAAAACAGGATCTGTGCCCCTAAAAGATAGGGCGCCTATTTCAGAATGTGCTCCCTTCTCCAGAGATAGAAAATTTTGATGTTTTTCGTTCAAATTTTCATTTTTCTTAAATCTCTTCGGTAACAGACTGACATAGAACTGACACCAATTCCATATTTGAAAACCCCAAAAACGACCGTTTGGCGACACTTTAACAAGATTAAGACTCAATTAAGCAAAATGCCTTAGTGAAGCAAAAATTTTGGTTTTGGGTACAACACTTACCACTCCCGCCGCCTAGCAACTTTGTTTTCTCCACCTTGTATTTTATTCCCCACCCTAGGCGCATATCATATTTGAAGGAGATTAACAACCACGCCTTGGTAATATACTTCATCTTCACTTTCTATTCACCACTTTAGGCGCATATCATATTTGAAGGAGAACATGTTTGCAACGCCACCCTTGACCTTTGACCCCTTAGCTTCCTTCTTAGGCGCATATGACAAGATGTAAAGGATGAAACTTCCAACGCCTTAGTGACCTTTGGGCTTCCCTTTTTTTGTCTTTACATGGCCCATTTTGGGCACATTTTGTCATGCTAGAAGGATAAAGTTTCCCACGCCTCTGCCAGTGACTTTTCAGCTTCTTGTTTTTTGTCTTCACATGGCATGATTTGGGCGCATTTTGCCCATGTAGGAGGATGAACTTTACTTAGAAATTTTCCTTGACTCTTTTATGAGGTGGGCGCATTTGGCACATAGAGGAGGATAAAAACTTTTGACTGCTTTGACCATTTGCTTTTCCTTTGGGCGCATTTTCATGTAGGAGGAAGACGAATAGTGTTGACCCCTTTGACTTATTCTTTTTTAGGCGCATTTCAGCTTGCTGAAAGATGGAATCTTCTCCAACGCATTAGCTTTTGTCCTTACATGCCCTGATTTGGGCGCATTTAGCCTAGGGTGGAGGACGAGTTTCTTCCCTTAGAAAATTTTTAGCATCTTGCTAGCATGTGGGCGCATTTGCCTATGCTGAAGGATGAGACACTTTGACTTTTCCTTGACCTTCTTGTGAGTGGGCGCATTTCACCATAGGAGGCGGATGAAATTTATACTTAGAAATTTTTCTTGAACATCTTTGCTTCTTCATTTTGAGTTGGGCGCATTTGAGCATGAGAGGAGAATAAACATTTCACACTTAGAAATTTTTTGACTTGCCAGACATGGGCGCCTTTTAGCATGGCAGGAGGATAAACTTCGTACTTAGCCATTTTTCTTGATGCCTTCTATAGCTGGGCACATTTTCAAGGTGGTGAAGGATAAGAGTTCCAAACTTAGCCATTTTCTCGCCCTCGCCAGCTTCTTGCTATAAATAGTAAGTCTCTTGATTCTTGCATCTCTGAAGCTCAGATTGATTCAAAATTTTGAACACTGGATCCTCATGACTTCGTTCACCTGTTGAGACTGCCATTTTTAGCTGACCTGCTATTTTTAGCCCATTTCCGAAGATGATTTACTATAAATAGTAACCTCTTGCTTCTGATAGCTCCACTGCTCCGATCGACTTGAAATTTGAATGAGGCGCTCCTCACCACGTGACCTTACTGTCAACATCAACGCATGCAGTTGATTTACTATTTTTAGCCAGTTTCCAAATTGACTTACTATAAATAGTAAGTGCTCCGTTTGACTTGAAATTTTACCAGTAGATAGCTTGAAGGACGCTGATCGCGGTGGTTTACACCGGTTTTCGAAAATTCTGACTTTTGACCCCTCTTTTCAGGCTCCGAAATTGGAAACCCTAATTCGCTCTACATGCACATCAAATGATCTCTGTTTCTCTTCGTTTCTGTGGCACTGCGATCAGCTCGTGATTCTCAATTGCTGGGAAGCGGCCGCCGGGACACACCTGCTAAAAATAGTAAGTTCCTTACTGAGTTAGAATCTCTGTTTGCATGTCACACCATCGCGAAGCTCTCGAAAAACCCACCAGGAATCATCCGACATGCAAAAGAAACCCTGGCATGCAAACCCTAAAAATAGCCTCGGAAGGCTGAACTCTGAAAGTGGTCGTCTCGTTTTGCATGTTATACCATTGCGAAGGTCTCAAAAAACCCAGAAGGAATATGCCAACATGCAAAGAAAAACTCTGCATCTGAGCCCTGAAACTTGCTCCGGAAGCTGGACTGCTAAAAATAGAAAGTTGTCTGTTTTCGCTCAAATTTTGCACGCAAGCAGTTTGATGCGCTCTGAATGCCGTGTGACTGTCGGAATTTCAAAAATGCTGACAAATTGCCTGCAATTGCACACTTACTAAAAATAGTAAATACTCAGAATTCGATGAAAATCTGTTGAAAGCCTGCTGGAAACATGTTGACAACAACGTTAGGCTCAATTTCTGATTTATTGAGTTCATTTGAACTTGGACTGCCCAGAAACGATGAAACCCTAATTTTTGGACTTGGCCAAAATTCACGTTTAAGCTCAAAGGCGGAGAAATCCAGGAAAGACAAACATCAGAAAAGAGACACAGAGAGAGAGAGAGAGAAAAACCAAAGCCAAAAGACCAGAATGGAGCAAAAATTAGGGGTCCCCATCTTGAATGGGGCGATGTGTGAAAAGGTCACAACACCAAGAATTTTGGTAATCAGGTAAAACATCCATGAACGGAAAGTGCTAGCATCGGTTTGACCGGTAACTTGGTTGAGTAAAGTTATCAAAACAGCAACTTCGTCTTTGAATTCACCACGACCAACCTTCTTAGGCATGTTAGTCTTCTGAACTTTCAGCCACTTCTGAGCCACCTTCCTCTGTGAACGTTGTTGATCAGCATCCCATATCTTCTCACAAGCTTCAAGAACCATAGTAAAGTTATCTAAACGAGGAGGAATAGCAAAACATTTCTCTATATCCTTCGGTTTGAGACTACAAACAACCCTCCCGTCAACTGATCTGATTTGACGTGAAGATGAGTCATAATGCTTGATGCAAGCAAGAACGAACTCAAGATTGAAAGTAGTAACAGGAATAGATACCGCTGCCAGCAACCCGGAACGCTCAAGATTTCTCAACGAATTGCTGCTAACACCCTCCAAACTGCTCAGATTAACCACCGGATAAACATGATTTAGGTCTGAATCTGAAGTCTTGATGAAATTATGTGCAAGAGCCGATTTCACCTTGTAATCAATGAGATTGAACTGCATTTTGAAAATGAGGACTTTTGACTGTAAAGTCGAATATACTTGAAGAACTTTCTGAAAACCTCTGGACAAAGCTAAAAGTAGCCAAAGACAGAAGAAATTTTTGAAGTTTTTCTGGAACATGGGTTTTGTGCATAACTGAATTCTGAACAAACCCAGATAGCTGAATTCTTGAAAAAAAATGTATTTCAAGCCCACATGCAAATAAATTCTTAGAAAAAAGCACAGAGCTTCAGAATGAAGACTACGGGGTGATTTTCTCGAAAAAATCTAAGACGTGGGTTTTGCTGCAAATGCTGAAATATGCAAACCCAGATGATCAGATTCTGAATATGTGTTGAACTTCTTTGACATGCGAAGAAAGTACCTAAGGTGAGAAATAGAAGAAATAAGACAGAAGATAGAAAGGTTTGCTTGTCTGCTTCTGAAAAATCCGCCAACTTCTTCCTTGGAACTTGATGAAACCTGCATACAAAGTGAAAATAAAGTCTAGAATGGCCTTCCTCCGAACAATCTGAACTCGTTGCTATGAAGAACGCTGAATTCGGACACCTATAGCACCTTAAGCTTGCTGGTCACTCAAGAAGAATAAGAACTTCGAAGCTAAAAATGATGAAATAATGGACGCCATTGCTGAAATATATAGATTTTCATCTTTGAAATTCGCACAAGGCAAAGAATCCATGAAAAGTGCACTTGGCTTCTGATTGGACCTTATTCCAGTTAACTGAAACTCAAATATGCTAAATAAGTTGCCATGCATTAGGGTTTCCCTTTTCAGTCTTCAGTTAACCACTTCATGCGACTTTGACTTCAGTTAGCAATTCATATCAAGTTCGCCATCTTCAAACTTGCTTTGGATTCACAATTTAGAACTAAAGCGTCCCTTTTGATAACTAAAGTTAGCCATAAGAAATGAGATGAATTCGCCATTTTCATGCAATGAATATTCTAAAAAATAGCGACCCTTTCATGACTTCAGTTGGCCTTCAAGAAGTGAATGCGCCAACTTCACATGCTAAAAGTAACAACCGTTTTGGAACTAAAGTTGCCACTCTTTGTAAAATGCGTAGCTTCACAAAACTATGCTTCATCAATAAAACTCTAAATATGGCGACCCTTTTGATAAGTAAAGTTAACATTCAAATGTGCCATACTTCACAAATTTATGCTTCATCATTCATGTCGTCCCATTTAGAACTTCAGTTGACACTCAATGAAGCGCCATCTTCACAAAAACTTCACAATTGCAACCAAATTCGCCATGCATGTGAACTCCAGTTGACATTCAATGATAATCTTCAGTTAAGTCAACATGCAATCAAGTTAACTCAACATGCAAGGTAGTTAACTGAACATGCAAACTAGTTAACTCGACATGCGAACTGAAAGATCACTCAACATGCCAATATATGAACTAAAGATGACAACCCAGAAAACATTTAGTCTAACTGTAGTCAGAACTCTAGTTAAGGCGTCCATTTAACTCTTTCGAAAATCCAACTTTGAACTCTTAAGGTGAATTCCAGACTTAGCCGAATTTCATGAAAGTTTAAGCTAAAACCTCTGCCGGGACCTCTGTTCATCCTCTGACCCTGGTTGACTGACTTCTCCAATTGGCTGGCTGACAGGTGCATTGCAAAGCTAAGTAAAAACTGATCAAAAAATATCTTGAGACTGAAAACCATAAAACTGGCATCTGAAGGCTCAAAAATCCAAGCGCCTTTTCCAAAAGCTGCGTTTTTCCTCAGACTTAGTCAAATTTTGACTTCTGGATTTCAAACAAAGGGGAAAATAAATCCTTCATAACTTCTGATTTATCAACTTTCAGGACTGGATCTCAGGTTCACTGCGTAGCTAACTTCATTCTGCATGACAGTTGTAAAGGCACATTTCCCAAGAAAACATCATCTGAGGGGTGAAAATCAAGGGCGCCTTTTTCAAAAGTTGCTCTTTTTCCTCCAGACTCGGCCATTTCTGGAACTAACAAAAATAATATTAAAAACCCGGCTGCAAGCTGCTAAGTCATCCTTTGATCTGACGGAGACAGGCAACGGAAAGCTAAACGTAACACAGACACATTGAACATGTGATATCATCAAAAAGAAAGCATTAAAGGCTTGAAAAGCTCAAGCGCCTTTCTAAAAATGTGCTCTTTTGCTTTTTCCTTTGATATTTTGACTAAGATTTGACCCTATGTTTGACCTCTGGCTCAGGCACTTCAGCAACTCAGATTCACCCACTGACGGATGCGTCGCGAAGCTTGAACAAAAGTGAGACAAACATCTTGGGTGGCATTTAGCCAAAAACCTACATTTGGCACCTCAAAAAGATGGGCGCCTTTTCCAAAAGCTGCGCTTTTCTCCAGTGTTCGCCAATTCTCGCTTTCGTCTCGTTTTGCACTGTATCTTCCACAACTTGCTTGAAACAGGTCCATTTGACAGGCTTGATAGCTCACTGCGAAGCTGATGTGATGCCGGACAAATGTCTACTAGAGGTGACAAACCCTAAAAATAGGATCTGAGCCCCTAAAAGATAGGGCGCCTATTTGAAAATGTGCTCCCCTCTTCAAAGAAAATTTTGATGTTTTTCCTCCAAATTTTCACTTTTCTTAAATCTCTTCAGTAACAGACTGACATGATACTGACACCAACTCCATATTTGAAAAGCCCAAAAACGACCTTCTGACATCACTTTAACAAGATTAAGACTCAATTAAGCAAAATGCCTTAGTGAAGCAAAAAATTTGGTTTTGGGTACAACAGGTTGTCATAGCAATTTTCTATTCAGGGAGATTCTTTCCTCGATTTAAATTTAAAACTTCCCTCCCGACTGCTAGTTACCTCCAGTGATTTCGAAAAAAATCAATTTACTTCGATTTATAATAATCTTATGGCATATTTAATTTATTAAAATTTAATTCAAATGCTATTTTAATTTATTTCACCAGCGTTTGTGAAAATTCAATGTCAACACTTTAAAATGGCTAGGCGAAATTTATTTTCTGTCCATAATTAACTCCGAAATAAATTCCCTACAAATTAAAATCGTCTGAATTTTAAAATTTCATGTGTCAAAATTAAAGGGGGAATTTAAAATTTGACTTAGGAAAATAATTAAAATAATTAAATTTTTAATTTTTAAATTTCTCTGACTTAGGAAAATTTTCGAGTTGATTGCCTAGAGAAATTATTATCACTTCCAACGCCTAGCTTGATTTTCATCTTCAACCTCGCTTTTGGAAAGAAATAATTAAATGCCTTCGAATTTCACATGATTATAAAAAGGCGGGGGGATATTTAATTTTTTAAACATTTATATTTATCAACACCCCTTTCCAGCAGGGTGCACATAAGACCACCAACTCGCATTTCTCCAGCACTTAGAAAATTTTCTAAGTTATTTTCTCTCTGAGGCGCATTCAAGGTGTTAGACTTTCAAATTCGTTCTTGCCATATCTCGCTTTCCATCAAGGGCGCAAATAGCACTTTGAGGTTTCAATCTTGAAAATTTGATAACAATTTTGTTCTTCAAGCTTAGGCGCATATGAGCTATGGAGCTTTCAGATTCAAATCCCTTAGGTATTTTCCATGTTATCCCCTCTTGTGCTAGGTGCAAATGCTAGGTTGTTCCTTCATTCTTCCACGCCTTAGAAACTTTGTTCACATTCTCCTTGGAGTAGGGCGCATACAAGGTGTTCTCCATCAAGTTTCCACACTTAGAATCTTTTAACTCCTCCAGGCGCATATGAAGAGTTGATCTCCAAATTCGTAGCACTTAGAATATGTCCCTAATTCATTACTCAGGTGAAAAGAGGGGGGGCGCATTTCATGTGTTCTACTTCCAGTTTTATGACTTAGAAAAATTCTGATGTATCCTCTTCTTCTTCCAGGCGCAAATGACATAGGGAGCTTTTAATTTCACGCCTCAGTGTATTTCCCAATTCCTTCTTCAGCTCAGGCGCATTTTGGAGGTCGAGCTTTCACTTTGAAGTGGGGCGCATTTGATGTGTGAAGCTTTTAATTCATTTGCCTTAGAATAATCATTATCTCCCTCTAGGCCTTGGGCGCAAATCACATGTGAAGCTTTCAGTTTTTAATCATCTCTTTCCTTCCAGGTGCAAATGAGACCCCCAACCTTCAAGGTGCATATCACAGGGTAAACTTTCAATTTTAACGCCTTAGAATATTTTCAACTTGTGAAGGGCACATATCAATGAGTGAGTTTTTAATTCGTACACTTAGGAACTTTTAAGAGTCTCATTCTCCAAATTAAAAGGGGGGCGCAAATCAATGAGGCAGCATCCAATTTACTTGCCTTAGTCAAATTTCGGATTTCTAGCCTCCCAAAGTCAGGCGCAAATCCATGGTCCAACTTTCAGTTTAGCACTTGATGAATCCAGGTGCAAATGACACATAGAGCTTCAAGGCGCATAGCACAGGGTGAACTTTCAATTTCGTGACTTAGAAAATTTTCTAACTCCTCCTTCAAGTCAAGCGCATATGAGCTATGGGGGTTTTAATTTTAACACTTAGGCAAAAATTGGAGTCTTTCTTCTTAAGGGCGCAAATCACATGTCCTCTTTCAAGTTTACACCTTAGGAAAATTTCAAGGCTCTTTCCAAGGTGGGGCACAAATCATAGGTCAAGCTTTCATTTTATCACCTAGGCGCAAATCACATGGGCAACTTCAAGTTTACACCTTGGGCGCACATTGGAGTGGGTACTTTCAATATTCAACACTTAGAAAATTTGGAAGTTCTTACAAAGTGGGGCGCATCTGACCCATGGAGCTTCCAATTTCGACACTTAGAGAATTTCTTTCCTTCCAGCTCAAGGGCGCAAATGATGGTATGTACTTCCATTTTGACTTGGGCGCATATAGTACCCTGAACTTTCACTTGAGGGCGCACTTGGGGTACCTTGCTTTAGGCAAAATTTTGAACTCCTCAAGCTTAGGCGCATTTCCCTAGGCAAGCTTTCAATTTTCCAGACTTAGTCAATTTTCCATCTATCTTCAGCTTTTCAAGGTGAATTTTGATGTTGGACTCCAAGTTTTATCAAATTCGGTGGATTTTATGCCTTTTGCTAGATTCAGGGTAATTTTCTCCTGCTAACCCTAATTTTCCCTGAGTTTCTATTTTTAGACAGTTCCTTGAATTTTGCGCTTTGAACTGCCTTATGACTCCAAAAAGCCTGATTTTCGCTCTGTTCTGAATTTCAACTGATTCGTGATGTCGATGCCTGATGCCTGTCTGCACTTGCTATTTTTAGCAACCTACTAAAAATAGAAATTGCTTAGGAAGTCTTCAAATTTCATGTACTAAATGCTTGAAGTGAGGTGATCATAGCTGGATGCTGCTTCTGGTTGACTGTCCTGTTCCGCCCTTGATTTTAGGAAACCCTAATTTCTCTGCCCATGCTTGCTAAAAATAGATTTTTTCTAATTTTTCATTCTCTGCAACTCCGTTTGTCCTGAAATTCGCGCCAAGGGTCCTTATCACATGTCTGACCTGTTCAAACTGAGACTTGATGTTGACCTGCCATTTATAGCTGCTTCCGAAGTGAGTTACTATTTATAGTAAGTGCTTGATTTTGAGACTTCCTTAACTCCGTTTGACTTGAAATTTGGACAGCGTGCTCCTCGTTGGTGAACTTGCCTGTCTGCGCTGGCGCCCAAGGTTGACTTTCTATTTATAGCCCGCGTCGAGAACACCTTACTAAAAATAGTAAGTGCTCCGATTGTCTTCAAATTTTACCAGCAGACCCCCTGAAGGACACTGATCGTGGTGAATACTTCAGTTTTGGGCATTTTGTCGTCTGATTCCTCATTTTTAGCGCTGAAACTTGAAACCATAATTTTTCTGCTGTTCTTCAAATGAGCTCTGTTTAACCTCGTTTCAATTGCATGATGATCAATTTGCAGTTCTGAAGTGTCGGGCAGCTGCCAGAGTGGTGACTGCTAAAAATAGAAAGTGGCTGAAAAGTGATCGACCAGTTGCTGGATGATTTTGCATGTCACACTGCCCGAAAAATCTTGAAAAACCCAGAAAAATCCTCAACATGCAAGCACTGGCTAAAAATAGCAAGTTTTTGAAACTTGACCAGTTTCACTTGCATGTTACACCGTTGCGAAGCTCTTTGAAAACCCAGAAGGAATATGTTGACATGCGCTAAGAAAATCTGCAGGCAAACCCTAATATCAGCCTCTAAAGGCTGGATGTTGAAAGTTGTTATCCTACTTTGCATGTCATATCACTGCGAAGGTCTCGAAAAACCCACAAAGAATCTCCAGACATGCATCAGAAAATGTAACATGTAGACCCTAGAATTCGCTTTGGAAGCTGGACTGCTAAAAATAGCAAGTCATCTGTTTTTGCTCAAATTTTGTCAGAAATGAACTTGAAGTGTTCAAAATGTAATGAGGTTATCAGAGTGTGAAAATCTCGAGAAAATCAACCCCAAGTCGACACTTACTAAAAATAGAAAGTTGGCAGAACTCAGTTAAAATATTTAGGGGTCACTTGCTGGAAGTGTTGTAATAGCAGTGCTAGGCCCAAAAGTTGACCAACCAACTCAATTTGACCCCAAAGTGACCTAAAGATGTGAAACCCTAATATTAGACTTGGCCAAATTTTACATTTAAGCTTGCAGACGAGAGCACCCCCGGAAGCAGATAGCAGAAAAGAAGCAGAAAGAGAGAGAGAAAGCCAAAGCCAAAAGACCAGAATAGAGCAAAAATTTAGGGGGGGTCCCCATTTTGAATGGGGCGATGTGTGAAAAGGTCACAACATCTGGCGACTCCACGAGAAAGTGTTGAAAAACACTTTTAGAATTGAACCTTGATTAATCTTCCTCGAACCATCATACGGAAAAGACACTTACTCACAAGGGGAGAAGAATCCGATATTGGATCAGAACACTTTCATCCAAGACCCTGTGAGTGTGTGCATTCGTTCCATTTCTAAACCATCTCGACTTCCGGAATCGGCCGCAGCAAGTTATATAAATATCTTAATTTCAAAAGCATCCTAGACATTGCCTCGCTGCCAGTCAAGCGTCCATAGCCCCGACGAGGTTGTCGCTACAATTCTAACGAATATTGCTTCACTGCCAACCGGGCATCCATAGCCCCGATGGAGTTACTCGTATGTTCATGTTGTGACCTTTTCACACATCACCCCATTCAAAATGGGGACCCCCTAATTTTTGCTCCATTCCGGTCTTTTGGCTTGGGTTTTCTTCTCTCTCTCTCTCGCTCTGTCTCTTTTCTGATGTCTGCCTTTCGGGGGGTTGCGCCCGTCAGTGAGTTTAAGTGTGAAACTGACCGAGTCTAAAAATTAGGATTTCATTTTTCCTGGTCAGTCCAAAGTCAAGTAAAGTGAATAAATTGAAAATTGAGCTTAACATTGTTGTCAGCATGTTTCCAGCACGCTCTCAGCAAATTTTCGTCAGATTCTGAGGTACTTACTATTTTTAGTAAGTGTGAAAATGCAGGCGATTCTTTAGCATTTTTGAGATTCCGACAGTCACACGGCGTTCAGAGCGCACCAAATGGCTCGCGTGCAAAATTTGAGCGAAAACGAGCAACTTACTATTTTTAGCAGTTCAGCTTCCGGGACAAATTCCAGGGCTCAGATGCAGAGTTTTTCTTTGCATGTCTACATATTCCTTCTGGGTTTTTCGAGACCTTCGCGATGATGTAACATGCAAAACAAGACGACAACTTTCAAAATTCAGTCTTCCGAGGCTATTTTTAGGGTTTGCATATCAGTGTTTCTTTTGCATGTCGGGTGATTCCTGATGGGTTTTTCGAGAGCTTCGCGATGGTGTGACATTCAAACGGAGATACTCACTCAGTAAGGAATTTGCTATTTTTAGCAGGTGTGTCCTGGCAGCCGCTTCCCAGCAATTCAGAATCACGAGCTGATCGCAGTGCCACATAAACGAAGAGAAACAAATATCTTTTGATACACATGCAGAGCGAATAAGGGTTTCCAACTTCGGAGCCCGAAAAGAGGGGTCAAAAGTTAGAATTTTTGAAAACCGGTGTAAACCACCGCGATCAGCGTCCTTCAGGGTATCTGCTGGTGAAATTTCAAGTCAAACAGAGCACTTACTATTTAGTGCTCTGTTAGTATCGAAACAAGCTAAAAATAGTAAATTGAGTGCATGCGTTAGTATCGATAGACAGGTCACGTGGTGAGGACCGCCTCATTCAAATTTCAAATCGATCGGAGCAGTGAAGCTATCAGAAAAAAGAGGTTACTATTTATAGTAAACCACCTTCAAAAATGGGCTAAAAATAGCTAGGTGACTAAAAATGGCAGTGTCAACAAGTTGATGAAGTTATAAGGATGCAGAGTGCAAAATTTCAAGTCGTTTCGAGCTTCAGAGGTGCAAAATTGAGAGGACTTACTATAAATAGCAGGGCATGAAATACTGGCGAAAAACGAGAAAAAAGTTCTAAGTCTGGAACTTCATCCAGTTGACATGGCAAAATGCGCCCAGTTGATGAGGAGGCATGGAAATTTTTGAAAATGAAGCTCATCCTTCTCATAGGCCAAAATGTGCCCAAACTGGAGAAAGTAAAATAAGGTCAACGCCTTTCCATCCTTCTGCCTAGCCTAAATGCGCCTTCAAGCATATGCCGAGCTCGAAAAAATTCTAAGTATGGAGTTCATCCTGCATCAGGGGCAAAATGCGCCCAAGGCACAAGTGGTCAAAGAAAGTCAACATTTTTTATCCTGTTGGCATAGCAAAATGCGCTCACCTTGAAGAGGAAAAAGTTGAAAAAAAAAGTCTAAGTCTGGATATCCTCCTCACCCCTCCAAATGCGCCCATCCTGCAGCAGGGGTGAAATGCGCCCAAAAGACAAAGAAGTCAAAGTGGTCAAAGCTTTTTATCCTCCTCCATGGGAAAAATGTGCCCAAATGCATGCATGTCAGGACAAAAAATGGAAGGCGAAGGGTCACTCCAAGGCGTGCTAAGAAGTTTATCCACCAGCTAGGCTAAAATGCGCCCAAAGATGAAATGAGTCAAAGCAAAGTCAACGTTTTTATCCTTCACATACATAGAAATGCACTCAAGTTAAAAGCTAGTCAACAAGTCAAAGGAAGTTCGTCCTCCTCAAGGGGTGAAATGCGTCCAAACAAGCTCAAGTGAAGACAAAAAAAATGGAAGCTGAAGAGTCATCCTCTTGCCAAGCTCAAATGCGCCCAAGTTAGGAGGGTAAAAGTAAGTGAAGGTGGTAAGTGAGGTGAAAGGTGAGTGAAAATACCTCCAGGCGTGGTCAATGTGAGGTAAATGCTAGGCGCGCTCAAGGTGGAGGATGTTCAAGATGCTTTCCTAAGCGTGATTTTAAATTCCCTCTTGCATGCTATATGCGCCAAGGGTGATGAGTGTTATAAAGTGTTGGAGAATTTTTCTAAGGTGTGGCGTGATTTTAAATTCTTCTAAGTGCTAGGCGCCTAAGGTGGGAGTTTTTTTTTTTTTTAAAGGCATGTGAAGTGTTGAAGATGAAATAAGACGTGGTTTCAAATGTCTTCTAAGTGATAAGTGCCCAAGATGATATGTGTGAGAAAATATTGCAAGGTGATGGAGGTGTTGCCTAGGCGTTGGAAATGAAGACCTCTAAGCACAAGATGAATATTCTCCTTCAGATATAAAATGCGCCTAAGATGTTGGGTGATGAAATATAAAAAAAATAATATCTCTAAGGCGTTAGAATTTTAAATAAAATTGCCTTGCAAGTGTGGAGTTAAATACAAAATGGTGAGTGGCAAATCAAGTGTGACAGGGGTGAACGAAATTTTTCTGAGGGAAGTTGATGTTTTCCCCACTGGCAAATAAATGAAATTTTCTAAGGAAAATTCTCAGAATGCAGGATGATTAAAATATTTTCTAAGGAAAAATATTTTCTCCTTTAGAAAATACGCCTAGAACTCAGGGTGATAAATTTTTCTCCGTGGAGCTCGAGCAAATTTTCTCAGCAGTGAAGTAAAAAATGGATGATAATGCAGGATGAATTCAAGTTTCTCAAGTTGGAGCAACACAGGATGATCACGAGCGAAGAATGGATTTAAATTTGATATAATAATATTTTCTAAGGTTCAAAATTGAAAAATTAAATGAACCCGTTCGTTGGGTACCCATGGATTTGAAGCATTCTGAAGAAAATTCTCTTCTGGGTACTGAACATTTGCAATGATAGATGGATTTCCAAGTCTTCCGAACTTCGCCAACACTTTTTCAGTGAAGAATTTAATCAGTGCTCAAATTGTGAATTTTCCTAAGGGAGAATTTAAAATTTTCTAAGGCAAAGATGAATAAAATGTGTTTTCAGAATGAATTTTTTTTCCAAATGATGAATTTGAAGTCAGTTGCCTAGACGATTTTGATTGAATTCTTCAGTGATGAATTTTCCAGAGATGATGAAGAGTTAAAATCGAATTTCAAGTGACAAAGCTCCGGCTGGTGAATTAAAAAGATGGATTAAAATAAATTCAAAGATGCGAGTCAAAGTCAAGTTTCTAGAAGAGCAAGATTCCTGACGTCGAGAGACAAGTGTCAGAAATACCAGAGAGGGAAATTCGAATTCTTGAAGTGGA
The DNA here is from genome assembly GCA_007258455.2 of Sequoia sempervirens. NCBI lineage: Eukaryota > Viridiplantae > Streptophyta > Pinopsida > Cupressales > Cupressaceae > Sequoia > Sequoia sempervirens. Next base: position 205,606,143 of record VDFB02271358.1, read on the forward strand.
GTAGTGGAAGTTTAATGCACTGGCTAAAATTGGCTTCTTCTAGAATTCGATTTTGAGCTATAAAATGAAGAGATTTCTAACTTGTTTTTCACAGCTGAAAGAAGTCGAATTTTCTCTAAGTGAGGATTGTTGCTTGGTGTTGCTGAGGCTTGAAGAATTTGAAGTTGCTGAAATCTGCAGTTCAGAGGGACGCCTTGAGTTGCTGGAGAAGTTGCCTGTGCTGAGAGGTACGACTTGAGCTTGTTGCTGAGCTTTGCAAAATCTGGAGTGCTAAGTTGTGAAGTGTGCAGTTGCCAGTTAAGAAGGTACGACTTTGCTAGTGTAGTAGCTGAAGCTTGTTTCATTGTTGAATATGAAGTTGCCAGTTGGAGGACGCCTTGAAGTGAAGTGAATTGCTGAGAATTTAAAAGGTGTGAATTTGCTTGTATTGCTGATTACCGGAGCTTGACTTGTTGGAGTTGCCAATGATAAGAAGGACGCCTTGAGCTTGCTGAGACATTAAAGAGTGCGAATTTGTGAAGTACGCACTTGCTGGTGCAAATCTGTCAAAGTTCAAATTGCTGATTGGAGTTGTTGCAGAGTGAAGTCACTAAAGTCCCCATAGAAATCCATTCTAAGTGTTGAAGTTCAAGAAAAGAAGCTGAGGTTTGCAAACATGAAAGTCATTGCAGCTTCTAGAGGTCGACTGCAGGCCCTATGCAATGTCTTATTTTATTTTTATAAACTAAATTGCTGATGAATGTTTATTGTTTGCAGATGGCTGAGGCAAGGGTGACTGGCAAGGACAATGGTGCATCCAGGCAAGCTGTGATCAAGAAGCTGAGTAAGACGTTCATGCCGGAGTCAAAGTTTATTTCAAAGTTGGGCAAGTTGACAGACACCAACTTGGGCTCCATCAACCTGGAGACCTTCAAGAACAGAATGATGGGCATTGGAAGTCATCGACCTTCGAATACTTCGCACAACATTGTTCGAAGTGGACTATATGCAGCTGCTGGTTTTCTGCCAGCCATTCAATGCTCGGAGCTGATGATGGAGTGTGCTAATTGCTACGAGAAGGATCACCGGTCGATCATGTCACCAGATGGCCAAGTGTTAGCCAATCTTACTCCGGCGGCCATTGGTGACGCTTTCAGGATCCCGGTGCACAGAAATATGATTTACAAATCCAGGGAGCGAGCGGAGCGTATGTATGCTTCTGCTTTTGAGCGATGCATGGATACAATTAACGTTCACTGGATGAGCACTCCTAAGCCTTCTCGTGCAAAGTTTCCGAAGCAAATCATAGCAGATGATTTGAAGCAAGAGTACTGTGACCTCATCATGATGCTGAGCAAGGTTGGAGGTTGTCCACAATCATTGATTTTTGAACCTTGGATGTTTTACTACATCAACCTGGTGCTAGAAGGGAAGGACTATGTCAATTGGGCCGAGATGATAAGTGATAATTTACATGAGCAGCTCCTGAGCTTGAGGAGAACGAAGACGTTTTACATGAGCTCTTACATTATCTATATGTTGGCACGGATGACGAAGTACAGGGGGATATCTTACAAGGAGCCTGTCGGCTGTGGCTCTCATCAGTTCAAGATTCATGAGGCTTGTCCACAGTTGCACCTGTCTAGCACAACTCACTTCAAGCGTGTCAACGATTCCTTCACCATGTATATCACGAGGCTGCTTCAGGAGCGGTTACATCACAGAATCTCGAGGGATGCCCAAGAGCTAATTGAAAGGTATGGGTGCTGGTTCATACAGTTTCCAAGATTTTCTTATATTAGGCTGCAAGGTTTTTCATCGTACCCATATAGGCTGCCTAAGTACCCAACCGATAAGATTTTAATGCTAGAGATATCTAGGCAACTGCTTGCCTTTGATAAGATTCAAAAGAAGGGAAGGGTAGAATTTCCAGTTGTCATGGGCAACTCAGATGAGGTGTGTCCTTCGATACAGGCAGCTAGAGAGGCTGAAAGTGAGCTTCAATCTTATCATTTCTCATATCATACTAGCCGACAGCACTACGACCCGCATCATAACATCAAATGGGTGTTGTCAGAAGAGTTTAAACATAAGGCCACCATAGAGGATTATTGGGCTGATGTAGCTGATGAAATTGAAGTAAGGAAAAGGATGTTTTCTCGGTTGCCCATTACTTTGATCAGGGAGTGTGAGGTTCTTCTGGTTCCGGACCAGGTCAATGAGGATATGGATGTGTTGTGACGTTTTTCACACATCGCCCCATTGCAAATGGGGACCCCCCTTTTATTTTGGCTTTGCTTTTCGTTCGTTTTGGTTTGTCTCCCTTTTCTACTGTCTGTCTTTCCGGGATTGTGCCCGCCAGTGAGTTTAAACTTGAAATATTGGCCAAGGTCCGAAAAATTAGGGTTTTGAATTTTCTAGCCAACCTGAAGTCAAAAGAGGCGAATTAATTGCAAATTGAGCTTAACACTGTTGTTAGTATGCTTCCAGCAGGTCTCCACAGAAATTTCATCAGATTCTGACTACTTACTATTTTTAGTAAGTGTGCAATTACAGGTGATCCTTCAACATTTTTGAAATTCCGACAGTCACGCTATGTCCGGAGCACATCAGGCTATTCACAGGTCAAATTTGAACTGAAACGGACAACTTGCTATTTTTAGCAGTTCTGCATTCGGAGGCAATTTTTAGGGCTTAGAGGCGGAGTTTTTCGACGCATGTCTGGAGATTCTTTCTGGGTTTTTCGAGACCTTCGCAGTGATATGACATGCAAGACGAGACGATGACTTTCAACACTCGGCCTTCGGAGGCCGATATTAGGGTTTGCATGCAGACATTTTCAGCGCATGTCGGCATTTTCCTTCTGGGTCTTCCAAGAGCTTCGCAACGATGTAACATGCAAATGAAACTGACCACTTTTCAAAAACTTACTATTTTTAGCCAGTGCATGCATGTTGGAAATTTTTCTGGGTTTTTCAAGATTTTTCGGGCAGTATGACATGCAAGATCATCCGACAGCCGGTTAATCACTTTTTCGGCCACTTTCTATTTTTAGCAGGTATCACTTGGGCAGCTACTCGACACCTCAGAAATGCAAGCTGACCATCATGCAACTGAAACGAGGTCAAAAGGGGCTCATCTGAGCAACATGCACAAAATTAGGGTTTCGAGTTTCAGCGCTAAAAATGAGGAGTCAGAGGTCAAAACATCCAAAACTGAGGTATCCATCATGATCAGCATCCTTCCGGGAGTCTGCTGGTAGAATTTGAAGGCAATCGGAGAACCTGCTATTTTTAGTAAGATGTTCCAGACGCAGGCTATAAATAGAAAGTTGATCTCGGCATCAGATCTCGGCAAGTACAAGTCAAACATGTGATGAGGGTCCGTGGCGCAAATTTCAAAACAAACAGAGCTACAGAGAATGAAGAATCAGGCAGTTGCTATTTTTAGCAGGCCAAGACCAGAAATTAGGGTTTCCTAAAATCAAGGGCGGAACCCGACATTCACGCAGAAACATCATCCAGTGACGATCACCATGTTTTGGGCATTCAACACGCAAAGTTTGAAGACTTTCTGAACAGTTTCTATTTTTAGCAGGTTGCTAAAAATAGCAGGTACAAACAGACATCAGGCGCTGACAGAACAAGCTAGTCAAAATTCAGAGCAAAGTGAAAATCGGGCTTTCAGGAGTCGGAATCCAGTCAACGGCGCGAAATTTCAGGAACTTTCTAAAAATAGAAAGTCAGGGTGAATTAGGGTCGACCACAGAGAATCAACTTAAATCTAGCAGCGGGCGTAAAATTGTGCTAAAATGGATAAAATTACAAGTCCGGCATTAAGGCTCACTTTGAAGGCTGAACAGAGGCAGAAAATGGCTAAGTCTGGAAAACTTGACATAGCAGGGTCAAAATGCGCCCAAGGTCATGAAGGTTGGAGTGAAAAATTTTCTAAGTGTCGGAAATTGGACGGAGACCCTGCCAAATGCGCCTTAACATGTGGAGTAAAATGATCAAAATTTTCTAAGTGTTTTAAATTGAGTGTAGACGGGGTGAAATGCGCCCAAGGAGATTGAGGATTCAAAATTTCACTAAGGCATTCAAAATGAGCAGAGACCCTAGCAAATGCGCCCCTGGGTGTTCAAGATGAGAAATGTTCTAAGTGTCAAGAAAATGAAAGTTGGGCATGCCATTTGCGCCCCTCTCAAGACTAGAACCTCCTTGTGCTATTTGCGCCTGGAAGGAAGACATGTCATATGCGCCCAGCCTTAAAAACGTCTCAGCTGAATAGAGGAGTGTTGGTTAAGATTTGAACTGAGAGCCCCACTGGTTAAATGCGCCTGGAGATTGAAACTAGAAGCTGGACCTGTGATACGCGCCTGGAGTTAGAAGATTGAAAATCCGCCTAAGTGTTGAAACTGAAAACCCATGGTATGAAATGTGCGCCCCAAACTCAAAGCTACCCTAGTCAAATGCGCCCAAAGGTGAAAAGAACAGAAAATCTACTAGAGCATTTGAAATCTGAAACGTAACACACTTGTATGCGCCCAAGTCTGGAGGATAAAATTTTATCAAATGGAAGCTACTCACCCTATATGCGCCTCAGGCATTGATTGAAAGCTCCATGAAGAGAATGCGCCCTCAATTAAAGTTGGACATATCAAATGCGCCATGGGAAAACTGGGAAGAAAGCCTGGCAAATGCGCCCCAACTGAAAGTATAAGACAGCAGATACGCCCCAAAATGGAAACCCAACCTCTTGTTTGCGCCTTGAACAAAGGGAAGAATATTGATTTTAAAAGAAGACCATGTGATATGCGCCTGGAAGTTCCACCTGTGAAATGCGCCTCAAGCTAGAAGCTTGAAATTGACTAAGTTAAGAAATTAAAAGCCTCCCTATTCATATGCGCCTTTGAGGTTCAAATACACTAAGGCGAGCAAGCTGAAAACTCCAGAGGCTATATGCGCCCCAAACTAAATGCTCCCCATCTAATTTGCGCCCAAGGTAAAGGAGGATAACAAAATCGAATCTAACCTTTGCAATATGCGCCTTGAGGAATGGAGTGTGATTTGCGCCTGGAAGGTATGGCTGGAATATTTCTAAGGCGTTGGGGATTCAAAATTCTTCTCTCTCCTTTGAATGCGCCCATACAAAGTCAAAAGGGCAGAGGTGGCGTTTAAAGTTTATCCTCCTTCAAGGAAGATGTGCGCCCAAATTAAAACAAGTATGCTAGGCGTAAAAAAATGCCAGGGTGGTGAGTGGTATATGTGTTAGGAAATATTGCCAAAGGGTGGAATTAAATTGCTAAGGCGTGGTAATATTATTCTCCAAATGCTGTGCGCCTAAGGTGGTGTGAATGAAATATGCTAGGCGTAAAAAAATGCCAAGGTGGTGAGTGAAAGTGATGTGCTAGGCGCTAGAATTTTGATTTAATATATCCTCTTCAAGTGAGAAGTGCGCCTGGATTTGAAAATTGATATTGCTAAGAGGGTAAATAAAGTGTGAATGCCAAGGTGTTAGAAAATATTGCGCCTAGGGTGGTGAAGTTAAAGCAACTTTCCGGACGATGAAAGTGTTGGGTGTTGAAAATTTCTTTTTCCAAAGAAAAGATGAATTGACAAAAGTTTCCACCAAGATAAAAAAAATATTATCTAAGGCAAAATTTTCAAAATGCAAAGTGATTCAAAAATTTTCTAAGGCACAGAATATTTTCTTCCTTGGGAAAAACGCCTAAGTCTGATGAAGTGATAAAATCTTCTTTCTAAGGCACGAGCAAATTTGTTGGAGATGAAGTCAGAAAATGCCAGCTGCACAGGGTCAATAAAAAATTTCCAAGTCAGAGCAAAATTCTCAGAGGGGATCGAAAAACGAGAATAAATTTGATGAAAGATTATTTTCTAGGGTTCAAAATTCAAGAAAATCAAATGAACCCGTTCGTTGGGTACCCATGGGTTTGGCGCGTTCTGAAGGAAATTTTCTTCTGGGTATTGATGATTGTCGATCAGGAATGGATTTTGAAATCTTATACACTTTGTCGAGGCCTTCAGGGTGAATATTTTTGATGGGCGCCAGGTTGATGAATTTCCTAAGGGAAATTTGAAAAATTTTCTAAGGCATGAAATGAAATTTGGTTGACATAAAATTGCCTTGGCCGATGAATTTGAAAACGATCGCCTAGATAATTTTTGATCAAATTCCCGATGAAAGGATTTCTTCTCGAATCTGAGTTGGATGAAATATCAGAGCAAAGTATGCCCAGGCAGAATGCAGGATGGGTTGAAAATTTGGCTAAGGCATGAAGAATTAGAACGCGTAGTTGGCTAAGGAAAAATGATGAGCCCTGAAAGTCAGAACATGAAAATCAGGTAAGTAAGTTGAGCTTAGATTATGAAGTGTTCTAATACCCTTCTCCTTGCTTGTTTTGCAGGAGGGACGTCAAGGCCAGGCGGTGATGATTTGAAGCAAGTAGTTTGAGATGATAAGTCACGAAGGAAGAAAAGTTGCAAGAAATGGCTAAGTGTTGGAGTTTCTCCTCAAGAATCCAATGTGCGCCCAACACAGTCAGACGGATGGCAAGCGGAAATGATCTAGTCCAAGACCGAAAAATCCTTCAAATTCAAGAATGAAAGTTCGAGCAAGGGTCAAGGAGAAAAATCAAGAGCAGTTGAACTCCAGATTCTATCAAATTTTATTTGAGGAGTCAATCTTATAGACTCTTTTACCCTCCTCCAAGCGATCAACAGAATTGGCTGAGCGAGAAAATCAAGAACGGTGTGAACGCGTCCGTGGACGGGAATCTTCTAGAAGGGTGGTGGCCATTAATGGCGCATTTATTACCCCACTCTCTTTTGTGGCGGTTTTTAGGGCAAATCATGTTTAGGGCTGAGGTGGCACGATCTGGGCCATCCAGCCGATTGTAATCTGAGCCGTCCGTTGGACTTGGCCAGCTATATAAAGGGGGAGTCCCCCTCATTTGTACAGTAGAGTAGAGCTTAGCATGAGACAGTAGAATTAGAGTAGAAGTTAGAATAAAGAGATAACTTAGAAGTAGATTGATAGTGTAGTTGGAGGAGAAGGAAAGTTTTCCTTTGAAAACTTTTGTAAGAAATTGTCGTGTAAAACTTTCATAATAAAAGATCTTTCATTGATGGTGAAATTCATCTTTGTTGTGGATAGCTAGCGAGGTTTCTTCATCCCTTCTACTTCAAGTAGCGTAGAGTAGCGTAAATTTCATTTTCATGCAAGTAGATGTTAATTGTGGAATGTGGTGTTTGATTTAAGCAACTTCGTCTATCCATACCACTAGTGTATTTGCTGATGGTGAATGCGCCTTGTGTGGTCAACTGGAATATCACGTACTTAACTTCAATCACAGTTTGAATAATGGTATGCGTCGTTGTGATGGTATCTTTATGTCAAGTGGTGGTTTGAACATCTTTAGTCATCTCCCTAGAAGATTGCACCGACTCCGTGGAAGCTGTCCGATGCGAGGCAAAGCGAAGTCCGGTTTGAAGCTTGTGAAGATTGATTGCCATGTCCCACGCCTTAGAATAGATTTAGACTCTCTTAATCTTACCCCATTTCAATTCAGTACTTTTGGTTAGAATAGGAAACCTGCACTTCATAGATACATCTTTCGAGCATTTGAATTCCTTTCTCCACTGCCGAACAATTCCGTAAGTCCCCTTGAAATACCAGCAAATCACATCGAGCCAAACTGAGCCTATTCGCACTGAAAGAACCTTGAAGTTGAACGCATGAACTTTCTGGCAATCTTAGCATGCGGAATACTTTGATCAAGAGAGAATAGGGAAGCCGTTGGCAACTTTATTCGTTGGTCGGTCTGAAAATCACATCAACGGATGTTGTTCATCCGGATTATGCATTAGAATACGTCCACTTCCACCTCAGATTGGTCAGCCGAGATTGCAAATTTGGACACACTTTCTATTCCTGTCGACATTCACGGGCGTGGGTTGATAGGAGTAAACAGGTTGAAGAGTAGGTCAATTGCTTTGACTTACAATTTGATGGGAGATCACAGGACGCCCACCACTAGCAGGAAGAAACAGATTACACGAGGTCCAGAGTCCAGAAAGAAAGAGCTAGTCCGACAGGAGCCCGTTCAACCAGAGCCTCCACGAGTCACAGTTGCATCACCATTGGAGACACGTTCTCCAAGTATCCAGGAGGTCTCTTTATTTGCTGATCAGAGGGTTGCATTGAATCAGGTGCAGGTAGTACAGGATAATATTCAGCCTCCACGGAGAGAGTCAGTTGGCTAGAGCGTCAACGCACCTGTTAGGGCTGATCAACAGGATGATGAGGGGTCTATTACTGACCCTCAATTTCAGCAGGAATTAGGGGAGGCTATGAACGAAGATGATGATATAGTGTCAGGTGACACCCAGCCACTTGAGGACGATGAGCCTCACCAGAATGATGTAGAGGTTGAGCAGGTTAGAGAAGTAGAGGCACAGGAGCAGCAGCCCTTTGATATATAGTATGATGTGCCCGATTGGCTTAAGAATAGAATGAGGAGAAGCCCCAGTGAGGAAATTGATCCAACAGTTGAGATGGAAGAATTTTTGAACAAGATCAGTGCACCTCCACAAAAGAAGAAAGCGAGAAAATTTTCGAAGATCTCCACGGAAGAGGATGGTTCCCGTACTCTTCATGTGGCTGTGCCACGAGTTGAGTGTGACTGAAATGAAGCAGTTCCTGAGAATTATGTGGTCACGACACTGGATTTGGGACGCCCCACTGGTGCACAGATTGTAGAGGAGTGTGATAACTCCTACCTCGCCCTCAAGGACAGGTTCTTCAAGAAGGAAGGGAAGTATAAGAAGTTGAAAAGAGAACACAAGGCCTTAATTTGGTATGTACAGCAGTTGTCCCGTTCTCGAGGGCAGGATGTTCCAGTAATAGAGCCTCCAGTAGAGATACCTAGAGAGTGGATCAGCGGCTTGATGGAATTAGGAAAGATGGCACAGGAGGCAGATAAATGGGTCACAGGAGTTTGTGCCGAGACTGAGAAGTTTATGGAGGATCTTGCTTTTTCTTTTCAACAAGCCTCTAGTATTTTGACACGGATGGATGCAGTGGATCATGCTTGGGGCGATGCTTCTATCTACCAGAGCAAAGTAATTCAGCGTCTTGAGGCATTGAGGCATGTTCTGTTGCGGTTGCTGATTGATGGAGGTGTCATTCAGGAGAATGACAGATATGATTTCTCTAGATGGTATTCTTCAGCAATCACGGGGCATGGTTTCTTCGATGTGGCATAGGCAGATTCAGCTAGGATACATAAGGCTATGGCCAACATTATAGATGGAGTTCAGAATACCTTTGAGGCTATATTTGCTAGGCGGCTGAATCCAGATGAGATAAGTGTGGATAATTTGAGGGGTTTGCTGGTGCCTTTCTTTGCAAATGTTAAGACCTTTGTACAAGATGATTTTGAGAATACTTCTACTTTCTCTACCTTGATCCAGAACATGCAGGACTCCTTGATTGCTTGGAGAAAATCTTGTACGAGGCATGAGCATTCAGTCACAGTGTTAGAGTTTCAGTTAGATTGCATTCCACCCATTTCGGTTCAGGACGTTGAGGCTGTACTTGGCAAATTTGTTGAGTTTGTAGTCCGAGAGAAGGAAAATGGGAACGCACTACTGGACGAGGATCTTCTGGAGGACTGAATGAGGGCATTTATTACCTTTACTATTTTTGGGAGTGAGTGGGAATCTTTGATTCATTTAATGTACCACTCCCTATTCTAGCAGTTTTTAGGGTTAGCGCTGAGGTGGCATGATTCTGGCCACTCTATTAATTGTAACCCTAGCCGTCTTTTGGGACTTGGCTAGCTATATAAAGGGGGAGTCCCCCTCATTTGAATTCATTAGATCAGAGTCAGAATTGAGTTAGAGCTATAGCTAGAGAGTAGAGCATAGTATAGCATTGTAGACATTTTGCATATTGTGGAGAAGAAAGAAAGTTTTCCCTTTGAAAACTTTGTGGAGATTGTTGTGTAACACTTTTCATGATAATAGATCTTTTCATTGATGGTGGAATTCGTCTTGTCATGGATAGCTAGCAAGGTCTCTTCTTCCTTTCGTATCCAAGTAGCTTAATTTCATGCAAGTAGTTTACTTTGATGTGTGGTGTTTTATTGAGATAGCTTCACTTTACTCCATACCACTAGCGGCTTGTTGATGATAAGTTCACCTTGCGTGGTCGAATGGAAATCATCTTGAGTTTAACTTCAATTGTGATTGGTATGCTTATATGCGTCGTCGTGATGGTGTATGCATGTTAAATCATAATCTGAACATCCTTTGCTATCCCTTTGAAGATTGCACCGATTTTTACTGAGGCTGTCTGACATGAGGCTAGGTAAAATTTGGTTGAAGTCTATTGAAACGAAGCCCCACATATCCTGCATTTAGAGTAGAATATAAGTTCCTTAGGCCCTATACTCTTTTATTTTCCGCACATTTCTGATTAGTTTTGGGAAAATGAACTACATTGCCAAATCATACGCGCAAGAATCCCCTTCAAATCATGCATTGACTGTTAACTGCAAGAAGTCTGAACAATTGCGTAAGTCCCCTCGTAAGAACACAGCAATACACATCAACCAAACTGGGTCTATTCGCACTTAAGGAACCTTGGAGTTGAACGCACGAACTTTCTTGCAATCTTAGCGTGCAAAATACTTTGATCAAGAGAGAACGGAGTAGCCCCAAACTATTTTGTTCTTCAGCTGATTGGTGAGGTCACAAAAATCACATCAACAGAGAAAACTGGTGCTAGAAGGAGGGCCTTCCAAGGGTTCCTACAGTTAGCAATCATATTCAAAAGAAGGGATTTTCATTCAAAGAGAAATTCATTGGAGAAAGAAGTTATCATGAGTAAAGATGGTGCTACCGCATAGAGAGATATTTCCAGTGCTGCAGCCTAACTTGGGATTCAACGACGACCAAGAAGATATTCTCTCGGGACTAAACAATATCGCTTGGAGAACAAAGGAGAGCTACGCGCAGTATATGAGAACTTGCTTCGTCTTGGAGGAAGAAGGAGAAAAGGCTATTGAGATTCAAGTTGCAATTGAAAGGAATTTGCTTAATCAAAGACAACCACTCACTCCCCTTCCTCGCCGACAGTAATCCGCTACATCCTGGATCGCATTAGCTCATTCTCGCCCGATAAGTTGAAAAGAATCCTGAGGTCCACGCCTAGTTCATCTAAAGACTTTGTAGAGTTAGAGTTGCCTACTCGAGCAAGGAAGAAGAAAGAGAGTCGTTCGAGTGAAGAAATATTTTCAAACGAAGAAGTTCAGTCAAGTGAAGAAAGCGGAGAAGAGATTACGAGTTTGCTTCGAACTCCACCAAGTGTCTCAAGGTTTGCTCAACCTAAAGCCGTTCAAGTTTCTACTCCGGCGTTTGTTCAACAACCAGTTCAAGCTACCACAACCCCAGTAATTGTATATCAGAGGCGGCAGCCAGTTCAAGCAATGGCTCAACCAGGAGGTCAACAAGGAGGCCAACCTGCTCCTAATGGTGCTACTTGGCTAGTTACTAATCCATCCCCTCTTGAGTTCGCGGATTATCATGAGATGCCTAAAAATCCGGAGCATTTCTGCACCAAGTATCAAGTCAATGATCCAAACCGTTCTGCTGAGGATCACATTAAGATGTTCGAGGATCATTTGCGAAACAGACAAATTGCCTACGCAGATGTAGCTTGCAGATTGTTCCCGTATTCCTTGGGGGAAGAAGCACACTTCTGGTTTATACACTTACCAGTTGGGTCTATAAGAACATGGGAGCAAATGAAAGAAGCTTTCATTGGAAAGTTTGGTATTCCTATCACCCCAGTAGAGCTCTTCCGCCAATTCACGGAAGTAAGAAGACAGGACAAAGAGCCTATTCATGCCTTCAACAATAGATTCCAGAAAGCTCTCACAAGGCTACGTACTCCATACATTGTTCTCGATGCTAGAGAAAATTATTATGCAGCCTTAGACCCATTAACCGCGATGTTTGTAAGACACACTCATCCCATTCCAGCGGATATGAACCAAGCATATGCTAAGGCTGTAGAAGTAAGTCAGAATATGGGACAAAATATAACTGGGCCTTCTTTGTACACTGGCTTAGTCACCACGAACAATCAAATGCAAACTCTTAGTCCGGCTTGGAATCAGCAAATTCCGGCATTGAATCCAGTTCCGCAACCAGCCTACCATGTTACACCACCATCAGATCAATTGGTTCTCCATCCTGGGGTACCTTTATCCCAGACTCCAGCTACACAGCCTGTCTATCTCCAGAATATAGTACCTGCAACAAGGACACAAGAGGAAAGAGATGAAATGAAAGAATTAGTAGAACAAATGAAAAGGCTGTCATCTGAGGTGACTCACCTCAGAAACCAAAATAATCAAATGCAATCAATGTTGAAGAACTATCAGGCACATCCAGGTGCCAATCGAGGATATCACAATAATCCTCAACACCATCAAGACGCACATCAAGGACATGGACACGACAACAGCCATGGGTATCGAAGTAATAATCAAGGATATCAAAAGAGGTCCCGGAATACCGGACCTAACAACGGAGGAGTTCCATCACCGCTAGATAACCCGCCGCCTCCAGAGAATCGTCCCACGGACAGAGTATGTTTGGCAGAGGCTGCTATGTCTGGATGGTGTAGACTCCACAATACAAGTCAGCATTCAGAGTTACAGTGCCATGAGTTTCAAGTAGCGGCTGATATCTTTAAAGGAGAAGTGAAAAGCACGGAGGGTACTGAGAATCCTCTGACTACTGGATATGAAATTGTCCCAGTACAAAGATATGACCAGGCACTGATTATAGAAAATGTCAATGTTGTGTCTGAATATCAAAGTTACGCGCCACTGGAGGCTGATTACAGATTTCCACCAGCTTCGGCAAACGGTCCCGTGGAGGCGCCAGACGCTCAAGTTTACGAAGAAGCTCAAGTTTATTCAGAAGCTCAAATGTATTCAGAGGTTCAGGACAATTACTCAGAGGAATCACTTGAGCAAGGTAATTACACTTTTCCACCTCTCAACAATAGTGTGTTGGTAGAAGGGAGAAGAGAGGTGCAAGCATTCCAGACTTCTGGAGGAGCAGCACCAAAGTGTACCAAAGGACTTATCATCAGAAAGAGCCTTTGACGTCCTCAATTCCTCCAAATAATTTTGCAACTCCACCGAATCCAAACGCGAGCAACAATCCGAGTTTGCCAAGGGATTCTCCTGAATACAGACAACAAAATGTGATGCAAAATAGAAACGGACAGCAGACTGTCCAGCAACAGCCTATTCACGTGATGCAATGTCCACCAAGGGACAATCTTCCAAGAGATGATATGAAAAGATTAAGTTCCTATGTGCTAGAAGAAGTTAAGAAGATAAAAGTCAGTCTTCCCCTGTATGAGTTGATGGAGATCTCAGAAGTAAGAGATACAATTTTGGGAAGTCTATATGAGGCACCAGTTGTAAAGGGTACACCTCAAGAAGCACCTAGTTCATCAAGGAACCCTCCAATCAACACACAGTCGCATCCCGTGCAGAGCGCGAATATGGTAGAAGAGGTGTCTTACGTGCCGTTCAACGCTTGGGAGACCCCGCAGCAGTCCCAAGGTTTTGTGGGGATGGTACAAGGATCTTCAAATGAACCTAAGAGGCCGAAGGATGAAGACAAGAGAAGAGTCAGATTCAATTTGCCTACAGAGCAAAAACAAGAGCAGACACAAAAGGTTGCCCATGATAATCAAGTTCCACAGCGGAATGAAAAGAATGAAAGGAAGAGTATTGCACCAGAGGAAAGGAAGAAACCAGTGGTATTCTACCAAGGGAAAGATGAACCAGCCCCATTCTTGGTATCAGTTAGAATCTTTGGAAAACTATTGCACAATTGTTTGATTGATTCCGGTGCTTCAAGTAACGTCATGCCATTGAGGGTGTGTCAAAGGTTGGGTATAGTCCCATTGCAAACCACAAAGAAGGTGACCCAGCTAGACAAAACTGAAGTGCCAGTTGTTGGAGAGTTGAATAATATTCATATGCAGTTGTCGGCTGATCCCCGGATTCATAGTTGTATTGACATATCAGTAGTTGATATACCAAATGGGTATGGTATGTTGCTGAGCCGAGACTGGGCTAGAAAGTTAAATGGATATATTGCAACCGATTTCTCTCACATGTGGCTTCCATGGAAGGGAGTCCCAAATCAAATCAAGATTGAGAGTACACCGAGGTTGAAGTTAATGATCACTGAATATGGTGAGGATAACGAGATAATGTTTGTAGAAATTGACTTAGGCTCATCTAGGCCTGTCAAGCAAGAGGTATTGATGCTACAAGCTACAAGTGAAAAGAGATGTTTTGAGGATGCCATGACCTCCACTGAAGTGTTGATTGAAAGTGACTCAAGTGATAATGAGAGTGGAGGAACGTTTGAAAACTTCAAGGGTTTTGTCCTAAACAGTGTGAAACAAGAAACAGAAGTGGATAAAGATGCTTCCATCAAGAATTTGCTGCTTCCCAACTGGTGTAGAATACACGAAGCATTCCATTCTGAGATCACTTGTGCCATGTGCAAGGTGGCATTAGAACAAGTTGCAAGGCTTGTCCCACAGACTTCATTGCGAGAACATCAGAAGACGGATGAAGAAAACAGTGTTTTAATAGAGGAAGTTGTAAAAGATGATACCACTCAGTCAAAGAGTGAAGAAAAGGTTCCAGAAGTATGCAACCAAGAGATTGCACCCGTTCAGTCTCCCAACACTCCTACACAGGATCAAGTGTGGACTTTGAGGTTTGATGGATTGAAGTCCAAGAAAGGAAATGGAGCAGGGTTTGAATTGGTTAGCCCGACAGGGGAAGCTTATTTGGGTTCCTATAGGCTTCAATTTTCATGCACCAATAATGTTACAGAATATGAGTCCTTGATCCATGGATTGCTCCTTGCCATTCAGAAGGGAGCCAAGATTGTAAACGCCATTGGAGATTCTGACATCGTGGTCTGCCAAGTGAGAAAGCAGTTCGCCTGCCACGACAAGAGACTGAGCCGCTATCGGAATAGAGTCTGGGACCTCATAGAAAGCTTTGACGCATTCAACATAAAGTAAGTTTATAGATCCAAGAACACCGTTGCAAACTCTTTGGCACAAGCTGCTAGTTCCTTGGAGCCACTGGCAATGGAAGGGTTGAAGAAATTCACAGTAGAGTTGGTTTCAACCCCGGCAATCCTGGATAACATAAAGAATTTCCAAGTGTTCGAGGATGACAAGCAGATTTTAGATTTTCTCACGAGCTCAGGTGTTTGAAGCACAAATCATAGATGAAGAAGAGACTGAAGAAGCTGAATATGACACAGAAGGAATTCTGAATTTGAAGACTAATGTAATTCCAAGAGGAATGGTTGAGTTAGAAAGATTATTTGATACTGATAAACTGAGCAGAAATCAAAGCACTCAAGGCAATGATTGTGAAGCTGTCAATCTAGGGACAGATGAACAAGTGAAAAATGTTTTTATTGGAAAAGTTTGCACACCTAAAGAGAAAGAAGGCATTTTAAAGGTAATGAAAGAATTTCCAGAGGTGATAGCCTGGGGATATGAAGATTTGAAAACATATGATACATCACTGATTACACATACAATACCACTGAAGCCAGGCAGTAAGCCATTCAAACAAAGGCAGAGGCCAGTAAATCCATTGTTAGAGCCGTTAATTTATCAGGAGGTCAAGAAGCTCCTTTCTGCTCGTATTATTTTTCCAGTAAGGCACTCCACTTGGGTCGCCAATCTTGTCCCAGTCAGAAAGAAGAATGGAGAGATAAGGTTATGTGTAGACTTCCGCAACTTGAACAGGGCCTCTGAGAAAGATAATTATCCCTTGCCTTCGTTAGATGAAGTATTGCAAATAGTGAATAGTTCACAAATGATGTCCTTCCTGGACGGATATTCAGGATATAACCAGGTGATGGTTGAACTAGAAGACAGATTAAAGACTGCGTTCACCACGAAATGGGGAACCTTTGCCTACAGAAGAATGCCTTTTGGCTTGATCAACGCAGGAGCCACTTTCCAATGAGCAATGGACATCGCTTTTCGAGACCTTGTCAGAAAGTGCATAATTATTTACATGGATGACCTAACTGTGTTCTCAAAGAGAAGAGGAGATCACGTTGAAGATTTAAGAAAGATATTTCAGAGATGCAGAAGATTTGGTGTCTCTCTGAATGCTAAGAAATGCATATTTGGTGTCGCCGAGGGTAAACTGTTGGGTCACGTTATTTCAGAGAAAGGCATATCAATTGACCCCGAACGTATTGAAGCCATTTCAAAGATTGGTTTGCCAGGTAGTCAGAAAGAGTTGAGATCATTCTTCAGCAAGATTAATTTTGTCAGAAAGTTTATAACCGGGTTTGCTGAGATAGTGAGGCCACTAAACGAGATGTTGAAGAAGGATGCAAAGGTTGAATGGACCCCACAAACTAGGAGGGCTTTTGATGAGATCAAGCAAGCTATAGTGGATGCTCCAGTCCTGGTCAGCCCAGACTATACAAAGCCTTTCTATCTGTATTCATTTGCTTCAAGGCACACCTGCGCCGCAGTATTGACCCAAAGAACCAAAGAAAAGGATGAGCACCCAATTGCTTTTATGAGCTCACCCTTGAAAGAAGCAGAGTTAAGGTATCCAAGCATTGAGAAGCAAGCATACGCCCTGGTAAAAGCTGTCAAGAAATTCAGACATTATATCTTGAGGAGCAAGGTTCATGCAATTGTTCCAGATGCCACGGTGAAAACTTTGCTGATGCAAAATGAATTAGGAGAAAGAAGAGGTAAGTGGGTTGCCACTTTATAGGAATATGACAGAAATACAGCCCATGAAATTGGTCCGAGGACAAGCTTTGGCTCAGACGATTGCAATGGTTGGTCCAGAATTAGTTCAGCAAACGTATGTGTTGGAGGAGGTGTCTCCTGGAGAATGGTACGACGACACTGTCTATTACTTGCTGAATCATAGATGCCCTCGCCATTTGAATCCAGTACAGCGAAGAGCATTGAGAATGAGAAGTCACAGATTTATGCTTCAGGGATCAGTTCTTTACAGAAGGAATTATGAAGGGATTTATTTGAGATGTGTAGGAAAACAAGAAGCGAAGTAGTTAATGGAACACTTCCATGAGAAATTTGGAACAGGACACGGAGGAAGTCTAGCCACAACTCATCAAATCCTGAGAGCGGGATACCATTGGCCCACGCTTTTTAAAGACACGTATGAACATGTGAAGGCTTGTCACGTTTGTCAGACAGCGAAAAATAGGGGAAGGCATCCCGCCATGCCCTTGCAACCAGTGATTGAAGTGAGACCTTTTGTAAAGTGGGGACTAGATTTTATTGGTACAATCAATCCGCCGTCATCAGGACAACACAAATATATTTTGACAGCAACAGACTACTGCACCAAATGGACAGAAGCTCAGGCCTTGAAGCAGTGCACGTCAGATGTGGTCATCAGATTCCTTGAGGAGAACATTGTGACAAGATTTGGATGCCCCCATGTCCTGGTCAGCGACAACGGTTCAGCTTTCTCATCGCTGAAGTTTTCCAACTGGGCTTTTGAGTACAGAATTACACTGAAGTTTTCCTCCAATTACTATCCACAGGGGAATGGACTAGCAGAGTCCACAAACAAGAATTTATTGAATGCCATTAAGAAGTTATTGGACAAGAATCCGAAAGATTGGCACACATAGTTGAGGTTTGCCTTATGGGCAGACAGGATAAGAACAAAGAGTTCCTTGGGAACATCTCCCTACCATTTGGTCTACGGACAAGATCCAGTTTTTCCAGTCCAGCTGAGGATACCGACTCTCCAGTTCATCCAAGAATACCTCGAAGAAGAAGTTCAAGTTCAAGCAAGGTTGTCTCAGTTGATGCATCTAGAAGAGAAAAGAGACGAAGCTCTTGAAAATTTGGCAAAACACCAAGCAGTGGTGAAGACATGGTTCGATAAGCAAGCTAAGATCAAGTCGTTCCGGATTTCTGACTTGGTTTTATATTGGGACAAGGCCCATGAGAAGAAAGGTGATCACGACAAGTTTGACAAGTTATGGTTGGGCCCGTATCAGATTTCTGAAATCCTTGGGGATAATGCATTTAGATTGCGAGCATTGACAGGGGAGGATGTCCCGTTGCCCGTCAACGGACAGTTCTTCAAGCATTATTTCCAATCTTAGGTTCTCTCCGAGAGCCTGCTTGTAACATAGTTAGATTAGGTTTGCTTTCCCATTCTTTTGCTTTCTGTTTGCTTCCCTGTTTTCCTTTGTTTGGGTTTTGGTTTGTTCCCCCTTTGGGTTTTTGGTTTGGCGTTTCTGTCCCTTGAGTTGTCCGCTCAAGTGGTTTTGGTTTGGAATGGGCAAGGATGTTAGGGTTTTCCCGTTGCGAATGAGGTGATGATGTTTTAACTCTCACAACGTGGTTTCTTTCCATTGGAATTTGCATAAATTTTTGAAAAGGACTAAGGTTGTTTTCCTCTTGTCATCATCCAGTTAGTAATTGAACTCGTCTTGGGAGGTTAACCCATTATTGTGTCTCAACACGAGTCTAAAGACCTTAAAAATCTTACCTATCTCCATTCTGAGTCATTTTGGTTTCTTGGGAAAGGTCTTAGCAAGTGAAAATTTTACATCTTGCTTCAGCGCCACTGCAATTCTCAAACCCATTGTAGGCTTCATTGCCTGCCAGCCAATTGAGGAATTGACGGAGAAAGCGAATGAAGAAAAGAAAATGTGCTTAAAAGAAATATCTGAAAAACAACATAAAATAAGAAAATGAGAAAATGAAAGAAAAAAATATTATGAAATATTGGTTTTGGGAAGATACGAGTAACTCCACCGGGGCTATGGACGCCCGGCCGACAGTGGAGCAATATTCGTGAGAATTATAGCGACAACCTCGTCGGGGCTATGGACGCCTGACTGGCAGTGAGGCAATGTCCAGGATGCTTTTGAAGTAAAGATATTTATATAACCTGCTACGGCCGATTCCGGAAGTCGATATGGTTTAGAGATGGGACGAATGCACACACTCACAGGGTTTTAGATGAAAGTGTTCTGATCCAATATCGGATTCTTCTCCCCTTTTGAGTAAGTGTCCTTTCCGTATGATAGTTTGAGGAAGACTAATCTGAGTTCAATTCTTAAAGTGTTTTTCAACACTTTCCCGTGGAGTCGCCAGATGTTGTGACCTTTTCACACATCCCCCCATTCAAAATGGGGACCCCCTAATTTTTGCTCCATTCGGCTTTTGGCTTGCTTCTCTCTCTCGCTCTCTTTTCGATGTTCGCTTTTCGGGTTGTGCCCGTCAGGAGTTTAAGTGTGAAACTGACCGAGTCTAAAAATTAGGGTTTCATTTTTCCGCATTCCAAGTAAAGTGAATAAATTTAAAATTGAGCTTAACATTGTTGTCGCGATGTTTCCAAAGACGCGCTTTTTTTTACTTTGCATGTCTGCATATTCCTTCTGGGTTTTTCGCATGACCTTCGCGATGCGATGATAACATGCGAAACAAGACGACAACTTTCAAAATTCAATCTTCCGAGGCTATTTTTAGGGTTTGCATGTCGGGTGATTCCTGATGGGTTTTTCGAGAGCTTCGCGATGGTGTGACATGCAAACGGAGATACTCACTCAGTAAGGAACTTGCTATTTTTAGCAGGTGTGTCCCGGCAGCCGCTTCCCAGCAGTTCAGAATCACGAGCTGATCATAGTGCCACAGAAACGAAGAGAAACAAATATCTTTTGATACGCATGCAGAGTGAATAAGGGTTTCCAACTTCGGAGCCCGAAAAGAGGGGTCAAAAGTTATAATTTTCAAAAACCGATGCAAACCACCGCGATCAGCGTCCTTTAGGCTATCTGCTGGTGAAATTTCAAGTCAAACAGAGCACTTACTATTTATAGTAAGTCAGATTGGAAACAGGCTAAAAATAGTAAATTGAGTGCATGCGTCAGTATCGACAGATAAGTCACGTGGTGAGGACCGCCTCATTCAAATTTCAAGTCAATCGGAGCAGTGAAGCTATCAGAAACAAGAGGTTACTATTTATAGTAAACCACCTTCAGAAATGGGCTAAAAATAGCTAGGTGACTAAAAATGGCAGTGTCAACAAGTTGATGAAGTTATAAGGATGCAGAGTGCAAAATTTCAAGTCGTTCTGAGCTTCAGAGGTGCAAAATTGAGAGGACTTACTATAAATAGCAGGGCATGAAATACTGGCGAAAAACGAGAAAAAAGTTCTAAGTCTGGAACTTCATCCAGTTGACATGGAAAAATGCGCCCAGTTGATGAGGCATGGAAAATTTTTGAAAATGAAGCTCGTCCTTCTCATAGGCCAAAATGCGCCCAAACTGGAGAAAGTCAAATAAGGTCAACGCCTTTCCATCCTTCTGCCTAGCCTAAATACGCCTTCAACCATATGCCGAGCTCGAAAAAATTCTAAGTATGGAGTTCATCCTGCATCAGGGGCAAAATGCGCACAAGGCACAAGTGGTCAAAGAAAGTCAACATTTTTTATCCTGTTGGCATAGCAAAATGCGCCCACCTTGAAGACGAAAAAGTTGAAAAAAAAAGTCTTAAGTCTGGATATCCTCCTCACCCCTCCAAATGCGCCCATCCTGCAGCAGGGGTGAAATGCGCCCAAAAGACTAAGAAGTCAAAGAGGTCAAAGCTTTTTATCCTCCTCCATGGGCAAAATGCGCCCAAATGCATGCATGTCAGGACAAAAAATGGAAGGCGAAGGGTCACTCCAAGGTGTGCTAAGAAGTTTATCCACCAGCTAGGCTAAAATGGCCCAAAGATGAAATGAGTCAAAGCAAAGTCAACATTTTTATCCTTCACATACATAGAAATGCGCTCAAGTTAAAAGCTAGTCAACAAGTCAAAGGAAGTTCGTCCTCCTCAAGGGGTGAAATGCGCCCAAACAAGCTCAAGTGAAGACAAAAAAAATGGAAGCTGAAGAGTCATCCTCTTGCCAAGCTCAAATGCGCCCAAGTTAGGAGGGTAAAAGTAAGTGAAGGTGGTAAGTGAGGTGAAAGGTGAGTGAAAATACCTCCAAGTGTGGTCAATGTGAGGTAAATGCTAGGCGCGCTCAAGGTGGAGGATGTTGAAGATGCTTTCCTAAGCGTGATTTTAAATTCTCTCTTGCATGCTATATGCGCCAAGGGTGATGAGTGTTATAAAGTGTTGGAGAATTTTTCTAAGGTGTGGCGTGATTTTAAATTCTTCTAAGTGCTAGGCGCCTAAGGTGGGAGTTTTTTTTTTTTTTAAAAGGCATGTGAAGTGTTGAAGATGAAATAAGACGTGGTTTCAAATGTCTTCTAAGTGATAAGCGCCCAAGATGATATGTGTGAGAAAATATTGCAAGGTGATGGAGGTGTTGCCTAGGCGTTCGAAATGAAGACCTCTAAGCACAAGATGAATATTCTCCTTCAGATATAAAATGCGCCTAAGATGTTGAGTGATGAAATATAAAAAAAATAATATCTCTAAGGCGTTAGAATTTTAAATAAAATTGCTAAGTTACCGGTTCGGGTTCGGGGACGGGTTCGGGTACGAGAACCCGGTACGTGGGTACGGGCAAAATTTTTTTAGGGGTTTGGGTACGTATGGGTACGTGTGTATATATATATATATATATATAATTTAATATATTATAAATCTATATATATGTATTATATATACAAAAAAATAAGAGAAATATAGATAATTGTAAAACTAAATCATTTCATAGTATGATACTTGATCATTGATCAATGCCAAATGCCAAAGATAAATATTCACAATCATTGATCATTGATCGAGCAAGATTCATCATACATTTACCCTGGCAAACACATTCCCAGGTCTGAGATATTTATAAACTCATTGTATTACTTGTAACTGCTGTTCATTCTATTATCTGGTGTTATAAATCAATGTATTTGCTGCTACAAATAGACTGTGAGAAGTTGTAAAAGATTATAACCTTGTCTCAGATTGAGTACAGACTTTCTTCTATCTGCTGTTAATTTTCTGAGGATTAACTTCATACATCAGTTCTAAATAGAACACAGGAAGTTCTTGCAATAAGTCTGAATATGCTTAGTAAACTATGAAATGATCAATGCTGTTTTAGGGTTAGGAGGAAAAAAAAATTAAAAAAAAAGAGTTTTTTAATCAATTTTGGGCCCTTTTTTTTTAACCTGGCCCATGGTTCGTCTCAGGGGGCTGAGACGAGGCCAGAAGAGCCGGGTATGGCGCGCCAACGGCGTAACTAACAAGTTGGCACGCACTGCTGCATCTAACACGCTCTACGCATTTAACCCAACCGGTAAGCGACAACCGGTTCGAAATCGGTACTAATCCGTAACTTAGTAAAATTGCCTTGCAAGTGTGGAGTTAAATACAAAATGGTGAGTGGCAAATCAAGTGTGCCAGGGTGAACGAAATTTTTCTGAGGGAAGTTGATGTTTTCCCCACTGGCAAATAAATGAAATTTTCTAAGGCAAATTCTCAGAGTGCAGGATGATTAAAATATTTTCTAAGGAAAAATATTTTCTCCTTTAGAAAATACGCCTAGAACTTAGGGTGATAAATTTTTCTCCGTGGAGCTCGAGCAAATTTTCTCAGCAGTGAAGTCAAAAACGGATGATAATGCAGGATGAATTCAAGTTTCTCAAGTTGGAGCAACACAGGATGATCACGAGCGAAGAATGGATTTAAATTTGATATAATAATATTTTCTAAGGTTCAAAATTGAAAAATTAAATGAACCCGTTCGTTGGGTACCCATGGATTTGAAGCATTCTGAAGAAAATTCTCTTCTGGGTACTGAACATTTGCAATGATAGATGGATTTCCAAGTCTTCCGAACTTCGCCATCACTTTTTCAGTGAAGAATTTAATTAGTGCTCAAATTGTGAATTTTCCTAAGGGAGAATTTAAAATTTTAGAAGGCAAAGATGAATAAAATGTGTTTTCAGAATAATTTTTTTTTCCAAATGATGAATTTGAAGTAAGTTGCCTAGACGATTTTGATTGAATTCTTCAGTGATGAATTTTCTAGAGATGATGAAGAGTTAAAATCGAATTTCAAGTGACAGAGCTCCGGCTGGTGAATTAAAAAGATGGATTAAAACAAATTCAAAGATGCCAGTCAAAGTCAAGTTTCTAGAAGAGCAAGATTCCTGACGTCAAGAGACAAGTGTCAGAAATACCAGAGAGGGAAATTCAAATTCTTGAAGTGGAGTAGTGGAAGTTTAATGCACTGGCTAAAATTGGCTTCTTCTAGAATTCGATTTTGAGCTATAAAATGAAGAGATTTCTAACTTGTTTTTCACAGCTGAAAGAAGTCGAATTTTCTCTAAGTGAGGATTGTTGCTTGGTGTTGCTGAGGCTTGAAGAATTTGAGGTTTTAGTTTAAATTCGAAGTTGCTCAAATCTGCAGTTGAGAGGGACGCCTTGAGTTGCTGGAGAAGTTGCCTGTGTTGTGAGGTACGACTTGAGCTTGTTGCTGAGCTTTGAAAAATCTGGAGTGCTAAGTTGTGAAGTGCGCAGTTGCCAGTTAAGAAGGTACGACTTTGCTAGTGTAGTAGCTAAAGCTTGTTTCATTGTTGAATTTGAAGTTGCCAGTTGGAGGACGCCTTGAAGTGAAGTGAATTGCTAAGAATTTAAAACGTGTGAATTTGCTTGTATTGCTGATTACCGAAGCTTGACTTGTTGGAGTTGCCAATGATAAGAAGGACGCCTTGAGCTTGCTGAGAGATTAAAGAGTGCGAAGTTGTGAAGTACGCACTTGCTGGTGCAAATCTATCAAAGTTCAAATTGCTAATTGGAGTTGTTGCAGAGTGAAGTCACTAAAGTCCACTTAGAAATCTGTTCTAATTGTGTAAGTTCAAGAAAAGAAGTTGAGGTTTGCAAACACAAAAGTTATTTCAGCTTCTAGAAGTCGACTGCAGGCCCTATGCAATGTCTTATTTTATTTTTATAAACTAAATTGCTGATGAATGTTTATTGTTTGCAGATGGCTGAGGCATGGGCGACTGGCAAGGACAATGGTGCATCCAGACAAGCTGTGATCAAGAAGCTGAGTAAGACATTCATGCCGGAGTCAAAGTTTATTTCAAAGTTGGGCAAGTTGACAGACACCAACTTGGGCTCCATCAACCTGGAGACCTTCAAGAATAGAATGCTGGGCATTGGAAGTCATCGACCTTCGAATACTTCGCACATTGTTTGAAGCAGACTATATGCAGCTGCTGGTTTTCCGTGATCCATTCAATGCTCGGAGCTGTTGATGGAGTGTGCTAATTGCTACGAGAAGGATCACCAGTCGGTCATGTCACCAGATGGCCAAGTGTTATCCAATCTTACTCCGGCGGCCACTGGTGAAGCTTTCGAGATCCTGATGCACAGAAATATGATTTACAAATCCAGGGAGCGAGCGGAGCGGATGTATGCTTCTGCTTTTGAGCGATGCATGGATACAATTAACGTTCACTGGATGAGCACTCCTAAGCCTTCTCATGCAAAGTTGCCGAAGCAAATCATAGCAGATGATTTGAAGCAAGAGTACTGTGACCTCATCATGATGCTGAGCAGGGTTGGAGGTTGTCCACAATCATTCATTTTTGAACCTTGGATGTTTTACTACATCAACTTGGTGCTAGAAGGGAAGGACTATGTCAATTGGGCCGAGATGATAAGTGATAATTTACATGAGCAGCTCCTGATCTTGAGGAGAACAAAGATGTTTTACATGAGCTCTTACATTATCTATATGTTGGCACGGATGACGAAGTACAGGGGGATATCTTATAAGGAGCCTGTCGGCTGTGGCTCTCATCAGTTCAAGATTCATGAGGCTTGTCCACAGTTGCACCTGTCTAGCACAACTCACTTCAAGCGTGTCAACGATTCCTTCACCATGTATATCACGAGGCTGCTTCAGGAGCGGTTACATCACAGAATCTCGAGGGATGCCCAAGAGCTAATTGAAAGGTATGGGTGCTGGTTCATACAGTTTCCAAGATTTTCTTATATTAGGCTGCAAGGTTTTTCATCGTACCCATATAGGCTGCCTAAGTACCCAACCGATAAGATTTTAATGCTAGAGATATCTAGGCAACTGCTTGCCTTTGATAAGATTCAAAAGAAGAAGAAGGGAAGGGTAGAATTTCTAGTTGTCATGGGCAACTCAGATGAGGTGTGTCCTTCGATACAGGCAGCTAGAGAGGCTGAAAGTGAGCTTCAATCTTATCATTTCTCATATCATACTAGCCGACAGCACTACGACCCACATCATAACATCAAATGGGTGTTGTCAGAAGAGTTTAAACATAAGGCCACCATAGAGGATTATTGGGCTGATGCAACTGATAAAATTGAAGTAAGGAAAAGGATGTTTTCTCGGTTGCCCATTACTTTGATCAGGGAGGGTGAGGTTGTTCCGGTTCTGGACCAGGTCAATGAGGATATGGATGTTGTTCATTCGGATTATGCAGCAGTTAGAGATACGTCACTTCCACCTCCAGATTGGTCAGAGCCTGAGATTGCAGATTTGGACACACTTTCTATTCCTGTCCTGACATTCACCAGAGCGTGGCTTGATAGGCGAGTAAACAGGTTGAAGAGTAGGTCAATTGCTTTGACTTACAATTTGATGGGAGATCACAGGACGCCCACCACTAGCAGGAAGAAACAGATTACACGAGGTCCAGAGTCCAGAAAGAAAGAGCTAGTCCGACAGGAGCCCGTTCAACCAGAGCCTCCACGAGTCACAGTTGCATCACCATTGGAGACACGTTCTCCAAGTATCCAGGAGGTCTCTTTATTTGCTGATCAGAGGGTTGCATTGAATCAGGTGCAGGTAGTACAAGATAATATTCAGCCTCCACGGAGAGAGTCAGTTGGCTAGAGCATCAACGCACCTGTTAGGGCTGATCAGCAGGACGATGAGGGGACTATTACTGACCCTCAGTTTCAGCAGGAATTAGGGGAGGCTATGAACGAAGATGATGATATAGTGTCAGGTGACACCCAGCCACTTGAGGACGATGAGCCTCACCAGAATGTTGTAGAGGTTGAGCAGGTTAGAGAAGTAGAGGCACAGGAGCAGCAACCCTTTGATATATAGTATGATGTGCCCGATTGGCTTAAGGATAGAATGAGGATAAGCCCCAGTGAGGAAATTGATCCAGCAGTTGAGATGGAAGAATTTTTGAACAGGATCAGTGCACCTCCACAAAAGAAGAAAGCGAGAAAATTTTCGAAGATCTCCACGGAAGAGGATGGTTCCCGTACTCTTCATGTGGCTGTGCCACGAGTTGAGTGTGACTGAAATGAAGCAGTTCCTGAGAATTATGTGGTCACGACTCTGGATTTGGGATGCCCCACTGGTGCACAGATTGTAGAGGAGTGTGATAACTCCTACCTCGCCCTCAAGGACAGGTTGTTCAAGAAGGAAGGGAAGTATAAGAAGTTGAAAAGAGAACACAAGGCCTTAATTTGGTATGTACAGCAGTTGTCCCGTTCTCGAGGGAAGGATGTTCCAGTAATAGAGCCTCCAGTAGAGATACCTAGAGAGTGGATCAGCGGCTTGATGGAATTAGGAAAGATGGCAAAGGAGGCAGATAAATGGGTCACAGGAGTTCGTGCCGAGACTAAGAAGTTTATGGAGGATCTTGCTTTTGCTTTTCAGCAAGCCTCTAGTATTTTGACACGGATGGATGCAGTGGATCATGCTTGGGGCGATGCTTCTATCTACCAGAGCAAAGTAATTCAGCGTCTTGAGGCATTGAGGCATGTTCCGTTGCGGTTGCTGATTGATGGAGGTGTCATTCATGAGAATGACAGATATGATTTCTCTAGATGGTATTCTTCAGCAATCACGGGGCGTGGTTTCTTCGATGCGGCATAGGAAGATTCAACTAGGATACATAAGGCTATGGCCAACATTATAGATGGAGTTCAGAATACCTTTGAGGCTATATTTGCTAGGCGGCTGAATCCAGATGAGATAAGTGTGGATAATTTGAGGGGTTTGCTGGTGCCTTTCTTTGCAAATGTTAAGACCTTTGTACAAGATGATTTTGAGAATACTTCTACTTTCTCCACCTTGATCCAGAACACGCAGGACTCCTTGATTGCTTGGAGAAAATCTTGTACGAAGCATGAGCATTCAGTCACAGTGTTAGAGTTTCAGTTAGATTGCATTCCACCCATTTTGGTTCAGGAGGTTGAGGCTGTACTTAGCAGATTTGTTGAGTTCGCAATCCGAGAAAAGGCAAATGGGAACGCAGTCCGAGAGTAGAGCATAGTATAGCATTGTAGACATTTTGCATATTGTGGAGAAGAAAGAAAGTTTTCCCTTTGAAAAATTTGTGGAGATTGTTGTGTAACACTTTTCATGATAATAGATCTTTTCATTGATGGTGGAATTCGTCTTGTCATGGATAGCTAGCAAGGTCTCTTCTTCCTTTCGTATCCAAGTAGCTTAATTTCATGCAAGTAGTTTACTTTGATGTGTGGTGTTTTATTGAGATAGCTTCACTTTACTCCATACCACTAGCGGCTTGTTGATGATAAGTTCGCCTTGCGTGGTCGACTGGAAATCATCTTGAGTTTAACTTCAATTGTGATTGGTATGCTTATATGCGTCGTCGTGATGGTGTATGCATGTTAAATCATAATCTGAACATCCTTTGCTATCCCTTTGAAGATTGCACCGATTTTTACTGAGGCTGTCCGACGTGAGGCTAGGTAAAATCTGGTTGAAGTCTATTGAAATGAAGCCCCACATATCCTGTATTTAGAGTAGAATATAAGTTCCTTAGGCCCTATACTCTTTTATTTTCTGCACATTTCTGATTAGTTTTGGGAAAACGAACTACATTGCCAAATCATACGCGCAAGAATCCCTTTCAAATCATGCATTGACTGTTAACTGCAAGAAGTCTGAACAATTGCGTAAGTCCCCTCGTAAGAACACAACAATACACATCAACCAAACTGGGTCTATTCGCACTTAAGGAACCTTGGAGTTGAACGCACGAACTTTCTTGCAATCTTAGTGTGCGGAATACTTTGATCAAGAGAGAACGGAGTAGCCCCAAACTATTTTGTTCTTCGGCTGATTGGTGAGGTCACAAAAATCGCATCAACAGTTCTCAAAACCAATATTTCATAATATATTTCATTTTTCATTTTCTCTTTTCTTGTTTTTTAGATATTTCTTTTAAGCACAGTTTCTTTTTTTTTCTTTTGATTTTCTGTCAATTCCTCAATTGGTTGGCAGGCATTGAAGCCTCCAATGGGTTTGAGAATTGTAGTGGCGCTGAAGCAAGATTTAAGATTTTCACCTGCTAAGACCTTTCCCAAGAAACGAAAATGACTCAAAATGGAGATAGGTAGGACGTTTAAGATCTTTAGACTCATGTGTTGAGACACAATAACGGGTTAACCTCCCGAAACGAGTTTAATCCAAACTGGATGATGACAAGGGGAAAACAACCTTAGTCTTTTCAAAAATTTATGCAAATTCCAGCGGAAAGAAACCATGTTGTGAGAGTATACCATCATCACCCCCATTGTAATGGGAAACCCTAAAATCCTTGCCCATTCCAAACCAAAACCACTTGAGCGAACAACTCAAGGGAAGGAACGCCAAACCAAAAACCCAAAGGGCAACAAACCAAAACCAAAATGAAAGAAAACAGGAAAACAATGGGAAAGCAAACAAATAGGAAAGAAAATCTAACCTAATATGTTACAAAGCAAGCTCTCGGAGAGAACCTAGGACTGGAAATAATGCTTGAGGAACTGTCCGTTGACGGGCAACGGGACATCCTCCCTTGTCAGTGTACGCAATCTAAATGCATTATCTCTGAGGATTTCGGCAATTTGATATGGCCCCAACCACAACTTATCGAACTTGTCATGATCTCCTCTCTTCTCATGGGCCTTGTCCCAGTATAAAACCAAGTCAGAAATCCAGACAAACTTGATTTTAGCTTGTTTATCAAACCATCTTTTCACCACTGCCTGGTGTTTTGCCAGATTCTCCAGTGCTTCATCTCTTTTCTCTTCTAAGTGCATCAGCTGAGGCAATCTTGTTTGCACTTGATCTTCTCCTTCGAGATACTCTTGAATAAACTGGAGATTCGGGATCCTTAGCTGGACTAGAAAAATGGGGTCCTGTCCGTAGACCAAATGATAGGGAGATGTCCCTAAGGAACTCTTCGTTCTAATTCTGTCTGCCCATAGAGCAATCCTCAGCTGAGTGTGCCAATCTTTTGGATTCTTGTCTAACAGCTTCTTGATAGCATTCAACAAATTCTTATTTGTTGACTCTGCTAGTCCATTCCCCTGTGGGTAGTAGTTGGAAGAAAATTCCAGTGTAATTCCATACTCGAATGCCCAATTTGAAAACTTTAGTGATGAGAAGGCTGGACCATTATCGCATACTATGGCATGAGGGCATCCAAACCTTGTGACAATATTTTCCGCAAGTAACCTGATGACCACATCCGTCGTGCACTGCTTCAAAGCCTAAGCCTCTATCCATTTGGTGCAGTAATCCGTAGCTATCAAAATGTATCTGTGTTGACCCGAAGACGGCGGGTTAATCATACCAATGAAATCCAATCCCCACTTGGCAAAGGGCCTAACCTCAATCACTGGCTGCAAAGGCATGGCAGGATGTTTCCCTCTATTTGCTGCTGTCTGACAGATGTGACAAGCCTTTACATGCTCGTATGTGTCTTTGAAGAGCGTGGGCCAATAGTATCCAGCTCTTAGAATCTGGTGAGCTGTGGCTAGACTACTCCCATGCCCAGTCCCAAACTTTTCGTGGAAATGCTCCATCAATTGCTTGGCTTCTTGTTTTCCTACACATCTCAAATAAATTCCTTCATAATTTCTCCTATAAAGCACTGATCCTTGGAGCATAAACTTTTGACTTTTCATTCTCAACGCTCTCCGTTGTACTGGATTCAGGTGGCGAGGGCACCTATGATTTAGCAAGTAATAAATGGTGTCGTCGTACCACTCCCCTGGAGATACCTCCTCCAATACATACGTTTGTTGCACCAATTCTGGACCAACCATTGCAATCGTCTGCGCTAATGCTTGTCCTCAGACCAACTTCATTGGCCGTATTTCGATATCATATTCTTGCAAAGTGGCGACCCACTTGCCTCTTCTTTCTCCTAATTCATTTTGCATCAACAAAGTTTTCACTGTGGCATCTGGAACTATTGCATGGACCTCGCTTCTCAAAAGGTAGTGTCTAAACTTCTTAACAGCCTTCACCAAAGCATATGCTTGTTTTTCAACACTGAGATATCTCAGCTTGGCCTCTTTCAAAGGAGCACTCATAAAAGCAATTGGGTGCTCGTCCTTTTCCTCTGTTCTTTGTGTCAACACTGCTGCACAAGTATGCTCTGAAGCGAATGAATATAGATAAAAAGGCTTTGTGTAATCTGGACTAACCAACACTGGAGCGTCCACTATAGCTTGCTTAATCTCATCAAAAGCCTTGCTAGCCTGTGGGGTCCATTCAACCTTTGCATTCTTCTTTAGCATCTCATTTAACGGCCTTACTATCTCAGCAAATCCAGTTATGAACTTTCTCACAAAATTAATCTTGCCGAAGAATGATCTTAATTCCTTTTGACTACTTGGCAAGCCGATCCTAGAGATAGCCTCAATACGTTCAGGGTCAATTGAAATACCCTTCTCTGAGATGACATGACCCAATAGTTTACCCTCTGTCACACCAAATAAACATTTCTTAGCGTTCAAGGAGACACCAAATCTTTTGCATCTCTGAAATATCTTTCTTAAATCCTCAACATCACCCCGAACGCATTCAAAAAAATTCAGCTTCCAGGCAGCAAGAAGGAAATGAAATCTTTCTTTGGAAAGATCAATTTCGTCAGATGGTTCATCATAGGCTTTGTTGAAATAGTCGAGCCGTTGAATGCTATGCTAAAGCAGGATGCCAAAGTCGAATGGATGCCAGAAGCCAAGCAGGCTTTCGAAGAAATCAAGAAGGTAATTGCTGATGCGCTAGTGCTAGTCAGCCCAGATTACCTGAAGTCGTTTTACATCTATTCATTTGCTTCAGATCACTCTTGTGCTAGCATATTGACTCAAAAGGATGAAGAGAGTGAACACCTAATTTCCTTCATGAGTACTCCACTGAAGGATGTAGAGTTAAGGTATCATAATGTCAAAAAGCAAGCATACACCTTAGTCAAAGGAATTAGGAAATTCCGACATTACATCTTGTGGAATAAGGTGTTCGCGATTGTACCTAACCCAGTAGTCAAGACCCTGTTAGTGCAGAATGAGCTAGGAGAAAGGAGAGCCAAAGGGGTCACTTTATTGCAGGAATATGACATGGATATTCCGATTACTGTTCTAGATGGACAGAAGCAATAGCATGTAGGCAATGTACTACTGAAGTGGTTGTTAACTTTTTAGAAAGCTTTATCTAGAATCTCTTTGGTTTCCCGTATGCCCTTGTGTGTGATAATGGCCTCGCCTTTTCCTCGCTTAAGTTTACTAGTCGGGCCTTTGATTATGGGATTGCGCTAAAATTTTTCGTCCAACTATTACCTGTTGTGACGTTGTTCACACATCGCCCCATTGCAAATGGGGACCCCCTAATTTTGGCTTTGTTTTTCGGTCGTTTTGTTGTTGTCTCTCTTTTCTGCTGTCTGTCTTTCCGGGTTATGCCCGTCTGTGAGCCTAACAAGTGAAATTTGGCCAAGTCTGAAATTAGGGTTTCCGTCCTTCTAGTCAATCCAAAGTCGAACGAAGTGAATAAATTGAAAATTGAGACTAACTTTGTTGTCACTGTGCTTCCAGCAGGCTCCAAGCAAGTTTTCATTAGATTCTGAGGTACTTACTATTTTTAGTAAGTGTGAAATTACAAACAATCTGTCAGCATTTTTGAGATTACGACAATCACACGGCATTCAGAGCACATCAGGCTGCTCACGTGTAAAATTTGAGCTGAAACAGACAACTTTCTATTTTTAGCAGTTCAGCGTCCGGAGTAGATTTCAGGGCTTAAACGCAGAGCTTTTCTCTGCATGTCTGCATATTCCTTCTGGGTTTTTCGAGACCTTCGCAACGGTATAACATGCAAAGCGAGACGACAACTTTCAAAATTCAGTCTTCCAAGGCTATTTTTAGGGTTTGCCTGTTAGGGTTTTTTTAGCATGTCGGATGATTCTTTATGGGTTTTTCGAGAGCTTCGCAATGGTGTGACATGCAAATGGAGATGGTCACTCAGTAAGGAGCTTACTATTTTTAGCAAGTGCATCCCGGCAGCCGCTTCCCAGCACTTCAGAATCACGAGCTGATCGCAATGCAGCAAAAATGAAGACAAACAAAGATCATTTGATACGCATGCAAAGCGAATTAGGGTTTCTAGCTTCGGAGCCTGAAAAGAAGGGTAAAAAGTCATCATTTTTTAAAACGGGTGTAAACCACCGCGATCAGCATCCTTCAAGCTATCTGCTGGTAAAATTTCAAGTCAAACGGAGCACTTACTATTTATAGTAAGTCATTTTGGAAACTGGCTAAAAATAGCAAGTCAAGTGCATGCGCTAATGCCGGCAGTAAGGTCACGTGGTGAGGAGCGCCTCATTCAAATTTCAGAGCAATCGGAGTTGTGGAGGTACCAGAAGCAAGCAATTACTATTTATAGTAAAACACCTCCAGAAATATGCTATTTTTAGCAAGTCAGCTTAGAGTAGCCATGTCAACGGGGTAACGAAGTTGTGAAGATCCAGTGTTCGAAATTTCAAATCGACCTGAGCTTCTGAAGTGGAAAATTGAGAGACTTACTATTTATAGTAAGGTATGGGAAGCTGGCAGAGGAAGGTAAAAAAATGTTTAAGTCTGGGTTTCATCCTGTTGCCTACTTCAAATGCACCCTCAAGCACAAATGGCTGAGAAAATTTCTAAGTTAAGAACAACTTCCATCCTGCAACTAGGGGAAAATGCGCCCATGCAGCAAATGAGTCAAAGAAAGTCAACAACTTTCATCCAGCACCCATAGCAAAATGCGCCCAGCTCAAGGTAGTGGCATGCTAAAAAAATTCTAAGTATGAAATGTTTCGTCCACCTCCCTATGCTAAATGTGCCCACCTCTCAAAAGGGTCAAAGAAGTCAATGATTTTCATCCTTCATGCATCGCAAAATGCGCCCAAAAGAGGGCATGTAAGGACAAAAACATGGAAGTTGAAAGGTCACTTGTTGGTGGCATTTGAAAGTCCATCCTTCAGTCTAGGCAAAATGCGCCCAAACAGGGCCATATGAAGACAAAACAAAGAAATTCAAGAGTCAACAAAGCAAGATGGCGTTTGAAAAGTTTATCCTCCATGCATGCTAAAATGCGCCCAAGTGAGGGCATGTAAAGACAAAAGAGGGGAGCTCAAAGGTCATATGTTGGGTATTGAAAATTTAAAATCCCTCTCACCTCCTCAAATGCGCCAAGAAGAAGAGTAAGTCAAAGGGGGGCGTTGAAATAAAGTTTATCCTCTTGCCTATGAGATATGCGCCACATGAAGAGTGTGGAGTGAAAAGTAGTAAACAAGGTGGAATTGAGGAGTAAATGTGCTAGGCGTAGGAATATTCATCCTCAAAGTATAAAATGTGCCCAAGATGCATAAGGGTGGTGGAATAAAATTGTTGAGCAAGGAGAGGTTGATAGGTATGCTAGGCGTAGAAATAAGTTATTCTTTTCTAAACGTGAGGTGAGCCTAAGAATTAAATGGAGAATAATGCCAAGTGATAAAGTAATATGCTAGGCGTTGGAAGTTGCAAGGTGATGACTAAATATTGCTAGGCATTGGCTTTAAAATGTTCTCCATGGCATACAAGTGTGATCCAGGCATTAAAATTTTCCAAATGAATTAATTTTCTCACCACAGGAAGATGGAATAAAATTTTCTAAGGCAAAATTTTCAAAGTGTTGAGTGATTCAAAAAATTTCTCTAAGGCACAAAATATTTGTCTTCCTTAGAAAATACGCCTTGACTTGGGGGTGATGGAATTTTCCTGAAGCGTGAGCAGAATTCCCAGAGGTGAAGTCAGTGAATGCCAGCTCCACAGGGTTGATAAAAATTTCCAAGTCATGGCAAAGAAATACTTCAGGAGCGAAGAACAAGAATAAACTTGATGAAAGAATATTTTCTAAGGTTCAAAATTCAAGAAAATTAAATGAACCCGTTTGTTGTGCACCCATGAGTTCGACGTGTTCTGAAGGAAATTTTCTTCTGGGTATTAAAGATTATCAATGAGGAATGGATTTTGAGGTCTTCCATAGCTTGCTGAGGATTCTGTGATAAAGATTTCAAATGGGCACCAGGTTGATGAACTTTCCTAAGGGAAATTTAAAAATTTTCTACGGCAAATGTGAAGAAAATGTGTTTTCAAGATAAAATGCCTCAGCGGATGAGTTTTAAGTCAATTGCCTAGGTGAATTTGATTGAATTCTTCGTGGGACTAATCTTCCAGAGTCAGAGATGAACGAAATTGAGTATCAGAGCTCCAGTTAGTGAAATGAATTTCTCAAAGATGATACGTCCTTGAGGAAGATGGGTTGAAAATTTGGCTAAGGCATGAAGAATCATGAAGAAGGCAGAAGTCGGCTAAGGAAAAACGATGAACCCTCGAGAGTTAGAGAGTAAAATCTTGGTGAATAAGTTAAATTCATATGATAAAGTGTTCTAATGCTCTTCTCCTTGCTTGTTTTGCAGGAGGAACGTCGAGACCAAGTAGTGATGACTTAGAGTGATGAAGCAAGTGATTCAAGACGACATCTCAACCTCGAAGAAAATTTGCGAAAAATGGCTAAGTGTTGCGACCTTGTGACAGAGAAGAAATGTTTTCAAAAAAATCAAGATGGAGAAAAGATTTGAAGCTCGAACAAAGTTGAAGAATGACGTCAAGAAGAAGATCAAGAGCAGCTAAACTCCAAGTTCTATCAAATTTTATTATCTAAGGAGGCAATCTTAGAGACTCTTTTACCCTCCTCCAAGCGATCAACAGAATTGGCTGAACGTGAAGATCAAGAGCAGTGTG
Organism: Sequoia sempervirens; assembly: GCA_007258455.2. NCBI lineage: Eukaryota > Viridiplantae > Streptophyta > Pinopsida > Cupressales > Cupressaceae > Sequoia > Sequoia sempervirens. The sequence goes on from VDFB02271358.1 coordinate 205,641,303, forward strand.
AATGCGTCTCTGGATTGGAATCTTCTAGAAGGATGATGGACATTATGGCTCATTTATTACCCCACTCCTCTTGGTGGCGGTTTTTATGGTGAATCTTGTTTAGGGCTGAGGTGGCACAATCTGGGCCATCTAGCCGATTGTAATCTGAGCCGTCCGTTGGACTTGGCCAGCTATATAAAGGGGAAGTCCCCCTCATTTGTAACTGAGTAGAAATTAAGTTAGACAGTAGACATAGAGTAGAGGGACAACTTAGGAGTAACTTAGTATAGATTGATAGTGTAGTTTGAAGAAGAGGGAAAGTTTTTGAAAACTTTGTAAGAAATTGTTGTGAACACTCTCAATAAAAGAGTTTTTCATTGATGGTGAATTTCGTCTTTGTTGTGAGTAGCTAGCAAGGTTTCTTTGTCCTTCCGATTCAAATGGTAGCGTAAAATAGTTCAAAGTAGTATAATTTTCATTCCATGCAAGTAAATGTTAGCTGTGGAATGTGGTGTTTGATCTAAGCAACTTCGTCTATCCATACCACTAGTGTGTTTGCTGATGGTGAATGCGCCTTGTGTGGTCAACTGGAAACGCTGTGGGCCTAACTTCAATCACAGTTTGAATGATGGTATGCGTCGTTGTGATGGTATCTTCATGTCAAGTGGTGGTTTGAACATCTTTATTCATCTCCCTTGAAGATTGCACTGATTTTGTGGAAGCTGTCCGATGCGAGGCAAAGCGAAGTTCAGTTGAAGCTTGTGAAGATTGATCGCCATATCCCACACTTAGAATAGATTTAGGCTCTCTGAACCTTACACCATTTCAATTCAGTACTTTCTGGTTAGAATAGGAAACCCGCACTTCATAGATAAATCTTTCGAGCATTTGAATTCCTTTCTCCGCTGTTGAACAATTCCGTAAGTCCCCTTGAAATACCAGCAAATCACATCGAGCCAACTGAGCCTATTCGCACTAAAGGAACCTTGGAGTTGAATGCACGAACTCTCTCACAATCTTAGCGTGCTGGATACTTTGATCAAGAGAGAATAGGGTAGCCGTTGGCGACTTTATTCTGCGTTGGTGCGGTCACAAAAAACACATCAACATTACCCTTAGGGAAATGGCCTAGCTGAATCAACAAACAAAAACTTGATAACTGTAATAAAAAAACTGCTTGACAGAAACCCCAAGGACTGGCACACCCAGCTACGTTTTTCCCTTTGGGCAGATCGTACATGCCATAAGGCATCTCTGGGTGATTCCCTGTTCCATCTGGTCTATGGCCTAGAGCCTATCTTTCGCATCCACCTAAAGATACCCACCCTCTAGTTTCTCAACACATACTATGAGAAGGGAGACCGTCAAGAAGCCCGTCTAGTCGAGTTGCTGCACCTAGAAGAAGTCTGTGATAGAGCAATTGAAATTTTTTCCAAACACCAAGGCGTATTTAAAATATGGTTCGATCATCGAGCCAAAGTCAAGGCCTTTAGGATTGCTGATTTAGTCCTTTGTTGGGACAAGTCTCACAAAAATAAAGGGGGATATGACTGTTGACGTGGTTTTTGTGACCGCACCAATCAGCAGAACAAAGTTTCCCAACGGATACCCTATTCTCTATTGAACAAAGTATTCAGCATGCTAAGATTGCGAGTAAGATCATACTTTCAACTCCAAGGTTCCTTTAATGCGAATAGACTCAATTGGCTCGATGTGATTTTGCTGTGTTCTTACGAGGGGACTTACATAATTGTTCAGGATATGTGCAGCAAACAACAAATATATGCTTTGGAAGGGATTTTCGTGTGAATGATTTGGGACTCCTTTCCATGAAAGCCAGATATGGGAAAAATCCGTTGCAATATACCCATTCAATTTTCTGGCCCAGTCTCTGCTGAGCAACATGCCATACCCATCTGGTATATCAACCACTGATATATCAATGCAACTTTGAATTGGGGGGTCAGCTGACAACTGCATATGGATGTTATTCAATTCTCCAATAACTGGAACTTCAGTCTTGTCTAGCTGGGGCACCTTCTTTGTGGTTTGAAGTGGGACTATACCTAATCTCTGACATACCTTCATTGGCATGACATTGCTCGAGGCACCGGAGTCAATCAAGCGATTGTGCAATAACTTCCTGAAAAATACTAACTGACATGACGAAAGGGGCTGGTTCATCTTTCCCTTGATAGAATACTACTAGTTTCTTCTTTTCCTCAATAGGAGTATTCTTCTTTTCAACCTTTCTATCTAATGGAATTTGGCTATCTTGAGTGACCTTTTGATTTTGTGCTTGCTCTTGTTTGTGTTCCGTAGGTAGGTTGAATTGAACTTTCTTCTAATCTTCATTCTTTGGCTTTGTTGACGTGGTTTTTGTGACCGCACCAATCAACAGAACAAAGTTTCCCAATGGATACACTATTCTCTCTTGAACAAAGTATTCAGCATGCTAAGATTGCGAGTAAGATCATGCTTTCAACTCCAAGGTTCCTTTAATGCGAATAGACTCAGTTGGCTCGATGTGATTTTGCTATGTTCTTACGAGGGGACTTACACAATTGTTCAGGATACTTGCAATAAACAACAGTTATATGCTTTGAAAGGGATTTTTGTGTGAATGATTTAGCTTTGAAGTACGAGTTTCCTAAAGCTAACCAAAAGTATGCAGAATTGAATGGCTGCAGAGATTTCGAAAATCTAAATTCTAACCTAAATGCAAAGGGTGTTATGCTTAATTTCAATGAACTTCAAACAAACGTTGTCGAGCCTCCTATTGGACAGCTTCGACAAAGTTAGTGCAATCTTCAAAGGGTAAAACGGATGTTCAAATCATGATTCGATAATGCAATTACCATCACAACGATGCATAGCTACATATGAATCTTGATCGAAGTTAAGTATAGAGTGTTCCAGTTGACCACGCAAGACAAGCTTACCATCAGTAAGATCGTTAGTGGTATGGATCAAAGAAGCTCACTTACATCAAACATAAGCATCCATATCTAACTATTAGCATGAAATTAAGTCCTAGTTGAAGTCAAAGGAAGAAGAAACCTCACAAACTACTCACAACAAAGTTTGAATTCACCATCAATGAAATGCTTTATTATGATTAGCCTTCGTGACAATCTCTTACAAAATTCTCAAAGGGATAATTCCCCTTCTTCAAACAATGCAATGAAAACTACTCTAACTCAAAAATATCTACTCTCTATTCTGCTCCAAAATCCACTAATTGCTGACTATTTCTGATTCTAACTAGATTACAAATTAGGGGGACTCCCCCTTATATAGCTGGCCAATCTCAACGGATGGTCCAGATTGAATTACAATGGAGGGCCTAGATTGAGCCACCTCAGCCCTAGACAAGTTTTTCCCTAAAAACCGCCAGAAGGTGGAGGAGTGGTGTCATAAATGATCCTAAAAATAGTAGATTCCTCCTTGACCAGCATGAGCAATTAATGCCCACTACCCTTCTAGAAGATTCTCGTCCATGACTCAGATTCCCTTGCTCTTCTCTCTGACCACGTATGCTACAAATCGGGCCAGCACCTCATCAACCTCCTCAGAAATTGCTGGAGTAAGATTAAGCTGATATTCTAGGATAGCCACCATCTACTCATGTTTATCACAAGACTTTCCCCAAGCCTCAATAGAATCCTGTGTACTCTGAATAATTGCTGAAAATGTCGAAATGTTCTCAAAGTCCAGTTGAGAGAATATCTTCATCTCGGAAAAGAAAGGTTGCAACCTTGCCTTCAATCCATCAATTTCAACCTCCTCAGGGCCAGCCTCTTGGTGAACAATGCATCCAACGTGTTGAGGATACCCTCATGAATATTCCTCATCGCTTTCTTGATCTTGGAGGATTCCACAGCTGCCGTGTCGAAGAAGCCCTTCCCAGTGAATGCGGCTGAATGCCACCCAAGAAAGTCGTACCTATCCCCAGCCTGGATCACTCCATTTATAAAAGTCTGTGTGGGCACACGCATCAAAACAACAAGGCGAGGAATAGTTTTGTCCTGAAAAATAAGGGTGTCTCCCCAAGCTTGTTCGACACCATCCAAGTGCGAAAGGATCCCAGATGTGTTCTGAAACGATGAGACAAGATTGGCCATGAATTTTTCTGCCTCAGTACGGACACCGTTTATCCACTTGTCTCCCTCTCATATAGCTCTCCTCATCTCCTCAAGCCCACTGATTGGTTCTTGTGGTAGCTTAGGTGGAAGCTCTACCACCGGATTCTCTTGAGCAGTTGGATGTGCTAGATGTTGCACATAGTCGACCAATGCTTTGTGCTCCTTCTTCAATCTTTTATACTTTCCTTCCTTTTTCACTAGCCTATCCTTTAACGCTTGGAATGAACTTTCAGCCTCCTCAACCACTTGCACTCCAGAAGGACGTCCCAAATCAATTGTGGTGACGGTGTAATTTTCTGGCATTGCGTCACTCAAATCATGATCCTCCCTTGGAACGGCAATATGGAGGGTGCGTGAACCAGCCTAACTAGTCTCCATTTTCGTATACTTCCTTGCTCTCTTCCTTTTAGGTGACTTACTTGTTCTGTTTAGAAGCTCCTCCATTTCAATTGCCAGGTCAGCATCATCATCCTAATCTCTCCTTATTGCATGTGAGAGCCAATTGTGCTGAATGTCGTAAATAATAAGGGGCTGCTCTTCAGTTGCCTCCACTTCACGAACCTCCTCCCGAGCAACATTCTGTTGAGGCTCAATTATTTCAATGTTTTGATCACTCTCCTCATGAGCTCCAACCCTTGACCCAATGATGTCTTCCTCTTCGAAGGCATAATCAAAGTGGGTATCCATTTCTGTCTCTTCCCCTTCATCTGGATGATTGGCACCTTCAGGGACATTAGCACTCTGAGTATCCAACTCTCTCGGCATTGGTTGGTTAACCTCTCCAACCTCTGGTTCTTCATTCCTTTGAGCCCTCTGATCCGCAAATAGTGAGACTTCGCGCACGCTGGAGGAATGAGTCACCAACTGAGTAGATGATGTGTCCTCCGATCCCTGAGGTTCCGATTGAACAGGCTCTTCCTGCTGTGGTGGCTCCACAGCTCGGGCAATTTGTTTCTTCCTTTTTGCCAACACTGGTGGCCTTTTATCACCCATGAGGTCGTACGTGAGGGCAACTGACCTTCTCCTCAATCTCTGAATGAACTCCTCTAGCCTAGCCCTTGTGAAAGTCAAGACGGGAATAGACAAAGTGTCTAAATCCGTAATCTCCGGCTCAGCCCAATCTAGTGGTTGGATCAGCGTGTTCTTTATAGATTCATAATCCGAATGAATAAGTCTGGCTCCTCTTCGACTTGATCCAACACTTGGACCACTTCACATTCTCTGATTAATTTGAGAGGCAACCTCGAAAACATTCTTTTTCTAATCTCAGCCTCATCTCCAGCATTCACCCAAAAATCTTCTAAGTGAGCTCTGTGTCTGTACTCCTGACCCTGAACTGTTCCAATCTTTCCCCGAGGATCAAAATCTTGCCGGCTGGTATCAAGAGTCAACTTATAGAACCTCAATTCATCTTTAGCCTCCTTGGCTGCCTGTAAAGTAGGGCACTCTTCAAGTGAGTTTCCCAAAACAATGGGAAAGTGAAAACCTCCCTTCTTCCTCATGATTTTGTCGTACGCCACCAGTTGCCTAGACAGCTCAAGCAGTATCATTCTGTTGGTGGGGTACCTCGGTACTCTGTAGACATATGAGTCGTACCCTAGCAACCTTAAATAAGTAAACTTTGGGAATTGGATGAACCAAAACCTGTATTCTTCTATCAACATCTGTGCCTCTTCAGATATTCTCTGTTGCAACCTCCGCTGAAGGGTCCTTGTGATATACATGGTGAAAGCATCATTTACTATCTTGAAGTCAGCTGTGTGCGTGAGATGCAACTGTCTACAGGATTTGTGAATCTTGAACTGATTAAAACCACAGCCAATCGGCTCTTGGTATGCCAACCCTCTGTATTTTGTCATCCGAGCAAGCATGTAGATGACATACAAGCTCATGTAGAATGTTCTTGTTCTCTTTAGGTTCCGAAACTGCTCATCAATGTTGTCACTTATCATCTGAGCCCAATTCACTTCCACCTTCCCTTCGAGCACCACACTAATGTAGAAGAACATCCATTACTCGAACATAAATGACAGCGGGCTGCCGTTAACCCTGCTAAGCAACATGATTATATCACAGTACTCCTGCTTCAGCTCTTCCGAAATTATCTGCTTTGGCAGCCTGGCAGCAGGAAGCTTTGGCTTTCGCATCCAAGTGGTGTTGATCCTCTTCATGCACTTCTCGAAAGATGTGGCATACATCTTGTCAGCCTTTTCTTTGGATTTATATAACATCTTGTTTGTAGCTAGGATCCCAAATGCCTCGCCAATTGCGTCAGGTGCAAAGTTGGCCAATATCATACCATCCGGAGAAAAAATAGTCTGATCTTCCAAGTTGTAAAAGTTTGCGCACTCCAAGATCAGCTCTGGACAACGAACTGCTGGCTGGAACCCGGCCGCTGCATATAACCCGCTCTTGACAATGTTGCGCGATGCTTCTATCGGAAGATTGCCACCTTGCCCATACATTCTGCACATGAAAGCCTCGAGGTTGAAAGGCCCAAGGTTGGTGTCCGTCAAGTTCCCAAACTTTGATACGATCTTAAACTCCAGAATGAAGGACTTCTTCAAACTTTTGATGATCGCCTGCCTAGAGGTGTTTTCTTTGACAGCTTCGTTATTTCCAGCCTTAGCTCCAGCTTTACTTGTTCCAGCAACATCAGCTTTTCGTCCTTCAGCCATCTGTAAAACAAGAAGCAAATATTACACTTCAAACTTTTAAAAGAAAAATCACGCGAGACGACTGGCGAATGGAGTTGGTTGCAAAGATAAATGTGAGTTAATAGCTTCAGCAGTAAACTTCGACTTCAAACCTCAATAGATTTAAACTCCGAAAATATAAAACCTCGAACTCCAACAATTTGCAGCCAAAAGAATTTAACTTTAGCAATCCCAACTCCGGAAAATGCTTCAAGTTTCGGCAACCTTCAACAATTTTAAATCAGCAACTTCGAAAGTTATAAATCAGCAACTTCGAAGAATTTAAATCGGTAAACTCGAAAGTTTCAAATCAGCAAGTTTCAATAATTTCAAATCAGCACCTCGAAAGTTATAAATCAACAACTTTGAAGGTTTCAACAATTTCAAATCTAATTTAAACATTTAGCAACTTCAGAAAATTTAATTCTCAAGCTCAAGCAATTTCGACCTCCAGCATTCAGAGAAATAATCAAACAATTTCAGCCTTCAACAAGTTTCAACTTCGAAACACACTTCAACTTTCAACAAAATATTAAATCTCAGCAACTTTAAATACTTACCTTCAGCAACTCCAAATCTTGAGAGATTCAAACTTCTTGAAAAGAAATCGAACTCAACACTTCTCAGCAACCTCGAAAGATTTTAAATCACAGCAACTCCAGAAAATCAATCCCCAGCAACTCCAGACAATCTCGACTTCAGCAACAAGTCGACTTCAACAACTCAAAGAAATTAAATTAGACTCACAACTCCTTGAAAAATTGAATTTACAACTTCTCACACTTTTAGCAACTCTCAACTTCGAATTTACTCACAACTCAACGATCTCTCTCAATTCACCAGCATAAATCTCAGCTTCAAATTTTGTGAGATGAGAATGAAAATCCTCAGAGTTTTATAACCAAAAGCTGGTGCTAATTTTAGCAGATGCCATTAATTCTCTCAATCATGACTCACGCATTTTCTAAATTTGAAAGAGAATATTCTAGTTGTCTTACAGTCGTCATGGCAATTTGCTATTCAGGGAGATTCTTTCCTCGATTTAAATTTAAAACTTCCCTCCCAACTGCCAGTTATCTCCAGTGATTTCGAAAAAATCAATTTTCTTCAATTTGAAATAATCTTACTGCTTTTTATTTTTTATTTTTAAATGGCAAATTAAAAATATAAAAATTTAATTCAAATGCCATTTTAATTTATTCCACCAGCGTCTGTGAAAATTCGATGTTAACACTTTAAAATGGCTAGGCGTAATTTATTTTCCATCCATAACAAATCCAAAATAAATTCCCCACAATTAAAATCGTCCAAGTTTTTTAATATTTCATGTGTCCAAATTTAAAGGGGAATTTAAAATTCGACTTAGGAAAATAATTAAATTAAATTTCTCCGACTTAGGCAAATTTCAAACTTAATTGCCTAGAGAAATTTATTCTCACTTCTAACGCCTTTTAATTCTCGTCCTCAATCTCGCCCTCAAATTTCATAGAAAATCAACATATTATGAAGGTGCATTTAAAGGAAGGAATTTTTGAATTTCCATGCCTTTTAATTAATTTTCCAGCTCTCCAGGCTAAGGTGCAAGTAGGGGTCTAAGCTTTTAGTTTTACCACCTAGACAAAATAATTCCAACACATCCTCTTTCTTGGTTTAGGCGTATTTGAGAGGTGGTATTTTAAATTTCCATACTCTAATGATTTTCCAACCCTTTCTAACCAAAACGCCCACTAGAGGTTATGGTTTTATTTCCAACGCCCCATTCAAAGTTTTAAAACTCAACCTCTTCCTTCAATGGTGGGCGCATTTACACCCATGAGCATTCATTCTACATGACTTAGACGTTTATAAACTCCTCCACTTGTTTGGGCGCAAATAGAACCTTGCACTTCTAGTTAAAACACTTTGCATCACTTCAATCATAGGCGCATATTTTGAAGTTTCAATCTTGAAAATTTGATAACAATTTTATTCTTCAAGCTTGGGCGCATATACCACCTGGAGCTTAGGGGCGCAAATTCCATGTTGGGCTTGCATTTTAAACACATCTTTCTCCAGGTTAAACTTTCATTTTTGGGGCGCATATAGGGCATTGAGCTCTTAGTTTTCCACGCCTTAGAGAATTTCTACTCCTCAAGCTTAGGCACAGATCATATCCTTGTACTTCCAGATTTGAAATACTTAGTAAACTTTCAATCTTCAAGCTTAATGGCGCAAATCACATGTCGAACTCTTAATTTGTGTCTTGGGCGAATTTGCAAAGAGGGGCGCATATCACTAGGCCAGCTTTCAAATTTAACACTTAGCACGATTTTCTATTAATTTCAAGTTGTTGGGGCGCATATAGCATCTGGAGCTTTTAATTCACTCGCCTTAGTGTATTTGAACCTCAAGGGCGCATTTGATAGGTGCAGCTTCCAGTTTCAAGCTTAGGCGCAAATGACCATGCCTTCTTCCAATTTTAATTCTTAGAACTTTTCAACTTACTCTTCAGGCACATTTCCCCCTGTCAACTTCCAATTTTCCACACAAAGCTAGGTGCATATTATACCTTGGGCTTCTACTTTTTATGCCTTAGAGAAATTCAATGTTATCTCCTCAAGCCTAGGCGCATTTGACTACCTGAGGTTCCAAATTTAATTCCTTAGAGAATTTTATCAAGTTTCATCTTTGTCTCCTTGCTGAGGCGCATTTAGCAGGTGGTACTTTCAATTCCAACACTTAGAAGATTTCGCGTTTTCCCTTCAACTTGGAGGGCGCATTTTGGCCATAGAGCTTCAAGGCGCATATCACAGGATGAACTTTCAATTTCATGACTTAGAAAATTTTCTAACTCCTCCTTTGTCTCCTTCCTGGCTTGGGCGCAAACAAGGGGGCAAGCTTTTAATTTTGTTACTCTAAGCTCAAAGGCGCATTTCCATGGTCCAACTTTCAATTTATGCCTTAGGCACAAATGACCATGTCTTCTTTTAGGCGCATATAAGCCTTTGTGCTTTCAATTTTAACTTAAGTTGTCACCTTGGTGGGCGCATTTCATAGGTCCTCCTTTCATTTTCATCATGGGCGCACTTTACATGGGCAACTTTCAATTTCGAACACTTAGTGAAGTTTCAACCCCAAGGGCGCATTTGACCCATGGAACTTTTAATTTTCGCGCCTTAGAAACTTTTATCATCCCTCTTCATAGCCTTGGGCGCATTTAGCTAGGTATGCTTTTAGTTTTCCAGACTTAGTCAATTTTCCATTCATCTTCAGCTTCTCAAGGTGAATTTCGATGCCGGAACCCAAATTTTATTAAAACTGGTGGATTTTATGCCTCTTGCTAGATTTAGGATGATTTCCTCCTGCTAACCCTAATTTGCCCTGACTTTCTATTTTTGGAAAGTTCCTTGAATTTCATGCTTTCAACTGAATTTCGACTCCAGAAAGCCTGATTTTCGCCTTGTTCTGAATTTCAACTGATTTGTGCTGTTGATGCCTAATGCCTGTTTGCACCTGCTATTTTTAGCAACCTGCTAAAAATAGAAATTGCTCATAAAGTCTTCAAATTTTATGGGTTGAATGCCTAAAGTGTAACAATCATAGCTGGATGCTGCTTCTACTTGACTGTCCTGTTCCGACCTTGATTTTAGGAAACCCTAATTTCTCTGCCCATGCCTGCTTAAAATAGCAATTATCTGATTCCCCATTCTCAGCAACTCCGTTTGTCTTGAAATTCACACCAAGGGGTCCTCATTGTTCGTTCGGCGTGTTCATACTGAAACTTGATGTTGACTTGCTATTTATAGCTGCTTCTGAAGTGACTTACTATTTATAGTAAGTGCTTGTTTCTGAGGCTTCCTTAGCTCCGTTTGACTTGAAATTTGGACAGCGTGCTCCTCGTTGGTGAACTTGCCCGTTTGCGCTGGCACCCGAAATCGACTTTCTATTTATAGCCTGTGCCGAGAGTGCCTTACTAAAAATAGTAAGTGCTCCGATTGTCTTCAAATTTTGCTAGCAAACCCTCTGAAGGACACTGATCATGGTGAATACTTCAGTTTTGGGTATTTTGTTGTCTGATTCCTCATTTTTAGCCCCGAAGCTTGAAACCCTAATTTTCTGCATGTTCTTCAAATGAGCTCCGTTTGACCTCATTTCAGTTGCATGATGATCAGTTTGCAGTTCTGAAGTGCTGGGCAGCTGCCTAAGTGGTACCTGCTAAAAATAGAAAGTGGCTGAAAAGTGACTGACAAATTGCTAGATGATTTTGCATGTCACACTACCCGAAAAATCTTGAAAAACCCAGAAAAACCCAGAAAAATCCTCAACATGCAAGCACTGGCTAAAAATAGCAAGTTTCTGAAACTTGACCAGTTTCACTTGCATGTTACACCGTTGCGAAGCTCTTTGAAAACCCAAAAAGAATATGTTGACATGCGCTAAGAAAATCTGCAGGCAAACCCTAATATCAGCCTCTGAAGGCTGGATGTTGAAAATTGTTATCCTACTTTTCATGTCATATCACTACGAAGGTCTCGAAAAACCCACAAAGAATCTCCGGACATGCATCAGAAAATGTAACATGTAGACCCTAGAATTCGCTTTGGAAGCTGGACTGCTAAAAATAGCAAGTCATCTGTTTTTGCTCAAATTTTGTCAGAAATGAACTTGAAGTGTTCAAAATGTAATGAAGTTATCAGAGTGTGAAAATCTCGAGAAAATCAACCCCAAGTCGACACTTACTAAAAATAGAAAGTTGGCAGAATTCAGTGAAAATTTAGGGGTTACTTGTTGGAAGCATTGTAATAGCAGTGCTAGGCTCAAAAGCTGACCAACCAACTCAATTTGATCCCAAAGTAACCTAAAGATGTGAAACCCTAATATCAGACTTGGCCAAATTTTACGTTTAAGTTCGTAGACAGGAGCATCCCCGGAAGAAAGCTAGCAGAAAGAGAGAGAGAGAGACAAAGCCAAAGCCAAAAGACCATAATGGAGCAAAAAAATTAGGGGGTGCCCATTTTGAATGGGGCGATGTATGAAAAGGTCACAACAGGATTCTCAGTCTCACTTGAAGATCCTTGTACCACCCCCACAAATCCTTGAGACTGTTGTGGAGTCTCCCAAGTGTTGAATGGTGCGTGGGGCACCTCTTCTACCATATTCGCACTCTGCACGGGACGGTACTGTGTGTTGACTGGAGGGTTCCTAGATGTACTAGGTGCTTCTTGAGAAGAGATCTTCACAACGGGTGTCTCATATAAACTCCCCAGTATTGTATCTCTGACTTCTAAAATCTTCATTAACTCATATAGAGGGAGACTCACCTTTATCTTCTTCACTTCATCCAACACATAGGAACTTAATCTTTTCATATCATCCCTTGGAAGATTGTCCTTTTGTGGATGTTGCATCACGTGAATAGGCTGCTGGACATTGTGTTGTCCGTTTCTATTTTGCATCATATTCTGTTGTCTGTATTCTGGAGAATCCCTTGGTAAATTCGGATTGTTGCTTGCATTGGGCGAAGTCGCAAAATTATTCGGAGGGATTGAGGATGTCAAGGGTTCCTTCTGATGGTAGCTCCTCTGATAAACTTTGGGTGTTGCTCCTCCGGAAGTCTGAAAAGCTTGCACCTCTCTTCTCCCTTCTACCAAAACACTGTTGTTGAGAGGTGGGAAAATGTAGTTACCTTGATCATGAGGCTCCTCTGAATAGCTATCTTGAGCTTCTCAATATACTTGAGCTTCCGAATAAACTTGAGCTTCTTCAGCTTGATTATTTGGCGTCCCCACGGGACCATTTGCCGATGCTGGTGGGAATCTATGATTAATAGATGGCGGCCAGTAACTTTGGTGCTCGGGTGGGACATTGACTTCTTCTAGAATTAAAGCCTGGTCATATCTTTGCACTGGGACAATTTCATATCCTGTAGTTGGAGGATTTTCAGTACCCTCCGTGCTTTTTACTTCTCCTTTGAAAATATCAGCAACGACTTGAAATTCATGACATTGTAGTTCTGAATGCTGATTGGTATTGTGTAATCTACACCATCCCAACATAGCGGCTTCGGCCAAGAAAACTCTGTCTACGGGACGGTTCTCTGGAGGTGGGGGGTTATCATATGGTGACGGAATACCTCCATTATTGGGTCCCATGTTCCAAGACCTCTTCTGATATCCTTGATTGTTGTTACGATACCCGTGACTATTATCGTGGCCATGTCCTTGATGGGCATCTTGATGGTGTGGAGGATTATTTTGATATCCTCGATTGGCACCTGGATGTGCCTGATAGTTTCTCAGCATAGACTGCATTTGATTGCTCTGATTTCTGAGGTAGGTGACCTCAGTTGACAGCCTTTTCATTTGTTCAACTAACTCTTTCATTTCGTTTTTCTCTTCTTGAGTCCTCATTTGCGGCACCGTATTCTGGAGATAGACGGGCTGCGTTGCTTGAGTTTGGGATAAAGGTACCCCAGGATGGAGAACTAACTGATTAGATGGTGCTTGCATCTGATAAGACGGTTGCAGAATAGGATTCAATGCTGGAGTCTGTGGATTCCAAGTTGATCCAAGAGTTTGCATTTGATTATTTGTAGTCGTCAAGCCTGTGTACAAAGAAGGCCCAGTTATGTTCTGCCCCATATTTTGACTTACTTCCACAGCTTTCGCGTATGCTTGGTTCATATCCCCCGGAGTGGGATGAGCTTGTCTCACAAACATTGCGGTCAATGGGTCCAAGGCTGCATAATAGTTTTCCCTAGCATCAGGAACAACGTAAGGAGTTCGTAGCCTTGTGAGAGCTTTCTGAAATCTGTTGTTAAAGGCATGAATGGGCTCTTTATCTTGTCTTCTTACTTCAGTGAATTGGCAGAAAAGCTCTACTGGATCATTAACTTGATACTTAGTGCAGAAGTGCTCCGGATTCTTCGGCATGTCATGGTAATCTGCAAACTCGAGGAGATGGATTAGTAACTAACCAAGTAGCTCCATTTGGAGCGGGTTGGCCTCCTGGTTGAGCCATTGCTTGATTTGGCTGCCTCCTTTGATATACAATTACCGGGGTCGCTTGTGGCTGTTGAACTGATTGTTGAACAAACACTGGTGTAGAAACTTGGACAGTTTTTGGTTGAGCAAATCTTGAAACACTTGGTGGAGTTTTGAACAAACTTGAAATTTCTACTCCACTTGTTTCTCCTTCACTTGAACAAACTTCTTCACTTGAGAGAAATTCTTCACTTGAACAAACCTCTTCTCTTGAGCGAACCTCTTTCTTCTTTCTTGCTCGAGTAGGTAGTTCTAACTCCACAAAATCTTTAGATGAACTAGGTGTGGACCTCAAAATTCTTTTCAACTTGTCTGGGGAGAACGAGCTAATGCGATCCAGGACGTACCTATCTATCTGCGAGGTGCAGGAGCGGGAGCAAGTGGTTGTCTATGATTTAGCAAGTTTCGTTCAATTGCAACTTGAATTTCAATAGCCTTCTCTTCTTCCTCTTCCAACACAAAGCAAGTTCGCATATACTGAGCGTAGCTCTCCTTTGTCCTCCACACGAGATTGTTCAATCCAGAAAGAATGTCTTCTTGATCGTCGTTGAATCCCAAATTAGGCTGCAACACTGGAAATATCTCTCTATGCGGCAACACCATCTTGACTCATGATAATTTCTTCTCCAATAAATTTCTTTTTGATAAAATCCCTTCTTACTTGAATGTGGTTGTTAACTACAAGAATCCTTGAGAGGCCCTCCTCCTAGTGCCAGTTTCCTATTGACGTGGTTTTTGTGACCACACCAATTAGCAGAACAAAGTTTCCCAACAGATACCCTATTCTCTCTTGAACAAAGTATTCAGCATGCTAAGATTGCGAGTAAGATCATACTTTCAACTCCAAGGTTCCTTTAATGCGAATAGACTTAGTTGGCTCGATGTGATTTTGCTGTGTTCTTACGAGGGGACTTACACAATTGTTCAGGATACGTGCAGCAAACAACAAATATATGCTTTGGAAGGGATTTTCGTGTGAATGATTTAGCCTTGAAGTACGAGTTTCCTAAAGCTAACCAAAAGTATGCGGAATTGAATGGCTGCAGAGATTTCGAAAATCTAAATTCTAACCTAAATGCAAGGGATGTTATGCTCAATTTCAATGAACTTCAAACAAACGTTGTCTAGCCTCATGTTGGACAACTTTGACAAAGTTAGTGCAATCTTCAAGGGATAAAAAGGATGTTCAAATCACGATTTGATCATGCAAGTACCATCACAACGATGCATAGCTACACATGAATCTTGACCGAAGTTAAGTATAAAGTGTTCCATTTGACCATGCAAGACAAGCTTACCATCAGTAAGATCGTTAGTGGTATGGATCAAAGAAGCTCACTTACATCAAACATAAGCATCCATATCTAACTATTAGCATGAAATTAAGTCCTAGTTGAAGTCAAAGGGAGAAGAAACCTCACAAACTACTCACAACAAAGTTTGAATTCACCATCAATGAAATGCTTTATTATGATTAGCCTTCGTGACAATCTCTTACAAAAATTCTCAAAGGGAGAATTCCCCTCCTTCAATGCAATGAAAACTACTCTAACTTCAAAATATCTACTCTCTATTCTGCTCCAATATCCACTAATTGCTGACTACTTCTGATTCTAACTAGATTACAAATGAGGGGGACTCCCCCTTATATAGCTGGCCAATTTCAATGGACAGTCCAGATTGAATTACAATGGAGGGTTCAGATCGAGCCACCTCAGCCCTAGACAAGATTTGCCCTAAAAACCGCTAGAAGGTGGAGGAGTGGCATCATAAATGATCCCAAAAATAGCAGATTCCTCCCTGACCACTATGAGCAATTAATGCCCACTACCCTTCTAGAAGATTCTCGTCGATGACTCGGATTCCCTTGCTCTTCTCTCTGACCGCGTATGCTACGAATCGGGCCAGCACCTCATCAACCTCCTCCTCAGAAATTGTTGGAGTAAGATTAAGCTGATATTCCAGGATAGCCACCATCTGCTCATGTTTATCACAAGACTTTCCCCAAGCCTCAATAGAATCCCGTGTACTCTGAATAATTGCTGAAAATGTCGAAATGTTCTCAAAGTCCAGTTGAGAGAACATCTTCATCTCAGAGAAGAAAGGTTGCAACCTTGCCTTCAATCCGTCAATTTCAACCTCCTCAGGAGCCAACCTCTTGGCAAACAATGCATCCAACGTGTTGAGGATACCCTCGTGAATATTCCTCATCGCTTTCTTGATCTTGGAGGACTCCACAGCTGCCGTGTCAAAGAAGCCCTTTCTAGTGAATGCAGTTGAATGCCACCCACGAAAATCATACCTATTGCCTGCCTGGATCACTCCCTCATTTACCAAAGTTTACGTGGGCACACGCATCAAAACAACAAGGCGAGGAATAGTTTTGTCCTGAAAAATATGGGTGTCTCCCACGCTTGCTCCACACCATCCAAGCACGAAAGGATACTAGATGCATTTTGAAACGATGAGACAAGATCGGCCATGAATTTTTCTGCCTCAGTGCGGACACCGCTTATCCACTTGTCTCCCTCTTGTATAGCTCTCTTCATCTCCTCAAGCCCACTGATTGGCTCTCGTGGTAGCTCAGGCGGAAGCTCTACCACTGGGTTCTCCTGAGCAACTGGATGTGCTAGATGTTGCACATACTCGACCAATGCCTTGTGCTCCTTCTTCAATCTTTTATACTTCCCTTCCTTTTTCATCAGCCTGTCCTTCAACACTTGGAATGAACTTTCAGCTTCCTCAACCACTTGCACTCTGGAGGGACGTCCCAATTCAATTGTGGTGACGATGTAATTTTCTGGCATTGCGTCACTTAAATCATGATCCTCCCTTGGAACAACAATATGGAGGCTGTGCGAACCGGCCTCATTAGTCTCCATTTTCGTATACTTCCTTGCTCTCTTCGTTTTATGCGACTTGTCCTGTTTAGAAGCTCTTCCATTTCAATTGCCAGGTCAGCATCATCGTCCTG
Organism: Sequoia sempervirens; assembly: GCA_007258455.2. Taxonomy (NCBI): domain Eukaryota; kingdom Viridiplantae; phylum Streptophyta; class Pinopsida; order Cupressales; family Cupressaceae; genus Sequoia; species Sequoia sempervirens. The sequence continues at coordinate 205,658,119 of VDFB02271358.1, forward strand.
ATCCCTCCTTATTGCATGTGAGAGCCAATTGCGCTGAATGTCATAAATAATAAGGGGCTGCTCTTCGGTTGCCTCCACTTCACGAACCTCCTCTCAAGCAGTATTTTGTTGAGGCTCATCTATCTCCATACATTGATTCCTCTCCTCATGGGGTCCTGTTGTGCCCTTTTCACACATCGCCCCATTCAAGATGGGGACCCCTAAATTTTTGCTCCATTCTGGTCTTTTGGCTTTGGTTTTTGTCTTTCTCTCTCATTCTGCTTCTTTTCTGCTATCTGCTTTTCGGGGATGCTCCTGTCTGCGAGCTAGAAGGTAAAAGTTTGGCCAAGTCTGAAATTAGGGTTTCGCATCTTTAGGTCATTTTGGGGTCAAATTGAGTTGGTTGGTCAGCTTTTGTGCCTAGCAGTGCTATTACAATGCTTCCAGCAAATAACCCCTAAATTCTCACTGAGTTTTGCCAACTTTCTATTTTTAGTAAGTGTCAGTTTAGGGTTGATTTTCTCGAGATTTTCGCATTTCGACAACTTCATTGCATTATGAACACTTCAAGTTCATTTCTGACAAAATTTGAGCAAAAACGGACGACTTGCTATTTTTAGCAGTCCGGCTTCCAGAGCAAATTTCAGGGTCTATATGTTACATTTTATGATGCATGTCTGGGGATTCTTTCTGGGTTTTTCGAGACCTTCGCAGTGATATGACATGCAAAGCAGGATAACAACTTTCAGCTTTCAACCTTTGGAGGCCGATATTAGGGTTTGCATGTAGACTTTTTCAGCGCATGTCGGCATATTCGTTCTGGGTTTTCCAAGAGCTCCGCAACGGTGTAACATGCAAGTGGAACCGATCACTTTTCATAAACTTATTATTTTTAGCCAGTGCTTGCATGTTGAATATTTTTCTGGGTTTTTCTGGGTTTTTCGAGATTTTTCGGGCATTATGACATGCGAAATCATCCAGCAGCCAAACGGTCACTTTTTCAGCCACTTTCTATTTTTAGCAGGTATCACTCAGGCAGCTGCCCAGCACTTCAGAACTGCAAACTGACCATCATGCGATTGAAACGAGGTCAAACGGAGCTTGTATGAGGAATATGTGGAAAATTAGGGTTTCGAGTTTCGGCGCTAAAAATGAGTCTGACGTCAAAATCTCCTAAACTGACGTATCCATCATGGTCAGGATCCTTCAAGGAGTCTGCTGGCAAAATTTGAAGGCAATCGGAGAACTTGCTATTTTTAGTAAGGTGTTCCAGATGCAGGCTATAAATAGAAAGTCAATCTCGGGCGTCAGCGCAGACAGGAAAATTCACCGAGGATCACACTGTCCAAATTTCAACTCAAACGGAGCTAAGAAAGCCTCAGAAACGAACACTTACTATAAATAGTAAGTCACTTCAGAAACAGCTATAATTGGCAGGTCAGCATCAAATCTCAGCGGGTACAAGTCAAACATGTGTTGAGGGATCCATGGCGCGAATTTCAAGACTAACAGAGTTGCAAAGAATGGAGAATCAGACAATTGCTATTTTTAGCAGGCATGGCCAAAGAAATTAGGCTTTCCTAAAATCAAGGGCAGAACACGACGTTCACACAGAAACAACATTCAGCTGTGATCACCATGCTTCAGGCAATTGGCACATGAAATTTGAAGACTTTCTAAGTAATTTATATTTTTAGCAGGTTGCTAAAAATAGCAGGTGTAAACAGGCATCAGGCACTGACAGTGCAAGTCAGTCGAAATTCAGAGCAGGGTGAAAATCAGGCTTTCCAAGGTCAAAATTCAGTTGATGGCGCAAAATTCAGAGAACTTTCTAAAAATAGAAAGTCAGGGCGAATTAGGGTTAACAAGAGAAAATCACCCTAAATTTGGCAGAGGGCATGAAATTCGCTAAAATGGATAAATTTTCAAGTCCAGCATTGAAACTCGCTTTGAGAGCTAAAGAGAGATGAAAATTGCCTAAGTCTGGAAAATGAAAGCATGAACCCCTAAATGCGCCCATGATGAGATTGAAAGTTGCAAGTGTAAAATGCGCCTATGGTGAAACTAAAAGCATGCCTAGCAGAATGCGCCCCCCCAAGTTGAAGGAAAAACGTGAAATCCTCTAAGGCACTTGAATTGGAAGAAGAAGGGGTTAAATGCACCCACTTCAAAGGAAGAATTAAAGAAAAATTCTAAGTGTCACAATTTAAAGTTCACCCTACTAAATGCGCCCAAGTCAAAACTGGAAGCTACACTAGCAAAATGCGCCTAGACTGGGAAGTCTTTGAAAATTCTTCTAAATTGAAAGTTCAAGGTCCTATATGCGCCTGGGGTCAAGAGAGTTAGTTGAAAAGTTTCTAAGTGCCGAAATTGGAACCTCCAGGGGTCAAATGTGCCTGAGTTTGTAAGGATGTTGGAGTAAGAAAAATCTTCTAAGTCACTTAAATTGGAAGGAGGATATGTCAAATACGCCCATCTTGCAAAATTAAAAGCATGACCCATTATATGCGCCTGGCTGGAGGAAGGTTGTTAAAAAAATTTCTAAGGCACCAAAATTTGAAGCACCACCTGTCAAATGCGCCCTTGGTGTTGGATAAGAAATTTGCCTAGGCGTTGAAAACTGGAAGTTCCATGTGTTATTTGCGCCCAAGGATGTTGGAGTGGGAAATTGCGCCTAAGCCATAAATTGAAAGCTCTGGGGTCAAAATGCGCCCAAAAAGATATTGGAGATTCGAGATTTTTTCTAAGTATTGTAACTGGAAGTTGCCCACCTCATTTGCGCCTCAATACTCACATGGTCATTTGCGCCCCTCTTTGAACAGAGAAATAAAAGCTTAGCCTGTTATTTGCGCCTGGATTGAAACTGGAAGGAGGACATGGGATTTGCGCCCACCAAGAAGTGACTTGAGAATTTTGCCTAAGCGTCAAAAATGAAACCTCCACCAATGATATGCGCCTTGAGTTGGAAGATTTGAAAATCTGCCTAAGTGTTGGAAGTTGAGAGCTCAACATTGGATATGCGCCCTTAAGCTTGGGGTGTTAAAATTGAAACCTCATACCCTGGGAATAGAAAACACTTCAAATTTTCTTAAGTCATGAAACTGAAACCTCCATATATGATATGCACCCAGGAAGATTAGAGAGGATGAGCTCTAAATTTTGAATTTGGCCAAGTGTTAAGATTGAAACCTCAACATGGTATATGCGCCTGAAAGCACACATCCACATTTGCGCCCCCCCCTAGCATTGAAGAAATTTCAAAATTTCTCTAAAATGGAAGGACCCCACTCCAAATGCGCCCTCAGCTTAAAGTCCATATGTGATATGCGCCCTTGGAGTGGAAGGAGGATATCAAAATTTGCAATATGCGCCTTGAAATGAAGATGATATGAAAACGTCTAAGTCATTTGAAATGAAATGCTCATGGGTTATTTGCACCCTTGAAGTGAACATTTTGACTAGGGCATTAAAAATGAAAGCTCATGATGTAATATGCGCCTACCTTTAGGAAGAAAGATTGAATTTTAAATTTTGAATGGGGCGTATGAAGTTGGATTTTGAAGTGGGTAAAGGCGTTTTGATGTTCCTAAGGCAAGTATTAAAGACGAAGTTAAAAGATTGATTTAATAAAATTCCTCTCAGCATGATCAAATGAGGATTCTCAATGGCGTTTGAAATAAAATTAAAAGGCGTTGGGAGTGAAAATAATTTCTCGAGGCAATTAAATTTTTAAATTTTTTTTGCCTAAGTTGGAGAAATTAAATTAATTTAATCGATTTAATTATTTTCCTAAGTATTAAATTAAATTCCCCCTTTAAATTTTAACACATGAAATTTTAAAGATCGGACGATTTTAAACATGGGGAATTTATTTCAGAGTTAATTATGGATGGAAAATAAAATTACGCCTAGCCGATTTAAAGTGTTGATATCGAATTTTTAAAAATGTGCTGGTGAAATAATTTAAAATGGCATATGCCATTTTAAAAAGGTAGTTGAGATTATTTCAAATCGAAGTAAAAATAATTTTTTCGAAATTACTGGAGATAACTGGCAGTCGGGAGGGAAGTTTTAAATTTGAATTGAGGAAAGAATCTCCCTAAATAGCAAATTGCCATAATGACTGCAAGACAACTGGAATATTCCCTTTTAAATTTAGCAAATGCGTCAGTCATGATGAAGGGAATAAATGGCATCTGCTAAAATTAGCACCGGCTTTTGGCTATAAAACTCTGAGGATTTTCATTCTCATCTCACCAAATTCGAAGCTGGGATTTATGCTAGTGAATTGAGTTGTGAGATTTAATATTTTCAATTTGAGAGTTGCTGAAAGTGTGAAGTGTTAAATTCAATTTTTTTTAAGAGGCTTGAATTCCTCGAAGTTGGCGAAGTTGTTGAGATCTAAAGTTGCGAAGTTGCTGAGTTGCGAGGTTGCTTCGTTTCGAAATAAAGTTTGAAGTGTTAAGCGTTTTTATTTCTCCAAGTTGCTGAGGTAAGTATTCGAAGTTGCTGAGACTTAATATTTTGCTGAAAGTTGAAATGTTTTCTCAAAGTTGAAAGTTGAAAAAGCTGAAATCATTTAATTATGCTGGAGGTCGAAATTGTTTGAATTCAAAATTACTTGAACTTTAAATTTTCTGAAGTTGCTGAATGTTAGAATCAAATCGAATTTAAAATTGTTGAAGCCTTCGAAGTTGCTGATGTATAACTTTCGAAGTGCTGATTTGAGATTGCTAAAATTTTTCGTAGTTGCTGATTTATAACTCTCGAAAAGGCTGATTTGAAATTATTGAAACTTGCTAATTCGAAACTTCCGAACTTATTGATTTAAATTCTTCGAAGTTGCTGGTTTATAACTGTCGAAGAGCTGATTTGAAACTTGATGATTTATAACTTCCAAGCTTGCTGATTTAAATCTTCAAAGTTGCTGATGTATAACTTTCGAAGTTGATTTAAATTTTTTAAAAGTTGCTGAAACATTGACGCATTTGCTGAAGTTGAGATCGCTGGAGATAAATTTCTTTTGGCTGCAAGTTGTTGAAATTCGAAGTTTAAATACACCGAGGGTTGAAGTCAAAGTTTGATGTTGAGGATATTAACTTGCATTTATTTTTGCAGCCAACTTCATTCGCCAGCCGTCCTACGTGATCTTTATTTTAAAAAGTTGGAAGTGTAATGCTTGCTTCTTGTTTTGCAGATGGTTGATGTTGTAGGAACTAGCAAAGTTGGAGCTAAGACTGGTAAGAACGAAGCTGGCAAAGAAAACGCCTCTAGGCAGGCAATTATCAAAGGTCTGAAGAAGTCCTTTATCCCGGAGTCAAAGATCGTGTCGAAGTTTGGGAACTTGACGGACACCAACCTGGGGCCTTTCAATCTCAAGGCTTTCATGCGCAGAATGTACGAACAAGGTGGCAATCTTCCTACAGAGGCATCAGGCAATGTTGTCAAGAGTGGGTTATACGCAGCAACCGGATTCCAACCAGCAGTTCGTTGCCCAGAGCTAATCTTGGAATGCGCCAACTTCTACAACTTGGACGATCAGACTATCAGTTCTCCAAATGGTATGATATTGGCCAACTTTGCACCTGACGCAATTGGCGAGGCGTTTGGGATACTTGCTATAGGCAATATGTTGTATAAATCCAAGGCAAAGGCTAACAAGATGTACGCCACGTCCTTCGAAAAGTGCATGAAGAGGATCAACACCACTTGGATGCGAAAGCCAAAGCCTCCTGCTGCAAGGCTGCCAAAGTAAATAATCTTAGAAGAGCTGAAACAGGAGTACTGCGATATAATTATGTTGCTCAGCAGGGTTAACGGCAGCCCGCAGTCATTTGTGTTCGAGCCATGGATGTTCTTCAACATTAGTGTGGTGCTCGAAGGAAAGACGCAAGTAAACTGGGCACATATGACAAGTGACAATATTGATGAATAGTTCTGGAATCTCAGGAGAACAAAAACATTCTACATGAGCTCGTATGTTATTTACATGCTTGCTCGAATGACAAAGTATAGAGGGTTGGCGTACCAGGAGCCAATTGGCTGTGGTTATAACCAGTTCAAGATTCACGAATCCTGCAGACAGTTGCATCTCACGCACACGAGTGACTTCAAGAGATTTAATGATGCTTTTACCATGTACATCACAAGGACCCTTCAACGGAGGTTACAGCAGAGGATATCCGAAGAGGCGCAGATGCTAATAGAAGAATATGGGTGTTGGTTCGTTCAATTCCCAAAGTTTACTTATTTGAGGCTGCCAGGGTACGATTCATGTCTACAAATTACCTAGGTACCCCACCAACAGGATGATACTACTTGAGTTGTCTAGGCAATTGGTGGCCTCCGACAAAATCATAAGGCGAAAGAAGAAGGGAGGCTTGCATTTTCCCATTGTGTTGGGAAACTCACTTGAAGAATGCCCTACGTTGCAGGCAGCCAAGGAGGCTGAAGATGAATTGAAATTCTATAAGTTGACTCTTCATACCAGCCGACAAGATTTTGATCCTAAGGGAAAGATTGGAACAGTGCAAGGAGTAGAGTACAGGCACAAAGTTCACTTAGAAGATTTTTGGGCAAATGCTGGAAGCGAGGCTGAAATTAGAAAAAGAATGTTTTTGAGGCTGCCACTCAAGTTGATTAGAGAATGTGAAGTGATCCAAGTGCCAGATCAAGTTGAAGAAGATACTAGGTTGATCCATCCGGATTACGAAGCAGTAAAGAACACACCGATTCCACCAGTAGATTGGGCCGAGCCGGAGATCACGGATCTAGACACCTTGTCTATTCCCGTCCTGACTTTCACAAGGGCTTGGGTAGAAGAACGTGTTCACAGACTAAGGAGGAGGTCAGTTGCTTTCACATATGACCTCATGGGTGATAAAAGGCCACCAGTGTTGGCGAAGAGAAAGAAACAAATTGCCCAGCCTCCGGAGCCACAACCACCGCAAGAAGAGCCACAACCACAGCAAGAGGAACCTGTTCAGCCAGAACCCCAAGGATCAGAGGACACGTCATCTACACAGTTGGTGACCCATTCCTCCAGTGTGCGAGAAGTTTCACTGTTTGCAGATCAGAGGGCTCGAGGGAATGAAGAACTAGAGGTTGGGGAAGTTAACCAACCAATGCCAAGGGAGTTGGATACTCAGAGTGTCAATGATCCTGAAGGTGCTCATAAACCAGATGAAGGGGAAGAAACAGATACAGACACCCACTTTGATTATGCCTTGGAAGATGAAGACGTTGGAGCTTACGAGAAAAGCAATCAAAACATTGAAATAATTGAGCCTCAACAGAATACTGCTCGAGAGGAAGTTCGGGAAGTGGAGGCAACTGAAGAGCAGCCCCTTATCATTTATGACATTCAGCGCAATTGGCTTTCACAAGCAATCAGGAGGGACCAGGATGATGACGCGGACCTGGCTGTTGAAATGGAAGAGCTTCTAAACAGAACAAGCAAGTCGCCCAAAAGGAAGAGAGCAAGAAAGTATACAAGGATGGAGACTAATGAGGCCGGTTTGCGCAGCCTTCACGTTGTTGTTCCGAGGGAGGATCATAGTTTAAGTGATGCAATGCTAGAAAATTACACAATCACCACCATTGAGTTGGGACGTCCTTCCGGAGTGCAAGTGGTGGAAGAAGCTGAAAGTTCCTTCCAGGCGTTGAAGGACAGGCTGGTGAAAAAGGAAGGAAAGTACAAAAGATTGAAGAAAGAGCACAAGGCGTTAGTCGAGTATGTGCAACATCTGGCACATCCAGTTGCTCGAGAGAGTCCAGTGGTGGAGCTTCCGCCTGAGTTGCCACGAGAGCCAATCAATGGGCTTGAGGAGATAAGAAGAGCTGTACGAGAAGGAGACAAGTGGATAAGCGGTGTCCGCACTGAGGCAGAAAAGTTTATGGCCGATCTTGTCTCAGCATTTCAGAACGCATCTGGCATCCTTTCACGCCTAGGTGATGTCGAACAAGCTTGGGGAGACACCCATATTTTTCAAGACAAAACCATCCTTCGCCTTGCTGTTTTGATGCGTGTGCCCACACAAACTTTGGTGAATGAAGGAATAATCCAGGCAGGTGATAGGTATGATTTTTGTGCCATTCAGCAGCATTCACTAGGAAGGGTTTCTTCGACACAGCGGCTATGGAGTCCTCTAGGATCAAGAAAGCAATGAGGAATATTCACGAGGGTATCCTCAACACGCTGGATGCGTTGTTTGCAAGAAGGCTAACTCATGAGGAAATGGAGGTGGAAGGATTAAAAGCAAGACTGCAGTCTTTCTTTTCTGAGATGACGTTTTCCCAGCTTGATTTTGAAAACATCTCTACGTTTTCAACGATCATTCAGAGTACACAAGATTCTATTGAGATTTGGGGAAAATCTTGTGAAAAGCATGAGCAAATGGTGGCAATCCTGGAATATCAGCTTAATCTTACTCCAGCAATTTCTGAGGAGGAGGTCGATGAGGTGCTAGCCCGATTCGTAGCATACGCAGTCAGAGAGAAGAACAAAGGAATCCGAGTCATGGACGAGAATCTTCTAGAAGGGTAGTGGGCATTAATTGCTCATGATGGTCAAGGAGGAATCTGCTATTTTTGGGAGCATTTATGACACCACTCCTCCACCTTCTGGCAGTTTTTAGGGCAAACTCGTCTAGGGCCGAGGTGGCTCGATCTGAGCCCTCCGTTGTAATTCAATCTGGACCGTCCATTGGAATTGGCCAGCTATATAAGGGGGAGTCCCCCTCATTTGTAATCTAATAGTTAGAATCAGAGAATAGTCAGCATAGTGGATTTTGAAGTAGAATAGAGAGTAGATACTTTGAGTTAGAGTAGTTTTCATTGCATTGTTGAAGAAGGGGAATTCTCCCTTTGAGAATTTTGTAAGAGATTGTCACAAAGGCTAATCATAATAAAGCATTTCATTGATGGTGAATTCAAACTTTGTTGTGAGTAGTTCGTGAGGTTTCTTCTTCCTTTGACTTCAACTAGGATTTAATTTCATGCTAGTAGTTAGACATGGATGTTTATGTTTGATGTAAGTGAGCTTCTTTTATCCATACCACTAACGATCTTACTGATGGTAAGCTCGTCTTGCGTGGTCAACTGGAACACTTTATACTTAACTTTGATCAAGGTTCATGTGTAGTTATGCATCGTTGTGATGGTAGTTGCATTATTGAATCATGATTTGAACATCTCTCTTATCCTTTGAAGATTGCACTTACTTTGTTGAAGCTGTCCAACAGGAAGCTAGACAATGTTTGTTGAAGTTCATTGAAATTGAGCATAGCACCCTTTGCATTTAGGTTAGAATTTAAATTTTCGAAATCTCTGCAGCCATTCAAATTCCGCATAATTTTGGTTAGTTTTAGGAAACTTGCACTCTAAAGCCAAATCATTCGCACAAAAAAAATCCCTTTCAAAAGCATATATTGGTTGTTACTGCACGTATTCTGAACAATTGCGTAAGTCCCCTCGTAAGAACACAGCAAATACACATCAACCAAACTGGGTCTATTCGTATTACAGGAACCTTGGAGTTGAAAGCGTGATCTCACTCACAATCTTAGCACGCTGAATACTTTGTTCAAGAGAGAATAGGGTATCCATTGGGAAAGTTTGTTCTGCTGTTTGGTGCGGTCACAAAAACCACGTCAACACGTACTTAGCATTTTTAATTCATTTTCAAAAAAGTATGCACTTCAAATTCACTTCTCTCAAGAATTTTAATTCACCAGCCGGAGCTCTGTCATTTAAACTTTTATTCACCTCTGACTCCGGAAGATTCATCTCACGAAGAACTTGATCAAATTCATCTAGGCAATTCATTTCAATTTCATCATCTGAAGCACTTTTATTTTCAAAAACACATCTTATTCACTTTGCCTTAGAAAATTTTAAATTTTCCTTAGGAAAATTCCATAATTCAAGTGCCGATCAAATTCTCTATCTAAAAGCCTTGGCAAAGTGCAGAAGACTTTGAAATCCACTCGTTGTCGAAGATCTTCAATACCCAGAAGAAAATTTTCTTGAGAACGCATCGAATTCATGGGTATACAATGAACGGGTTCATTTAATTTTTCTTCAATTTTGAACCTTAGAAAAAAAATTATTTTCAACAAATTTATTTCAGCTCTTTGTTCCTGTGAGCATTTTGTTGCTCTGACTTGAAAACTTTTAATCACCTTTCCAATGCTGGGATCCTCTGTCCTTTCACTGGCAATTTTATTCACATATCAGGAAATTTCATCACTTCAAGTCTAGGCATAATTTTCCTCTAGAGAGGTGGAATATTGTGCCTTAGAAAAAAAAAATTTAAATCACTTAGCACATTTTGCACTTTTGCCTTAGAAAATTTCATTCAACCTCAATCACTCATTTTGCCTGCGAGGAAATTTTATTAACTCACTTAGAAATTTTTTCTTTTAAATGCCTTGAGCGCATTTCAGATGTCATGGAGGACACTTTATTATTTCAACGCCTATCATATTTCCCATTCAAATTTCCATCACCTTGTCTTCAACGCCTTAACAACATTTATCTCCTAGCATACTCTTATCGCCTTGGGCGCACTTCACACTTGAAGAGGATACTAGCCACGCCTTAGTTATTTTACTTCAAACTTTATGCACTTTGGGTGCATTTAGCACCTTGAGGAGGATATTTCATTTCCACGCCTAGGCAACTTTATTTCACTACTTTCACCTTACTTCTTGGAGCATTTAGCATATTGAAGGGGATATTGACTTTTCAACACCCAACATATTTATTATTCACATCACCTCATAGGCTTAGTATCTCCAACGCCTAGCAATATTCTCCACCTTTACCTTACCTTGGCGCATTTCACACATGGTGAAGGATTATCTTATCAACATCTTTGACCTCCTTTGACTCCTCCTTGCACATGGGCGCATTTGAGACATAGAGGAGGATGGCCACATTTTGCATATTGAGGGGGATTTTGACTTTCAACGCCCTTGGTATTTTATCTTTACATGCCTTGATTTGGGCACATATCATGTATGAAGGAGGATAAACTTTTCAACGCCACCTTTGACCTTGTTGACTTCCTTCTAGCTTGAGCGCATATCATGTAGGGTGGAGGATGGGCGCATTTCCTATGTGGTGGAGGATGACACATGTTCCAACGCCTTTGACCACCTTGGACTCCTTGTTTAGCATGGGCGCATTTCAAAGGGGGTGGAGGATGAACGTGTTAGAAACTTTTTGCATGCCATTACCTTGAGGGCACATTTGGCCTAGGGAGGAGGATGAAACATCAATACTTAGAATATTTTTCCATGCTTGACTTGAGAGGAGGGCGCATATGAAGGGTGGTGAGGGATATCTGTTCAAACTTAAAAAAATGTAAACATCCTCATTCTTCTTTGGGCACATATGGAGGGGTCTGCAGGATATTTGCTCAACACTTAGAAAAAAATTTCACCTCATGCTTGAAGAGGGCGCATTTTGGGGTAGTTGCAGGACGAGACTCATGCCTTAGGATTTTTCTTTCCTTCTACCCGCTTCTTTGTGTCCTACTATTTATAGTAAGTCCTCTGATTTCCATACTTCTGAAGCTCAGAATGATTTGACATTTTAGGCATAGGACCCTCATGACCTTGTCAGCCCGTTGACACTGCCATCTTGAGTTGGCTTGCTAAAAATAGCACATTTCTAAAGGTGATTTACTATTTATAGTAACTGCTCGTTTCTGAGATCTCCACAACTCCGTTTGACTTGAAATTCAAATGACGTGCTACCCATCGGGTGACCTGCCCATTGACACTCGCGCCTGCTACTGGTTTACTAGTTTTAGCCAGTTTCTGGAACGCATTCCTCTAAATAGTAAGTGCTCTGATTGCCCTCAAATTTTACCGATGGATAGCTTGAAAGATGCTGATCACAGTGGGATACACCGGTTTTCGAAAATTCTGACTTTTTACCCCTCATTTTGGGTCTCGAAGCTAGAAACCCTAATCTGACTTGCATGCATATCAAACGATCTCCGTTTGGCCTCGTTTTTGTTGCACTACGCCTTGTTTGTGATTCTGATGCGCTGGGCAGCTGCCGGAGTGGAATTGCTAAAAATAGTAAGTCACTGAATACTGATCATCCTGCTTTGCATGTCACACCATTGCGAAGCTCTAGAAAAACCCAGAAGGAATCATCAGACATGAAAAGAAAACCCTAACATGCAAACCCTAAAAATAGCCTCTGAAGGCTGAACTCTGAAAGTCATCGTCTCATTTTGCATGTTATACTATCGCGTAGGTTTCAGAAAACCTAGAAAGAAATGCAGACATGCAAAGAAGAACTCTGCATATAAACCCCACAATTTGCTTCAGAAGCTGAACTGCTAAAAATAGCAAGTTGTCCGTTCTGGCTCAAGATTTGTAGACGAGCAGTTTGATGTGTTTTGAATGCAGTGTGACTGTTGAAATCTCAAAAATGCTGAGAGAACGCCCTGAATTGCACACTTACTAAAAATAGTAAGTTGCCAAAATTCAATGAAATTTTAGTGGAAACTTGCTAGAAGCACACTGACATCAACGTCAGTCTCAGATTTCAATTTATTCACTTCATTTGACTTTAGATTGACCAAAGAAATACAAACCCTAATTTTCAGACTTGGCCAAAATTTCACGTTTAAGCTCGACGGGCACATCCCCGGAAAGGCAGACAGCAAAAACAGACAAAAAGAGAGAGAGAGAGACAAAAACAAAGCAAAAACACCAAAATGGAGCAAAATTTAGGGGGTCCCTGTTGATGTGTTTTTCGTGACCGCACCAACGTAGAATAAAGTCGCCAACGGCTACCCTACTCTCTCTTGATCAAAGTATCTCACATGCTAAGATTGCAAGAAAGTTCATGTGTTCAACTCCAAGGTTCTTTTAATGCGAATAGTCTCAGTTGGCTTGATGTGATTTGCTGGTATTTCAAGGGGACTTACAGAATTGTTAGGCAGCGGAGAAAGGAATTCAAATGCTCGAAAGATTTGTCTATGAAGTTCTTGCTTCCTGAACTAACTTGAAAGTACTGAATTTAAAATGCAGGGTTTGGAGAGCTCTAATCTACCCTAAGGCATGGACATGGTGATCAATTCTCACAAGCTTCAACCAGGCTCTGCTTTGCCTCGCTTCAGACAGCCTCCACAGAACCGGTGCAATCTTCAAAGGAGTAGCTCAAAGTATTCAGATCACAACTTAGCATGAAAATACCATCACAATGACGCATATAAACATACAAATCATGATCGAAGTTAAGTACATGATATTCCAGTTGACCACACAAGGCGCATTCACCATCAGCGAACACACTAGTGGTATGGATAGACGAAGTTAGCTCAAATTGAAGACCACATTCCACAACTATCACCTACGTATGTGAAATGAAACTTATTCTACTTTAAGCCACTACTCGAATCAGAAGGACAGAGAAACCTTGCTAGCTACTCACAACAAAAGACAAAATTCATCATCAATCAAAATTCTTTTTATTGGGAGAGTGTTCACAACAATTTATTACAAATTTTTAAAGGAAAAACTTTCCTTCTTCAAACTACTCTATCAATCTATGCTATGCTACTTCTAATTTGTCTCTCTATTCTAACTTGTACTCTAATTCTACTGTCTCATGAATGTACAAATGAAGGGGGGCTCCCCCTTTTATAGTTGGCCAAGTCCAACGGACGGCTCAGATTACAATCGACTGGATGGCCCAGATCATGCCACCTCAGCCCTAAACAAGATTCACCCTAAAAACCGCCACCAAGAGGAGTGGGGTAATAAATGAGCCATTAATGGCCACTATCTTTCTAGAAGATTCCCATTTGTAGACGCGTTCACACTGTTCTCGATCTCCTTCTTGACGTTGTTTTTCAACTTCTTCTTTGTCACTTGAGCCGGGTACATACGAAGTCTCAACACTTAGCCACTTTTTGCAATTTTTCTTCCTTCGAGGTTGAGATGTCATCTTGAATTACTTGCTTCATCACTTTAGGTCACCACCGCTTGGTCTCGATGTTCCTCCTGCAAAACAAGCAAGGAGAAGAGTATTAGAACACTTCATAATATAAATTCAACTTACTTACCAGGATTTTCACACTTTAACTTCCAAGGGTTCATCGTCTTCAATAGCCAACTTTTGCCTTAAATTCTTCATGCCTTAGCCAAATTTCATCATCCTTAAGGACGTATCATCTTTCGAAAGTGTTAACTTCAACCGCATCTTCCTCACTTTCCCGGCTGACATTTCATCCAACTCTGGCTCAAGCAAAATGTTTTCATCAGGAATTTGATCAAAAATTATCTAGGCGATCATTTTCAAATTCATCGTCTGGAGGATTTTAACTCGAAAACACATTTTCTTCACTTTGCCTTAGAAAATTTTAAAACTTCCCTTAGGAAAACTCATCAATCCTGGTGTCCATCAAAAATATCCATCCTGAAGGCTTGGCAAAGCACGAAAGACTTTAAAATCCATTCCCTGTTGAAGATCTTTAATACCCAGAAGAAAATTTCCTTCAGAACGCGTCGAACCCATGGGTGTACAACAAACGGGTTCATTTAATTTTCTTGAATTTTGAACCTTAGAAAAAAAAATATTTTCAACAAATTTATTCCAGTTCTTCATCCCTGTGAGTATTTCTTTGCTCTGACTTGGAAAAATTTTATTGTTCCTGCACTGCCAACATCTTCTGACTTCATCACTGGCAATCCTGCTCGTGCTTCAAGAAGAACTTCATCACCTTCATGTCCAGGCGTATTTTCTAAGGAAGAAAATATTTTGCCTTAGAGAAATTTTAGATCACCTTGCATTTTGAAATTTTTCCTTAGAGAATTTTATTCGTTCGCCAGTGGTGGAAATTTCATCAACTTCGCTTAGAAAAAAAAATTTATTCATGAAGGCGCCTAGCACATTTTATTTATCTTCACTCAACATCTTGGGGCGCAAATGACACATGCTGAAGGATATTCATCACCATGCCCAGCAATATTTCACTTGGCATTACATTTTCCTCACCACCTTAGGTGCATATTACACTTGAAGAAGAATATTCAACTTCACCACGCCTTTAAAAAAAAAAATTATTCATTTATTATTTTTACCCACTCTTCATAGCCAAATTCCCACTTAAATTTCCTTAGGCGTACATGTCAAGTCAAATATTCATGACTTAGTGTATTCCTCATTTTTAGGCGTACACATCATTTGGCATGAGTTTGCTAGACTTAGCGAAATTTCCAAATCTCTTCATCCCTTTAAGGCGCAAATAGCATGGTGAGGTTTGAGTTTACAAGACTTAGTTGATTTTCATATTTTCCATTCCCAGCTAAGGCGCAAATGACATGATCTTCTCTAGGTTTCATACTCAGAAAATTCTTCGAAGTTTATTTCCTTGTACTTAAGGCGCATTTTAGACTCTTCACTTCAAGTTGCCACACCTTAGAAATTTTAGCCTCCTTCCAAAGTTAAGGCGCAAAAGGTGGTCTGAGCTTCAAATTTTATGCACTTAGAAGAATTTTTTAATTATCCATCTTTCCTTAAGGCACATTTGACCTGCCTTACTTTGAATTTCACGCCTTAGAAGATTTCAACCTCTTCTCACATGAGTTAAGGCACTTTTGAGGGGGTGTACTTTGAGTTTCAAATACTTAGCACGATTCTCCATTAATCTCAAGTTGCTAGGGCGCATCCAAGGGGGGTTGCTTTGAGTCTCTAGACTTAGAATTTTTCTAAACTTCATTTCACTTCAAGGGCGCATATGGGACCTCCTGCTTCAAATTTTTGATACTTAGAAAAACTTCACATGCCTCTCTTTCAAAGTTGGGCGCGTTTCAGCCCTCATCTTGCAATTTTCAAGCCTTAAATCTGGGCGCATATGCCATGAGTAACTCTGAGTTTGTACGCCTTAGAATATTTTTCAAAACCTCCTGTCTTAGCTGGGCGCATTTCATGTGCTAAGCTTTCAATTCTTGTAAGATGGGCGCATTTGAAACCTCATACTTCAAGTTTGAACACTTAGCATTTTTCAGGCAAGTCCAGGCGCATTTAGATAGGTTTGCTTTCACTTTTCAAACACTTAGGAATATTTTACCCTCTCTTCAAACTAGGGCACATTTTAGCCATAGAGCTTCCAGTTTGGAGAACTTAGAATATTCCTCAGGGCATCTTCCCAATCTTGGGTGCATTCAAGGGTCCCTACTTTCAATTTTCATGATTTAGTCAACTTTCAAGTTAGCTCCAAGCCTAGGTGCATATGAGGGCAAGAGCCTCAAATTTTGAACCCTTTAGAACACTTTCAGCTTATCTACTTCAGCTTGGTGGGCGCATTTCAAAGGGTCAGCTTTCAATTTTATTTTTTTTAACTCTAAGCTCAAGGGCGCAAATAGCATGGGGAGCTTTCATTTTTAACACTTAGAAACTTTTTCCATCTCCTCTCTTGAGCTGGGCGCATTTGGAGGGTCCTACTTCCATTTTGGGTGCCTTAGAAAAATTTTGATGCTTCTTCTTTTTCAAGGCGCACATGGGAGCTTGAGCTGCAAGTTTAAAATGCCTTAGTGAAATTTCATCAAGCTTCAACTCCAAGGGCGCATTTTACCAGCTGAACTCCAAAATTTCAAGTACTTAGAATATTTTCTACCCATCCTTGGCCTCAAGGGTGCATTTAACCCATGGAACATTCAATTTTAATGCCTTGGCCAAATTTCACCTGTCTTCAGCCTCTTATAGCGAGTTTTGGTGCCGGATTTGAAAAATTATCAAACTTGACGTGTTTCGTGCCCTTTGCCAAATTTAGGGTGATTTTCTCCTGTTAACCCTAATTTGCCCCGACTTTCTATTTTTAGAAAGTTCTTGGAATTTCATGCTCTGAATTGACTTTTGACTCCAGAAACCCTGATTTTCGCCCTGTTTTGAACTTCGTGGTGTGATCGTGCTGTCGGGGCCTGATGCCTGTCTGCACCTGCTATTTTTAGCAACCTACTAAAAATAGTAATTGCTCTTCAAATTTTGCGTACTAAGTGCCTGAAGTGTGGTGATCATAGCTGGATGCTGCTTTTGCACGACTGTCGTGTTCCGTCCTTGATTTTAGGAAACCCTAATTTCTCTGCCCATGCCTGCTAAAAATAGCAATTGCTTGATTCTCCATTCTCTGCAACTCCGTTCAACTTGAAATTCGCACCATGGGATCTTTATCAGCTGCTTGACCTGTTCATACTGATGCTTCGCATTAACCTGCTATTTTTGGCATGTTTCTGGAGGTGGCTTACTATTTATAGTAACTGCTTGCTTCTAAGACTTCCACAACTCCGTTTGATTTGAAATTCGAAAGAGGTGCTCCTCACCACGTGACCTGCCTGTTCACACTGGCGCATGCGGCTGACTTACTATTTTTAGCCAGTTTCTGAAATGACTTACTATAAATAATAAGTGCTCCGTTTGCCCTCAAATTTTACCAGCAAACTCTCTGAAGGATACTGATCATGGTGGATACTTCAATTTTGGACATTTTGACGCCTGATTCCTCATTTTTAGTCCTCAAGCTCGAAACCCTAATTTTCCTGCATGTGCCTCAAATGAGCTCCGTTTGACTTTGTTTCTGTTGCATGTCGATCAGTTCGTGGTTTTGAAGTGTCGGGCAGCTGCCAGAGAGGTACCTGCTAAAAATAGAAAGTAGCTGAGAAAGTGACCAACCGGTTGCTAGATGATTTTGCATGTCACACTACCCGAAAAATCTTGAAAAACCCAAAAAAATCTTCAACATGCAAGTACTGGCTAAAAATAGTAAGTTTCATAAAAGTGTCCAGTTCCACTTGCATGTTACATCATTGCGAAGCTCTTGGAAAACCCAGAAAGAATATGCCGACATGCGCTGAGAAAATCTGCATGCAAACCCTAATATCGGCCTCCGAAGGCTGAATGTTGAAAGTTGTTATCCTGCTTTGCATGTTATACCACCGCGAAGGTCTCTGAAAACCCAGAAGGAATCTCCAGACATGCACTGAAAAAATCTGCATATAGGCCCTAAAATTGGCTTCGGAAGCTGAACTACTAAAAATAGAAAGTTGTTTGTTTCAGCTCAAATTTTGTAGGCGAGGAGCTTGACATGTTTTGAATGTAGTGTGACTGTCGAAACCTTGAAAATACTGAAGGAACGCCTGTAATTGCACACTTACTAAAAATAGCAAGTACTTCAGAATCTGATGAAATTTTGCCGGGAGACCTGCTGGAAGCAGCTTGACAACAACGTTAATCTCTGATTTCAATTCAAAACTCGGTTTGACTTCAAACTGACGCGAGAAATGCAAACCCTAATTCTATAGACTTAGCCAAAATTTCAATTCAGACGAGCACATCCCGGAAAGACAAACAGTAAAAAAGAGAGACAGCGACAAAACGACTAAAAAGCAAAGCCAAAATTAGGGGGTCCCCATTTGCAATGGGGCAATGTGTGAAAAAAGGTCACAACAGTCCCCATCTTGAATGGGGCAATGTGTGAAAAGGTCACAACACCACTGACAATCGATAGGTATACCATCAAGATAGTACAAAAATCCAAATCAGTCTATGCAGAGATGCAGGCCGTGACAATAAGGACCTACAAATACAGGTTTGATTTTGACTACCGAGATGTCAAGAAGTTGCAAAAAGGTCATCATCACAGGTACCATTTTGAGGACATCTGGGCTGATTGCAGAGATGAGGAGGCCATTCGTAAGATGGATTATTGTAGGTTAACCATACAACAGATCAGAGATCTTGGTGTTGCTGACCTACCAGAGGATTTCATAGATCCTAGCGATATCATGAATGTTGTCTACAATGAACAAGAAATAGCCAGGAGGTCGTTGCCTGCAATTCAATGGTCTAAAAAAGAAAGTGTTAGCATCAGGGAAAGATTGGCACCAATTTTGTGTCTAACACTGCAGAATGGTTACGCAAGCACGGCTTTGAGATCAAAACTTTCAGAACAGATTCTGAGGGAGAAGAATCCAAAGCAGAAGCCAACCAACAACAAGAACTCCACATGAAAGATAAATTTGTGGCTCTTCCCACTTCTTCACAAAGAGGCCCAAGGATCAAGTTCATTGTCGGCAAGAAGGACACCCAGGCTGTCCCAGAAGGAGAAACTACGAAATCTGAACCATCTCGCTCCAAAGGAAAAGGGGTTGTTTCCGAAGAGATAGATTCCGATGAAGAAGGAAATTCCAGTGATCAATCCGCTGAAGAAGAAGTTTCAGCAGAAGCAAACTTTGATGAAGAAGAATATTTTGAAGATGAACAAGAGTCTGAAGGTGAACCAGAGTCGGAAGGACAAGAGGATGATCAACAGGAACCTGGACATGATGAAGAAAGAACTATGTCTTCATTTGATAATGTAGTTGAAGAGCTTCCCATAATATCATCGCCTGTGATTTCAAATGTTCCTCATACACCTCCAAATCCAAACACTCCTCCACACCTGTTCCTACATCACCTATTCCTACGACCGTCATACCCATAGTGGATGTTTCACCTACCCCTGTAGCATCAACCATACTTGATACTCCTTCAGTGACAAGTATACACATGGTTGATATTTTGTCAAGTCCTCCATCATCTATTCCTAGCCTGTCATCGCCATCATATGATATCACTTCAGAGACTGATTTTAATTGGTTCATGAATGAATCCATGCCAGATTAGCTCAATGTGCCAACTACAAAAGCAATTATGACAGACACTGAGCTCATTGTCACAATACCATTTGCTACTTCAAAAGAAACGGTGACAAGAGAGTTGACAGTTAACCCAGAAGCTCATACCTCCTCTCTTCCCCCTTGGTTGATATCTCAAGTGTCGAAGCGAAAAAAGCAAAGGATTTCTCTAGAGGAGCTTGACCTTGAAGAGATAGTCCCTCCGAAAGCTAAAGGGAAGAAAAAGGAAAAAGTGTATTCATAGCAAAATGTTGACAAAACTGGTCATAAATATGTGGAAATTGGCATACCACCTCAAGAAGGAGATGTCAACATGGAGGATTACATAGTGACAAGGGTCCAGCTTGGCATTTTACAAATGAAAGTGCAAAAGCATATGCGCAGGTGACTTTGGATATCTTGGCTGGAAGACTGGACAAAATAGAGCAAGCTTGTAATATGTACAAACAGAGGGCAGAACATTATGCCATTGTTGTAAGGAGACTTGCAAGATCTACAAATAGTGCACAACCGTTAGCAATGGTAAGTGTTGAAGACCCAACTGTCTTGAAAGCTAAGAAGTTTGCCTCCAAAGGTAGGGTGTTGTATGATTTCATCAAAAAGATCGTAGAACAAGGTTCTCAAATTATAATTGTTGTGGATGAAAAAGCTACTTTGATAGCCAAGCTCAAAACAAAGCTTGATAAGGAGGAAAGTGTACTTTCCCAAGAGCGCAAAGAAATGGAAAAATGCCTGTTGTGGTGGTCACAAATGAAACAAAAATTGGTGGAAGCCAAGGTGATTCCTGACAAAGGAAAATACATAGAGGTAAGAGAATCTTTGAAGCACCGTATTCATGTGTTTGAGTCTCTTACAGAAGATCTCCACCAAGTACAGGAAGATGTTGAAGGGCATCATGTGATTCTTGAAAGAGGAATCAATGAGTTACCAGGGCAGCTTCTTGAAGAGAATCGTATCTTCCTGCCGGCCACAGAACTATCCCAGATCTTTAAAGAAGCCATCATGAAGTTGGTTGATAGTGCATACTTTTCAGAAGCCTCTCTGGATGTCATTTGTGATACAAGGCTTACACTGGATAACCTTAAAATGCATCTTGACAGGTGCAAGAAGGTTAACTCATCTGCCATGAGATCAATCACAAGGATTCACACCATTGTGGATTACATCGTTGATCCAGATGAGAAGTTCATGCAAGAAACCAGGAAGAAGTATGAAGACTTTTGCGCCCAAGCAAGGAACCATGAAGATTCCTGATTTCCAAGTGTTCAACTTTTTGATGCTTTTCATTATGCATCTTGTAAATAGTTTTTGACATCTTAAATGTTTTTTCTCGAAATGTAATTGCACCAAAAATCTAAGATGTAATTTCTTCAAGACAAATTACACTTTGACTTTCGTCAAAGTTAGGTGAGATTTTCCTTAATTAGCTCACCTAACTTTCCTAATTTTACTCCTTTGATTTCCTAGATTTGCTCATCCCTCTCCTCTATATATATGAGGGATTTCTATTGTATTCTTTATCTTTTATCTCTAGCAACGAAGTGCTGCTCTTTTTGCAACAAATGTATGAAACTTTGTGTTCAACTTTGTGAATCTGAATCTTATCAATAAAGAAGGAAGTTGCATACCAAACTTTGCGTTGGATCAATTGTCTTTTGAAGTTGATTAAGATTGATGGTGATTATTGTGTGAGATCTAAGGGCTTCAAGTAAATCTATGTAAACTTTGTGTTGCATTCTTTACTTTGAATTTTAGTTTATGTTTGAGTAACCTTTGGTGGATGAACTGCAAGACTTTGTGCTTGCATTTGTTCGCGCTGTTAGTGGAACTACTTTGGTGAGTAAAATGCAAGACTTTGTGCCTGCATTTGTTCGCGCTGCTCATGGCACTATTTTGGTGATATATCTAGAAGACTTTGTGATTCTAATATAACACTCGTTATGTATCTCAAGGACCTACTGTTGGAAAGTTAGGGAACGAATTTGTGCCTTCGTAAGCTTTCCTTTATCTTTTTATTTTTATTATTATCATGTTGGTATCTCTACACTTTGCTTTGTCTAGATAGAGATATTGGAATTACTGCTTTGTCTTTAGTTTGAAGTTGTACTAAATCATAACTACCGACCGTGGAACATTGTAAAACATCTTCTCTAAAAAAAGAGAGAAGGCTGAATGTGACACACCCCGAATCCATTAATCATAGTGTACATGTAAATACTTGATTAGTTTTACTTGTTTCTGAAAGAAGTAAGAAGGGCGCCTCCCCTTTCTGAGAGGAGAGATTACATCTCACATAGTTGTGGCTAAAGTCCTAGTTGTGTAATCTGTTGAAAAGTTGATTACATAATTTTCACCCAACAAGTTTATACTGCAATATACCTTCTGAATTGATCACCTACACAAGTCGTTAAGAAGATGACTCTTGAAGAAGCCTGGTCAGGAAGTAAGCCTAAGGTGGGCCATCTGAAAGTCTTTGGTTCTATAGCTCATGTATGGATTCCAAAAGCCAAGCATGCCAAGTTGGACTCCAAGAGCCATAAACTTATGTTTACTTGATACAGCGACAATCACAAGGCATACAGGTTGATTGATGTGGAGACAGATCGTCTCATTTTCAGTCGTGATGTTGTGGTTGATGAGACACCGGTCCATTTCTTCCTACTACCAGTCTTGAGGATCAGCCTGTGAAGGCTTCTGATGAGGGTGTATGTCTTCCTCTTAGTTCCCTTGATGGGAGGGCTTCAAAGCATTCTGACTCTGAAGATGAGGAGTCTACCGGTCATAATATAGCACCACCTGATTTTCCTCAGGACTCACATCCAAATGACTTTGTTCCAAAAATCCCAGGAGATGTTGTTTCTCCTATTCCAAATGTTGGTACTTCTACTCATCAGCCTAAGTGGTGGCTCAAGACTATCGGAGATCTTCATGATGATGAACTCATTAAGGGAAGATCAGCTTGCAGAAAGAGCAAGCAACAAAACACAGTCAATTATTCTCTTATGGCCAACATCCACAGCATCTATGAGCCTCAAACATATTTCCCAGAATGGGAAAAGGCTATGGAGATAGAATACCATAGTCTTCTGAAGAATCACACTTGGGTTCTTTCTGATCTTCCTCCTAGGAAGAAACCTATCAACTGCAAACAGTTCATTAGATGGATGTCAAGAGTGCCTTTCTCAACAGTGAGTTGCAGGAAGAAGTCTACATGACGCAACCTCCTGGTTTCAAGGTTGCTAGCAAAGAGCATCGGGTATGTAGGCTCATAAAAGCACTCTATGGGCTGAAACAGGCTCCTCGTGCATGGTACATCAAGATTGATCAATACTTGGTTGATCATGGTTTTCAACGTAGCCCTTCTGACTCTAATCTGTATGTCAAGCACTCTGGTGATGATATTTTGTTTCTTGTTGTCTATGTTGATGACTTGATCATTACTGGCAGTTCAACACATTTGATTGCAACAATCAAACAGGATTTGTGTCACGCTTTTGACATGACAAATTTGGGGGCTTCTCCATTATTGTTTGGGTATGGAGGTTTGGCAGACCGCTAGTGGAATTTTTATCTCTCAATCTAAATATTCCAAAATTCTGCTTGAAAAATTTCGGATGCAGGATTGCAAACCTGCCTCCACACCTATGGAGAAGGGACTGAAGTTATCAGCCAAATCTGATTCACCTCCGATCAATGAAACGACATTCAAGCAACTAGTGGGCAGTCTCATCTACCTCACTGCCACTAGACCTAACATCAGTTTTGTTGTGAGCTACATTTCTCGCTTCACGACAACTCCAAAAGTTGATCATTTGGTTGCAGCGAAGCGAGTGTTGAGATATGTTAAGGGCACTTCAAAATATGGCATTTTGTATAGCAAGTGCTAGGATCCAAAGCTGATTGGTTATATCGATTCAGATTGGGTAGGTTCAGTGGATGATAGAAAATCCACTTCTAGGTATGTATTCAGTTTAGGTACAGGTGTTGTAACATGGACCAGCAAGAAGCAACAGGTAGTGGCTCTTTCCTCGACTGAAGCTGAATATCGAGGAATAGTTAAGGCAGGATGTGAGGCAGTTTGGCTCTGTAGGATGCTTTCTGACATGCACATGTCACAAGAAGGACCTCCCTTGTACACTAATAATCAAGGGGTGCTCAAACTGGCCAAAAATCCAATCTTCCATGAACATACCAAGCATGTCGAGCTTCATTGTTACTACATCCGCAAGCTGGTAGAAGATGAATCAGTTCAGCTGCAGTATGTTCCGACAACAGATCAGACTGCAGATATTCTCACCAAGTCTTTGAGCCCAGATAAGTTTCTCAAATTCAAGGGGCAACTTGGTGTTGTTGACAAATTGACCATTAAGGGAGGGTGTTAGAATATTATATCTCTATATTGTTAATGGTCAATAATAAATGTAATTAGGTAGAGGTTGTTAGACATCTTAAATGTCTACAGCTGTAGGTAGTTGAAGTAGCTAGACTCATTAATATCTACAATGCTTTGTAATTTCTATATATTGTAATCTTTTCTTCTTGTTAAGCAAGTAAGCAAGTAATGGAATTACCAGTTCATTTCAGAACATGATTGTGCTTCAATTGCCGAGGACTAAAATATGTTGAGGCAAAGAATCCCAAGCACCTAGATTGGACAGGGGCGTCTGAATTCTCTAGACTTAGTTTATTTTTGTAACTTTCAATATTTTTCAGATTCCCCTCCTTCGTTCTTTGTTCCTCGAGCATCTTCTGCCATTTCTCAATTTGTGTAGTTTTTGAGACCTTGAATCTGACACCTGTCAGTTGACCATCCTCCATTGATGACCTTGGAGTTCCTGTTTTAGCTTATGAAAAAGCAGAATAGACCCACCAGAGATAAACTAATCTTTTGACAATTCTGACTGGACCAACCAGATCACAAAGTATTTTAAACCAATCAAAATCAGTTTAAGCCCTGGAAGCAGAAATTCTATTTTTAGAAAATTTTGCCAACATCTACTTGAGAAGAAACCCAGAAAAAGTCTATTTTTAGAAACTTGCTATTTTTAGAAAATTTCCTAAAAAGTAGGGCTGAAAAACTGAGATATGGGTTTTGCAAATAAGGTTCCTCTGAAGGGACCTAGATCATCAGATTTTGAAAATTTTAAGTTTTTGACCAACATGCATGACATGCAAATTTCCATTTTCTAACCTTTTTGACAATTTTACAAGACTTTGACCATTTTTACAAAATGCCTTAATGAAGCAAAATTTTTAATTTTGGGTACAATATTAATATTATTAGTGGCCATTCATAGGTTAGCTGTTCTTTTTCCAAATGATTATGTGTTGAATCTGAAATGAATATTATTTATTTACATTAACACCAAGTTGAGGTTGTTTTTGGTATAGCGGTACCCCCTTCGGGCTGATTGCAACCTTTTTCATATTTAGAAGGAGTGCAGCTATCTAAAATATTGGCCACACCATATTTATTTGGTCATGGGCCCCATCCTTATTAAGAAACCAAGAATGCTTTTGTGAGGAAATTTGATTATGCTTGAGTGATAAAAATAATGCTGCCATACAATTTCCTCTTGAGCGATTCATCGATATCATCTACTAACAATAGTCTTTGAGTGCAGTTCTGCCATTGCAAAGAGGTACGAATTATAAAGTGTTACCACAGTTTCAATCACATACCCTAAATCTCACTCATTTACCCTGAAATTTTCTAAGTATAGGTTATGTTGGCCTTTTCCTAAGTTTCATGAATCTGGTCGGTCTACGGCAAGGTTATTATAACCACTTCTTGAGCCAAAGCCTTTATGAAAATGTTCAGTTTGTTCTTTTAATCTAGGTTTTTGAAGTATTGTCTGCCTCCAACAAAGTTCTTATAACTACTCCAAGAGCCGCTTATGCAAAGAAAAGCGAATGCTAGGAAAGTTTGATTTTGGAACTCATAAAAGGTTTGGAAACCTTTGTCGGTCCCCAACAAGGTTTCACAAACCTCCTCATTGACCAATAATGAAAATGCTTATGCAAATTTTTTTAAAGCAAGGTTAAAGAAGATTGTTAAGTAGCAAAATCAGAGGTTATTATAACCATAGTGGACTCCGACGACGTACGTGAAACTTCTCCGAAGGTCGATGTCATTTCAAGAGCGGTACTTATCAACTATGAACAAGCATGCTTAACCATGTAATAATGTAAAGGTGTCGAATACGAAACAGTAACATAAACCAGAGCCTATTATAAACTTAGGAACAAGAGAGTAACATTCATAGAGAAGACAAACACAAATCATGGAAATACAAAATTCTTTATATATATATATATTCGGATATATACGAATATATACGACATTACATTGATCATGTTTACATTTCAAAATGGGTAATTCCAATGCATCTTTTCAAACACAAAGAATGAAGATAAGGATGCAAATCCCTTCCACCACCTCCGGCATGTGTTCAATTTGTGCTAGCGAGAACCAATTTTCATTGGACTACACAAAATGGGAAAAGAGTGCCATATCATTTTGCTCAAGTCCAGCATGAAGTAGAGCAACCGCCTCTTTAGTGAGGTCGTGGTGAAGCGTCGTCGCAATGCAAATAGCATCGCCCACTAAACCAGCCCTTGGAAATGCATCAGCCCCCTAATGGCCGCTCTCACCTTCATCCAGTACTTTGGCCGAACCAGGCGCTCTGCAGCCCATATTCCCCAGTCCCTCTTGCCAGAAGTACGAATCAAATTATATACGAAGTGCTCCAGAAGCTCAGCATTGTGTACATGAGCACGACTCAGGAAAGTTTCTCCAATAACCTTCCTGAGTACACCTTCTTCAACATCATTATGAACCAAGAAGACATCCCTCAATTGGTCTATCACCAACCTTTGGAATTAATTACACTTCACATCTTCAATTGTGATAAAATCACACTTGGAGGAAGCATCGCTCTCAGTGCTCACCATCACTGAACAATGAAATTGAAATGATGAAAATGAAGGTAATTCCCTTGGAATTTATAGAATAGAGATGGCATGGTTGGTGAGCTATGTGGATGATTTTCTTGGGAATAATTAACACTTGTAAGGACATAAATGTTGCCTCAAAATTTAACGAAGACAGCTGTCAATGTGACATTATTACATTAAATTCTTGAGTTCAACTAGCTGAAATCTTAAGTTGCCCTATTCGTTGAGATGGTTCACACGAGCATAATCACATAATAATTTATTTATTAAATGAAAATTCTGGAAATTGCATGCCATTTACATGTACAACATGCCACAAGGCCAGCATACCGACAAGAATGTTTCAAATGCCTATCAAAATCAAATTGGGAAAAGGAATGTAATAATGACTAATTTAAAAGCAGTCATAAATATTCTTCTTGTATTGGTTTCTCTAAATTTCGGGGGGTAGTTTCACGAAACCATCACTTGATGTGATGGTTCTTGCATTAATGGTCAAGATTCAAGGTTAGCGCTTTATAAAATCATGTTTGTAAGACTCTTGAGGGGTCCGAAATTCTTTTCTAGATTACACTGTGATGTAATGGAGGGAACAAGGAATAATTTTAATTGAATTTTAATTCCAAACTATTCTTTTTCTGTGAGCTTAGAATTACGAATGTGATGTGCATATTGAATAAGTCTGTTGGTTGAGGCAATATTTGAAGTTTATTTTCTATGAAAGATAGCTTCTTGATGTTACGTTCGCTTGTTTGGAATTAGGATCAATTCTTTTGGAACAATATTTATCTGCTATCATGGTTCTAGTCTTTGTGCTAGGGGGTTAATGGCTTTACTTAGTTCATCACACTAATTTCATATTTATGGATTAGTGTTAGTTCACCTTTTTCCACTTTCTAGTCAAAAGCGTACTCTATAATGGTTAGTTATAGTCCTTGAGGGAGTTGTACCTCAATAAAAATTCAGAGGAAAGTCACAAATGAAATTGTGATCTTTCCTTCTTGTTAGTAACATTGACCTTGTTGTAACGGGCTATAGAGTTGATATTGATACTTTTCAAATAAGGCCAATCCATTTGCTAACATAAAGGAAGGTCACTTACTATATATTTGAATCTTGGGTTGTTGGTATAGGCGATTAAAAGGGAATCGCAACCTTGAAAAGGTTACTAATTTTAACTTTCTTTACCTTCCCATTCATTTCAAAAGGCATTTGGACCTTCAAGGGGAGTTGCATATTTGCACTGTGATCTTTATTTCATATTTTGGCATGATATTTCTACAAATAAAAATCAATACTTCAACAAAGCAGAATAATAATTTTCATTTTAAGTATTTTATGCAGTTTACTACTAGAAATATTATAAGTTCAAAAGTGAATTTAAATATTGTAGGTCAAGATGGCTATGCCACCACAACATTAAAAATCACTTTCACTTTTGGTATTTTATATTTCTAATGATAATCTGTGCAGTACTCCGCCAAATTCAGTATTGATTTAATATGGAAGGCTTGCCACCAAAAAATACTACATTAATTCTAGATTTTGGTAGCAATACTATTGAGTTGAGCAACTTGCCAACAACAAACATTATTTGTAATAACCAGTCCAATCCCTTTCACCATATGTTCTCACATTGCCCCCATCAGGATCATGGTGATCAAAAGGTGTTAAGGTTGCATGCATTGTCCATTTTGACTTTATAAAAACAGAAAAATATTCAATTTGAGACATTACAGCAGCTTGTAGAAGAAGAGATGCCCATGATGGAAGAGATGGAGAAACAACCTAATGGAGGAAATGTAGCAATGGTGTTTCTGTTAAAGGACATGAAAGTGGAGTTGGTGCAAATTGATGCTAGTGAGAAGTGACAATAGAGGATGGATATCTACATTATGAGAATAGCTTGAGATGGTATCAAATGTAGAAGTTTCATATATGGGACTTGAGGTGATTATGAATTAGGAATATGGGATCTTGATCCAGGGAGGGCAAAAAATTTTTAAAATAAAGAAAAATTTATGGATGAATCATTTGACTCCATCATGGAGATTAAGTTGATCCCAGAGGAATATTTTGTACCTAAGAAAAAGGTAATACATTTGTGGAAAAGGGGAGAACCTAAGGGAGGTGTTGAAATGGAAGAAGTGATGAATGAGGAAAGGAGAAAATTTTGTGGAGGATGGATGGTGGGGGCCCAAAAACCACCAGAAAATGGATAGAGAGGAGAAGAAAAATTTGGTGGAGGGTGACAGAACACAGGCCAACCAAAAGCTAGAAGAGGCATAGGAAGAGAAGCACATTTCCTCTACGGTGCCTATCTCTAGTGATGGGGCATATTGATGTTCGTTCGCAAACAAAAAGGGTGCTTCTACCACCTACCCATAATTTGTGAGCACTTTTCTCACAAACTCTTACCTATGGTGTTTGATGCAAAAGCATCTCAAGGGTCCAATGACCAACATCAACCAAAAATATTTTTTGTTGCAATTTTGGGTTTTTGTGGACTAAACGTATGTTTCTAAGTGGAAGAGGCAATCTCTAATCTTCAAAAATTCAAATTCAAGTGTTTTACATCTCATTTGGACAGTCACCTTTGGTTGGAATCTTTGAGGGCCCATTTGACACTTGTTCAAAGCTCGTGACACTTAATAGAAGCAGAAAGGTGATAATTTCTCATAAAGGTGCTTGGGGAAGTGGGTCACATGCATGTTGTTGCTTATTCAATTTGCATGTTTGGCATTCATTAGCATGCCTTTGACCTATATTGAGGCATTCATGTGTGGAGGAGTTCAAACCAGAAAGGAATCTTGCATACTTGCCTTTAAGATGGTAACTAGGTGGAGAGAGTTACATGGATAAATGGTGCTAGCTTTGGAAGGATTTATTGGGGAGGAGTTACACTGTGAGTCCATCCTTGAAACTTCTAGATTTGAATGTCACATTGGAAGAATGAAGATAAAAAGCAAGAGGAGTTGAGAAAGGTTAGCTTCCAGGGATTTTAGGGAGGCTCAAGATTGGTCATTGGGTTGTCTAGCAACACTTTGTGATGTTGCAGTTATTTTGCATGTTCCCAATATGCAAGTTTGAGAAGCTTAGAGGAAAGACTATGCCAAAATTGCCAATCACTTTTGACTAGTTTATAGTTTTTGTTGAGAACTGGATCTCTTAATTTAGATTTCATTTTTAGATCCGTTTTGTATCAGTTGGGGGACTGTTAATCAAATTCCTTCATGGAGTTGTCATGTAATTTGGTGAATCTCTGATAATGAAACACTTTCCTACATCTTGTTTGCTCATGAATTTTCTCTAAATCAACTAGTCTTGGGAGTGGATTTTTATCATTTTATTTTCTGTTTCTAATCCATCAATTGTTGGATTTTAAGTGTGTTATAAATCTGTAATAAACCAGCAAACATGAATGTGAAGGACTTCAAACAACAGTGTAGAGTTTCATCTTGCATAGATTTCATTTTGGAGTCTAGTGGTGGTAATTTGAATCCAAGGTTCTAGACTTTGTGGCAAGGTCTCTTGTTTCAGTTTAGTGGGAGTTGTAAGACCTTGGTTGACCTTATCAATGTGTTTTGTGAAGCCTTGCTGCAAGGGAAAGGTTGCCGTTCACTTGGCTCCATACCCTTGACTGCATCATTATGGAATCTATGCTTTCTCTTGATTTTATTCAGTCATACTAAATGCTGTCCTATAGTACTTATTGCTGCTTACTGCTGTCCTAATTGATATGCCTTCCTATTTTGTTTTTATATACAACATACCCAAGAACTATAAGCTTGAACTCATAATAAGGATAACCAGTACTTTCAGCCGAATTGACTCATATAGTGCTGGTTTTTGTAAGATGTTCTCATTTAAATATATTTATATATAATTCCATCGTCAAAAAAGTGTAACTTATTGTTCACTTCTTAATATGATTTGCTTTTTCTCATAAAGAAAAATAAATAAATGAATAACCTCATCTTTTGCATTGTGCTCAAATGAATGTACTTGCACAGAAGTATAGATAGATGCATCAATTTTGGGTACAATAGCTCTATAAGTATTTATATATATTTAGAATGAGAAGCATGGAATAAAAGAAAATTCCTGTTTGCAAGAACTTACAGGTACAGATCTGAAGGCTTTTCCACCAAATCCACCACCTACTCTTCTTGTTATAACACGCACATTATTAATAGGAATTCCTAGGCACTTTGCAATACTTGTTTGTAAAATACAAGGATTCTGACATGAGCTGTAGACTACCATGCACTCATCTTCGTCTGGAACAGCTAATGCAGTCTGGTTTTCTAAATAAAAGAAATACTGAGAGCCAATTCTGACCCGTTGAAACAACTGTTCAAGTTAGACATGAATTTACAGAATTATTCTCCCTGTACTCTAAAGGGCGTCTTCTTGTTGTCCCATTACAGACCTTAAGATTGATATATGGTTCAATTACTACTACAATAAGCAATACTTAGAGTGTTAAATTATCCACAGAGCAAGAAGCTGAATATTCTAAAAGTAACCTCTGCAGATTCAATCTTATGATCTGCTTCTGACATTCCTTTAGTAAAATCTCCTATGGGCTTTGGAGCCCACCATTCTGGAACTTGAAAGAAACTTTCTTTTTCTCTGGCATCTTCCACAGATAGAATTGGAGGACCTAATGTCTCACAATCATAGTCTACAGTCACTTTATCAGCTGCCCTTTTGGCATCATGCCAAGTATTTGCAACCTAATAAAATGCAAGAAAAAATTGTAAATCAAATGAAGAGAATGTCTGAAACTTTCAAAAAAAGGAATTTTAGATGTGATATTCAATCAGACTTGTGGTAACCAAATGCTTAAGTAAGTGTAGCATTAAAAATTTAAAACAGTAGTCTATCTTTTGTATGAAAATGGAAATAATTTTGACAATTCCACAAGAAAATCCTTGTAATATAATTACCATAAGACCTATTGGTTGACCAATGCACTCTACAGTATCTCCAGCAAGTAGAATTTCTCCACCAAAAAGTGCTTCAGCTCCTATGTTTCTTCCTTGTTTAGGAATATCACTTGAAGATATATAGGAAACAACACTTGGAGATTCCAACACATGTTCTACATTAACCTTTTTAATCATTGCCAAAGCCTTTTTGCTGTATACATATGCCCCATATAAGCAATTTTTTGGAGAAGGCATGTCATCTACATATACAGCTTCTCCTGCACATTTTGCAGGAAGTGTCAGGCACAATGAAAAGCAAAATTCAGAAAAGTAAAATCATACAACATCATTACTCACTATATTTGCTGATCACATATATGCAATCCAGCAGTGTTACAAGACTCACCCAGACTTGATGAGTCCCAAGGTGAGCAAGTTAAAACAAGGCCCAAGGACTCATGAACTAGGCACCCAGCAAAACCCAACTGGTAGACTCGGCCAAGTTTATGAAAACCAGTAGGGAAAAAAAAAGCCATTAAATTTTGAAAATGCTTTAGTGTAAAAGCATTAAAGTCAAGCATTTTTTGAAGGGTTTGGAGGACTTTTGGAGATTGGTTAAAAGCGATAAAATTATGAAAAATGGGCTTCCCCCAGACCCCATGAGGGGCATTGCCCCTTGAGCCCACTGGGGGCACTACTCCCAAATCCCTGCTCTAGTTTTAAAAAACAAAATAATGAAAATCTTTTTGGAACATGTTGGATAGAAGAGCAACACTTTTTTTTTTGGATTTTTTCTAATTAAATTTCTCGTAATTAAATTACATTTATACTTATAGTTGTCTACGCAAACTATATCCTAAGTAGTGCTCCTAAGGTTGTAGCAACATTTGCAGACTTATTTGAAATAAAAGAACATGACTCGACATAGAGTTAGCAACATTGGGCTGAGGGAGACAAGCTCCCTTCTACCATAGTTCATGACTCCATATTGTAATTTTTGTTTTTGATGCCATGGATATCAATATCCATGAGTTTTGTGCAACTTAAACACTTGACAATATTTATATATCTAAAAATGTTGTTTCCTTTAGCTAAAATCCACTTTTATACTCGTGATTGATGCATACTTGTGTATGTGATCAAAATAGCTTCTATTTAATTAGTTTATTGTGTCTTTAACATTTATTTATTGAAGAGTGCACAATGCAAGTTTTAAATCCTTAAAAATCTCTATATTTCATGGTTTTTCAATTTGCCGAGTCTGCATCGAGTCCAAGTCCAGGTCAAAATCAATTTTCCAAGTCTGAGTCTTGTAACTATGATTTCATTATTAGAAAAATGACCATTCCCTTTCAGTTCCTCATTGCTGCAAATTGTGAGTGTAGAATGAGCAAAAACATATAGTGCCATATTAAAGTAACTTGTCTTTTTAGTTGAATTTTGTATGACATGTAGATTGGAACTTTAATTGTTGGCCCCTCATGGAAAGGGGTGCCACACTTGGAAGAATCTCCTTGGATAACAAACTATGCCACTTATTATGATGACTATAATAGAGCATTGATATGGGTGTTACATGATGGACTAGGAAAAGCATCTTGGACTTCTGTTCCAGGCAGTGTACTCGAGCATCTTGAAGAGGAGTTACACTTCCAAATAAAGTACCTAGTTTAACTAGTCAAACAGTGGGAGTTACATTTGCATGCATGAAAGGTGGTGCTTTGGTTTGAATGGTTCTCTTGATCATGACTCAAATGCCCTCTTCACAAGACCATGGTTGTGTTGAAACCAAATGTGGTTTCTTGGATGGTTTATCACCTATAATTATAGGCCTTGGGATAGAGGTTTAGTATTGCATTGGAAGGAATTGCAGGTTTAGAGTGTGGGATTGGCTATAGGTATCCTGCTGAAGTGTTGACATTGGTGCTGAATCATTTGTTGGGGCATCTCATTGTATTGTCAGACTTGTTCAAAGTTAACATAGTGGGATCCACATTTGAGGCTGATTTGTTATCCAAAAGGGTTTTCCCAAGATACATCTAGAGTCATTATTTCTCTGCTAATCTTTCTTGTTACTTCTTCTATTCTAATTTCAGTTTGTATAAGTCTGATTCTGATTTAGAGCAGAAAGATTCAATCCTATTTTATATTCCTAATTGAAGTAGAAACTATTAGAGACATTGTAAAATCAACTAAGGCAAATCTTTAAAAAAATATCTTGTAAAAGAATAGATAGATTTCCCCTATTGTTGAAGCACAAATGACTTCAATGTTGTGGAGAATGTATATCATGATGTGTTGTGGACAGCAACTCAAGAGGTGATGCAGCCACCAAGGCCTTACTTTAAGATTCTTTGCTTGGTAGATGGGGATAAACTCCCTAAGGGGTAAAATTATGAGGCCAAGGAAGTTGTAATGTCCCCAAATATTTGGTTTGAGCCTTGAATAATTGGAAATAATTCTTTTATGTCTCAATTAATTTTTTATTTGGCTAGGTGGACTTGGGAATTAATTTTCCATAATTTATTATTAATTGTTGTGGAGCCAAAATATTTTTTTTAACTTTTCTATGAAGGTGGGCGGCCCCTTTTGGGAATAAAGGAGGGACAAAATGTAATAAAATAATAATTATTATGTCCTTAAGTGGTATGCCCTGATTGGGAAAATAAGAGGGAAAAGATTTCACATTTTAAAGGGGAAATTGGGGGCCCAAGGGTCGGCCCAGTTGGAGGAAAACGACAAGTTTGATATAAATACTAGATCATTGAGGAGGCATTTGATCATTCAGAATATTATCTTATTCCTTTTGGTCTGCAATTTATTTGCATCATATTCCAAGCATGAAAACCCTTCAGGATATAAGGTGAATTGGACGAAAACCTAATCCATCTTGGGAAGGCTTCATAACGGAGGTCTACTTGCATTTCATTGGAGATATTCGTGGAATGGAATAGCAGATTGCAAATCAGATTTTAGGACAGCAGATTTGTGGTGTTTGTGCTACATTGAAGCTAGGGTTTTGGCCCTAGGTTGGAGCGCCACATTGTAGGAGAAGGGCTATTTGCATGGGAGGGCGAATTTGGGAATTTTGAGGAGTTTTAGGGTTTGATTTTTGCATCAGATTGGAGCAGACCTGTTCACCATCTTGGAGCAGCCTTAGATCATCACCATTGAGCAGAATTTCACATCTTTTGGAGCAACATTCAGAGCAGACTTGTGTGCCACCCTTGTAGGATCCATTTCTTGGCATTTTAGTGTATTTCCTTGCACTAGGTTAGCCCTAAGTAGATCGCTGAATTTTTGGAGGGCACATTGGTTCTTGGACGCCACCTTTTCATTGATTAGGGTGTCAAATCCCTAAACCCTAGTAACAGACTTAGTGCCATCTTTTTGGAGGTTTGAGGAGCATCAATTCATCAATCTTTGGTATGTACAACCTATGTATTAGGTTCTGATTTAATCAGCAGCATTCCGGGCATTTGTGTCATGTGGAGCCCTTGATTTGAATGTGATAATCAGACTTTAATCTTCTGATTTATAGCAGCAGACTTCCAGTCAGAAAATCAGACTTATGCATGTCATTTGATGAGTCTAATTTGTGTATTTCATGGTGATATGAATGTCATTGTATAGCATCTTTTGCCATCATTATTTTGTCATGTTTGGATATGGATTTGTTTGCTATGATGACATGTTTAAAATCAGAATCTAGGGTTTGGAGCAGAAAATCAAAGTGCAGAAATTTAGGGCAGAATTCTGAGTTTGAAATCAGAAATTTTAGGGCAAATCCTAGTTGGGATATTTCAGAAGTCATTAGGAGATCCATATCAGAGCAAGGAAAGGCTTTAAGATTAATTTTAGTTAATTTCAAGCAACACATATACAAAAACGGAAAATCCATTTTCCATACAACGTTCACCTTCGGATTACTTTAGCTTCTCGATTGCTATTAAAACCATCTGCACAAAAGACCGTCTTGTGAGGATTAATTGTTTCATTTCATCTAGAATAACTAGCTCCATAGCAGTGATGCAGATTGTAGGTATTGATAATTAAAAATCCAAATGGACAGGACATTACCTGATGCCTGAAGCTCTGCAGCTACTTTTGAAGAAGGCTGGCCCACTGGATGATACTCGAGATGAAACTCCATAGTTTGTTTACCACTTGTAAGACTTTTCGGTTTACAAGACCAATTCATAGTGCTGGGAGTAATCCCACTCTGGCTACTGTTCACTTCTCAAGAATCAATAATGCAAGGAGGAACCATATTCTTTACAAAAGGACAAAAGAAGTCAAAAAGAAAACCAACAGCCACACTTTGCCTGTAAACAGATTTTGAGGTACCTTCCACAGGAATGATATGTACTTTAAGCATTTCTATTGCCTCAAGAAGAATAGATGGTGATATGACTTTATCAACTAAGAATTCTTCTATGCTTATAGCCCTTTTTGCATGCTTCACCCCAAATGCACCAAAAGCAAGCCGAAGACTCCTTGCAATTTGATGTCCTTGAGGTTTATTGAGTGAAATTTGAGCGAAGAGAGCAGCATTAGCATATGACACTGCATTACCAAGCGGACGAGGGGCTCCCCTATATGTTTTGAATAGTTTTTCATAACATTCAACACTACCATTGATGTCAATATCTTCAACTCGATTACTAACTTTATTCCAGTATGGAATGCATACTGATAGCAACAGTGTCCCTGAATCAAGACAAGGTTTATCAAGGAATTCTTCCATGGTTAACACAGACTCTATTTTCTCAGTTGAAATAATTTTGACTGTTGCAATAGCTCCAAGGAGAATGGTCGCAATATCTGAATCAAATGACAATTTCTTGGCCATAATTAAATTACCACCAACACTAGCTGTATTTCTAATAAATCCAGAGGCCACCTTTTTTAGGTGATTAGCAATGCTTTCAAAGATTAAATTTCTAGGATAAATTGGTTTCCCACGATCCAAAATATCATTTGTATCCTCCAAGACTTCAATAAGCTTGGCAATGGTTACAGCTGCTCCAATTTCAATCCCAAATTTATGTCTTCTAATAATCTGTAGCTCTGGGATATTACTGATATCACAAAAACTTTAGGTCTTACATTTTTGTAGATCCCAGCACTAGTATTACCTACAACCAACTTAGGTTCAACATTTTCCTTGGCAGTTTCTTTCAAAGTTCCCAGAGTCTCTTCCCAGTTGGATGGTCTAATCCAAACATGACGTTCTCCATCGAACTCATCCTTAAAAGCAAAATTCAATGTGGGTGTTCCAGATTCTTCATACTTTTGGCTACAGAATTTGGGATTTGTATGGACTGCAGCTTGATCGTATTTAGGAAGTTTACTTGGGTCCGGGAGTTCTTGTTTTTTCCAAAAGGCGTTGAGACCCAAGTCTTCCAAATCAACATCTGCTGCAAAACTTTTACACACGTCAGCAATGGGTCTGTAACCAGTACACCTGCACAAATTGTCTGCAATGGATTTTTCTGCTTCCAAAACTGAAAGATTTGAAAACCCTTGTCTAAGTTCATGTGTTCCTTTACTTTTGGCCTGACGAAGAGCACCATAAAGTGACATGCACCATCCTGGAGTGCAGAACCCACACTGTGATGCATGAAAACCTGCAATCCTTTTGTGGATAACATGATAGCCGTCCCTGCAATTCCCAAGGCCTTCAGAAGTTGTGATGGAACAACCATCTATAGAACCCAACAGTGTCAAGCAAGAACTTATTGAAAATCCGTCTATCTTCTCTGAATTAGCGTTGTATTTTGATAAGAATACCACACAAGCCCCACACCCACCTGCAAACAATTAGATTACTTCAGCCCAAATTGGCATTTAGGAGTGTATCTACTACTTCAGGTTATTCTCATATGAGTGCCCAGTTTTAGAACCAATTCTCCAAAATTTGTTTAATTGCTTTACTTATTTATGATTTTATTAACTTCTCAGCTTAATTTCCATCCATTACAAATACATGAGTTAAAAAATGGAAGTGTGGTGTATCCTTTAAATTCATTCTTTTCTCAATTTAAGCTCCACTATTACAAATATAGGAGTTAAACTGGAATTGTGTTGCATTTGCTACTCTATTTAAGTTACAAGCTAACAAATCATCTGTCAATGAAGTGTTTCGTGGGTGAAACTATGTACAAGCAGTCTCTGCTAAAACTAGAACACCGCGTTCTCTAAAACGAACAAAAGAAAAAGCAAGAAAAGAAATAGTCATATAAAGCAAAGTAGAGGTTTCAGAGAATCCAATTTGAATTAAAATTTTATCGATGATGAGGCCCACCTTCTCCACAGCCAAGTTTAGCTCCTTTGTACTCAGTATGATAACGAAGATAAGAGAACAGAGTAGTTAATGGGTGTATTTGAGACAGATCTACTTCTCTTGTCTCTCCATTCAGAACAAATTCCAGATATCTTGAATTTGCTTTCGCCATCAAAGTAGGAAACTATTCTTTTCGAATAGTATAAATTCGAAGGAACTTAAAAATATTAAAGATTCGACGGTCTAACGTCATTAAAATTCATTCGGTCTCATAAACTGATAGTCTTGTGGAGTCATTAAATTTCATTCATTCATTCAGTGCTTATCGGCTCCAGGACTAAGAATGTATTTGAATAAAACACCGGGAAGAGCAATGAATTTCTTTCTGCTTTTCCTTGTCTACTCCTCCACTACGATTTTTGCTTTTTTGTTTTTTTTTTGGCGGATTTTGGAATGTGGGCGTCCAGTGTCGAGGCATTATGAATGAATGAATGAAAGATTTTAATGACGTCCACGAGACTAAACAGCCTATGGGACCGAGACATTCAACAACTTAGTTTGTCTCCAGACTCTTCTCCAGATCAGATCTCCTGCTATTAATTTTGACTAGGAGGCTAGCCGTCTGATTTATCTTATCCCCCTCAAATAACTGCTGCATATTGCCCACATCTGAAATACTTGAGTACTGATTACGGATATTTTCGTACGCTGTGCATTCCATGACGAAGTGCCACTCCGTTTCCACCACTCCCTTATTACAAAATAAGCACGTTCTTTCTTCCCAAGTTTCCTTAGGTGTCTTCCACCTACCAGTCTCACATCTAAGATGGTGGGACCCCGTTCTCAATTGAGCAATTAATAGCCTCGCTTTCCCTTTAATAGTTGCACCTAAATATGGTTTTTCACCATGTTCCTTTGCTGGGTTAAACTCTTTAATGTAATATGTTTTTTTTCGTCCGATCTGATTTGACCACATGGCAGTCCTGAATTTTTCCTTCACATAGATTTTTATTTCACTGTTGGTGTCAGGACACTCATGTAATTTGATGTTCCACTTGTTCAGCCACTTGATGTTCTGTTTCATCCATGTTTTCTTTCTTCGGACTAGAATCTCCTCCATGTTATATCCATTATGAAATAATGGATATACGTGCTCTGCTTGTGGACTTGTTCGGCTTAAATTATTTGGTGGCAGGCCAACGTGTAAAGTTTCTCGTACAAAATGCGGTTAGTTAAAAGATGAAAAATACAGTCTTCTATCCCAACAAAACGCACCCATGCCTATCCATTATATGTTTATCACCATCTGCTTACATGGTATTTCTTTTTTTAAATATAAGTAATTATAGGAGAGGACCCAATAGTTGAGCATGTTTCAATAGTTGTGATAGTAGTTGTTTATATAATGCCAATAATTGTGACTTGACTACCCATAATTAAACAAAATGTATTCGTTTGATCTAAAAAGTAACCAATCATGTGATGCCACATCAGCATTCAACTATCCATGATGTGAATGCACAAGTATTGGTAGCACTTTTTTTTTGGGCCTTTTTAGACACCTTGACAAAAAGCATGCTGATGTGGCATCATATTTGATGATGTGGCCCTGAAACGAAAGTTATAAGTAGGGGACTTGCCAAGTAAGTTGCTGTAAAAAATTGGGAGTGATTTGAAATTTCCACGTAGGATAATTAGAAGCGCAAAGTTAGGGTGCACAACTACTGGGTCCTCTCCCCTACTAGCAATTGCACCTTGGTGTGCAATGGGTACGCCGAAGAGGTGTGGAAGGTCAATTAGGAAAAAAATTGGTCTATTTTTTCATACATTTTGCAAGTCAATTGGTAGGTCATTTAATAAATGATATTGTTTTTGCAATAACGATCTTAATGGACAAGTGATAGCTTCAAATCATCTATGCATCCTCTTACAAGATTCCAAACATAATTAAAATAAAACTTTTGAATGAGGAAGATAATCATGCTCCATTACCAATAGGTTATGTTATGTTTACAATAGAGAGAGGAAGAGTAGATATTGAGAAAAGAGAGATCAATACTTAAATTTGCATCTATAACATTTAAACAAAGGAGAAGGTAGGCAAAGGTTTTTGAGACTCATTAAATTGTGATAGATGTCATACTCTATTATAAAGCTCCTATTTAGGAAAAAGTAAGGAGAAGGTAGTCAAAGGTTTTTGAGACTAACTTTATACATGTTGATTGTATTTGATTGAAAGTTTCCAAAGACTTTTCAACAAATCCATTTTGTGCATAGTCTATGGTCGTAGAAAGCCATGAATTGTACTAAATAATTTTCTCTAACATAATTTGATCACTTTGAGTTGACAAGTGCCACCCATTAGATTCAAGTTGACAATGTGGATTGTGTGATTTGTCTCCAAGTAGTATAGTTTGCATGTCACAAAGCTTCATTACTTCTAACCCAAAAAATGAAGGGTGAAGTTCTTTCTAGTTAATGCAATGACATTGACCTGAGTGTAGGCCAATATGTAGGTATGATGGATACCATATAGCATAGAATTAGTTTTCATGAATAATTTTTAGTTGTTAGCTATGTTGTATTGTATATTTTATCTTGATACTAATATAATTTTGTGATGGTAGAAATGGGCCCTTCTTTTGTAATGAGATTAAATGTTCATAGTTTTTAGTATGTTAAATTCTATTTCATTGTTATGCTGGTGCATATGTACTGGAAGAATTATCACCTATCAAGATTAGAAATTAGTTGTATCAAAGCAACTCTTAGGAAAGCAATAGCCACGAATGTAGATCCAACTTGTTCTTTTGAACAAAACATAGTCATCTATTGCTTTGATGAAGTATTTTTTATTAACTTATTTTAACAATACAAAAATCATAGGCATACTTCTAGAGTGATGATCATAAATTTTGAGGCATTTTATCCCTTGCATATGTTTTTACAATTCACATTAATGTCCACCAGGCACTTACAACACAATCTCTGACAAAACTCCACTATTTGATTATGCTATGTTGGATGTGCATGCCCTGTTCCAAATCTCAATTTTGCTAGACTGGAAGGTGTTGACAAAGGTTGTGGAGATTGGCTTTAATGTGCCAATTGCATTTTCTTGAAAGCTTTCAAAGCCTTCCGAAAAGCCTATTTTGTGCATATCCCGCAATATTCTGAGGCATTTTGTGTACATATCTACCAAGGAACCTACAAGTACAACAACCTTGGTTAATTCTCTTTCAATTATATATTTATGTCCATCAATCCTCTCTAGTGAATCTCCCATTTTGGTGTAGGCTAGAAGGACGCTGAAAAAGGTTGTGAAGACTAGTTTTACAACTCTCATGTGCATTTGGTTATAAGTTTTCAAAGGTTTTGTAACAAATCCATTTTGTGCATTTCTTGCAATCATTTGCATTGTAGATAAACCAATATAACATTGTATCATAATGTAGAGGCTATGATCATAGTTTTTCCCACCAATTTGAACATTTGCATGATTAAAAGTAACAGAGGACTTGATCTCACAACCATTAGTGGTGACTTGTTTTGTTGCATAGAAAACAAGAAAAAGTGAAGCTTGTTTTTATTCGAGTTATTGTGATAAGAGGCAACAACCATTCACTACAACAAATCCCTATGATTAGCTCCATTTTTTGTTTCCACCCACTATTTTAATGTATTTTTCTCCTTTTTTTTGAAAAATTCAACACTATTTATCGGGATGGCGCTATTTTTAGCATTTATTATGCCAATCAAACTAAGTAGGTGCCAAATTAGGCACCAATTAGCACCTAAATTAGTGCCTATATTTGCGTTGAGTTTTGCACCAAGTTTGGTGTCGAGTTTTACCTAAGTTTTGCGCCTAGTGTGGCTCCTAGTTTGGCGCCTAGTTTAGTGCCTAATCTAGTGCCTAGTTTTTGCTAAGTTTTTTGTTGGCATTAGTGCCTACTTTAGAGCCTGCTTTAGCGCCTAATTATTCTGATCTAGTAGGGATTAGGGGTGTTAGAACAAAAAATACTTCTCCAATATTCACTGGCCTTCAATTGCTTGCCTACATTTCACTTGCATCAAAATATCCCTCAACCCTCAACCCTCAACCTTAAACCCTAAAACCTCAACCCCCTATACCCTCTACCCTATACATTGGACCCTCTGTTAGAGTTAGAAAGCAGATATCTAACAGTTAAATGCAGAATTGATCAACAAAATAGAGAAATAAAACACAGAAAATTATAGTAGAAACAAGACAACACAGAGAATTTAACGTGGTTCACCCAATCCAAGCTACATCCATAAACTGCAGCCATCCAATGATTTTATTATCCAGTGTAAAACATATTACAATCTTGCTAATAATTCCCTACTACAACCCCCATCCAAACTGCTTATAACAAGCTTTTTAGAAGCTTCCAGAATTAGGGTTCTACAAAGTCAATTTTTTCTTTTGTCGGTGATGAAGCAAGAAAACAAAAAAAAAAAATGGATACATGAAGAGTGTACAGTATAGCATGATCTATCGCCACATACCAACAATTTCCCACTTGGAGATTGATCAGGCTCCACACCAACACAATCTCCCACTTGGAGACTGATCCTGGACGATACCATTGCACTTACAGCTCCCACTGGAAATAAGCACCTTGGACCCTCCTGCTCTGTTATACGTTTAACCATAAAAACCAACTAAAGTTGAAGAGGAGCTTAGCTTCTCCCTTATCATTTCCTTTGTAAACATATCCGCTGGATTGGCATCTATATCTATCTTTTCCAACTTTACCTGTCCATCCTCCAACATTGACCAAATGAAATGATATCTCAGCTATATGTGTTTGGTTTTAGAGTGCAAGGCAGAATTTTTTGCAAGATGTATAGCACTCTAGCTGTCTGTAAACAAGTAATTTTCAGCCTGTTATTTTCCTAACTCTTCCATGAAAAGTTGCAGCCATACCATCTCATTTACTGTCTCTGTTGCAGCAACATACTCTACCTCCATGGTGGATAAAGCAACCACCTTTTGCAGCCAAGAGATCCAACTCATTGTTGTCCCACCAACTGTAAATACATAACCTATGGTACTCCACCTAGTATCTACATCCCCTGCCAAATCTGAATCAACATGGCCTTTTAAATCAATATTAGAGCCTCCAAAATATAAACATTTATTGGATGTGCCTCTCAAATACTTGAGAATTCATTTTACTGCATTCCAATGCTCAACTCTAGGATGGCTCATATACCTGTTAACAACTCCTACAGTATATGCAATATCCAGTCTTGTGCATACCATGACATACATTAAACTACCTATAGCTAAAGCATATGGTACCTTGGACATTTTTTATTCCTCCTCTTGTGTCTTTGGACACATATCCTTAGTCAATTTAACATGAATGGGAAAAGGTGTGCTGACAACTTTTTCATTCTCCATATGAAATATTTGCAACACCTTTTCAACATAATCAGCCTAAGATGAAAACAATTTTCTATTTTTCCTATCTTGTGTAATCTTCATACCAAGGATTTGCTTTGTTTCCCTCAAATCCTTCATAGCAAATGAATTTGCTAACTGTTGTTTTAACTCCTTTATGTGATCCATGTTAAACCCCGCTACAAGCATATCATTAACATATAAACATAAAAATAATGTAGCTATCATAATCCAACCTCTTAAAATAAACACAATGGTCTAAATTACATCAATTATAGCCATGCTCAACTATAAAGCTATCAATTTTAATATACCATTGTCGAGGTTCTTGCTTCAATCCATATAAACTTTTATTCAATCTGCACACCAATTTCTCCTGACCTTTGACATCAAATCCTTGTGATTGTTCCATGTATATTTCCTCTTCCAAATCACCATGGAGAAAGGCTATTGTAACATCAATTTGTTCTAAATGCAAATCTTCAGTAGCCACAATACTTAAGATAGTACCAATATAAGTCATTTTAACAACTGGAGAAAATATTTCATCAAAATCAATACCCTTTTTTTTGTGCAAATCCCTTTACAACTAATATGGCTTTAAATCTTATCTTACCTCCATCCTCCTCTTTCATCCTATAAACCCATTTGTTTGGTAAATCTTTTTTATCTGTAGGCAACTTGCATAATTCCCAAGTCTGATTTTTCAACAAGGAATCCATTTCTTCTTCTATTCCATGCTCTCACAGAAACTTGGTATCCACCTACATAGCTTCATCATAACATTTCGGTTCACCAGCATTAGTTAATAAAATAGAATACAAAGAGGGGGAAAATATTTTTGGAGGTCTACTTATGCTTGAAGATTGTCTAACATTCATTGGAGTTTGTGGTATTTATTATTGTTGTTGTTACGAAGCATGAGGAACCACTAGAACATCGATGTTTGGTGTATCATCCAACACTACATAAAAATTTTCTTTCTTCTCATGCTGCTACAACTTATCTTTGTACAACACTTTCTCATTAAATATGACATCCCTACTTCTCACAATTTTTTTATTTTCAAAATCCCAAAGCCTATAACGAAATTCATCAATGCCATATCCAACAAATATACATTTTTTTGATTTTGCATCAAGCTTGGTTCTATTTTTAGAATCTACATGTGCAAATGCTTCACAACTCGCCTTCTTACCTGCCCATGCTTCATCTGGAATACCACAACCCAAAGGATTAGAGGGACCTCTGTTGATTAAATAAACGACAGTATTTACAGCCTCTATCCACATGTTTAAAGGCAGCCCAACATGCAATCTCATAGTTCATGTGCGCTCCATTATTGTTTTGTTCATGTGCTCAGCGACTCCATTTTCCTTTGGAGTCCCTGGAACCATTTTCTTCTTACGAATACCATTAGAGGAACAATAATCTTCAAACTCTTTGTTGCAATACTCACCACCATTATTAAATTTGAGACATTTTAACTTTTTACCTGTCTCATTCTCAACCAAGCTTTTCCATTTATTAAAAGTTTCAAATACATCAGATTTTTTCTTAAGGAAATAAATCCATACCTTCCTTGTTGCATCATCA
The DNA here is from genome assembly GCA_007258455.2 of Sequoia sempervirens. NCBI lineage: Eukaryota > Viridiplantae > Streptophyta > Pinopsida > Cupressales > Cupressaceae > Sequoia > Sequoia sempervirens. The sequence continues at coordinate 205,703,002 of VDFB02271358.1, forward strand.
ATAAAAGTGACATAATACCAAGAGCCACTAAGAGAAGATACTTGAGTTGGTCCCCATACATTTGTATGCACAAGCTCCAATTTCTCATCTTTCTTTTGCTTCCCATCCTTGAGAAAACTAACTCTCTTTTGTTTTCTATACACACAACTTTCATAGAAATCCATATTAACACATTTCAGACCTGGTAAATCATTCTTTGAATGAAGTAATTTCATACCTTTTGCACTCATATGCCCAAGTCTATTATGCCATAGTGTTGATTCAAAATCCATAGCAACTATCTGATTTTCTACCTGCTTGAACTGCAGCATCTATTCCTAACATTGATTTTTATCTACAATAGCTAAAGTAGAAGGAACAGTATGACCTGTACAAAGATATAAGGTGCCTACTTTCACACCTTTTGCTACCACTAAGGCACCTTTTGTAACCTTCCAATTTTTATCACTAAATGTAACAACACAACCTTCATCATCTAGTTGCCCTACTGAAATTAAATTTCTTTTTAACTTTGGAACATGCCTTACCTCATGTAGTAGCCAATGATTTTCATTCTGCAACTTAATCTTGATTCTTCCCTTTCCAACAATCTGACAAGGTTCATTATCTCCCAAATAAACTAGCCCAAAATCCCCTTGGACATAATCAAGAAAATAACTTCTATGGGGTGTAGCATAAAATGAAGCCCCTAAATCTAACACCCAAGAATCATTAGCATTATCAAGGGAAAGAATCAAAGCATCCTCATCAGATTTATTACTTACCACATTTTCCTCTTTATTGCCTTCCTTTTTGTCTCCTTTATTTTTCCAAGACCAACAATCTTTCTTTAAATGATCTGGCTTACCATAGTACTAGCAATCCCTCTTGTCTCTAGATTGGGATCTTTTGTCCTTTGATTTTCCTCGTGACTTCCCATGACTTCCAGAATTTTTTCCTCTCTCCTTTGTTCCGCCCCTACTTTCTACATTCAAAACATTACCTGATGTGGATGTTCCACCTGAGTTTTTCCTACAAATTTCCTCGCTCAAAATAACGCCAACAACATCATCAAATTTCAATGTATTCAAACTAAAAAGAGAATTACTATCATTCATTACCAAGCTATTCTAGCTTTCTAGCAAAGAACACAAAATCAAAAGAGCCCTAACTTCTTCATCAAAGTTTACATTTACATAAGTTAATTGATTGGTAACCATATTAAACTCATTTAAATGATTAACAACTAACCCACCTTCTACCATTTTCATATTAAATAAACATTTCATAAGAAATACCTTATTTGAAGTGGAAGGCTTTGCATATAACTTCACCAGGGTTTCCATAAACTCTTGAGTTTTCTTTGTTGTTGTAATATTGAATGCCACCAATTGTGCTAGGCATAAACGAATGGCTCCTAGTGCCTTTTAGTCCAAAAGATTTCATTCCTCATCACTCATTGTTGTCGGTTTCTTGGATATTCCTTCCAATGGCCTCCATAAATCCTTCTAATAGAGATAATCCTCCATTTGCATCTTCCATAATTGATAGTTCTACCTATTGAATTTATCTACCTTCAATTTACCCTCGTCAGCCATTGCTCCCACTTAACCGTGCGACTTCCACTCAACCATGAGACCTTGTAGAGGATAACTAAAAAAACCCGCTCTGATACCACTTGTTAGGGTTAGAAGGCAAATATCTAACAGTTAAATGCAAATTTGATCAATAAAATAGATAAATAAAACACACAGAAAATCATAGCAGAAACAAGACAACACAGAGAATTTAACGCGGTTCACCCAATCCAAGCTACATCCACAAAACCGCAGCCATCCAATGATTTTATTATCCAATGTAAAACATATTACAATCTTGCTAATAATGCTCTACTGCAACCCCCATCCAGACTGCTTATAACAAACTTTTTAGAAGCTTCCTGAATTAGGGTTCGACAAAGTCAGTTTTTTCTTTTGTCGGTGACAAAGCAAAAAAATGGGGAAAAAAATTCTCAGGGGCTACCACCCTCGAACCCTCGCCCAGGGCCTAGCCTGGCCCTAAACCCTGGCGAGGATACATGAAGAGTGTACAATATAGCATGATCATTCACCACATACCAACACCCTCAACCCTAATCCTTCAACCATATACCCTCAAACTTATACCCTAAACACTCTACCCTCAACCCTCAACCATCAACCATCAACCATAAGCCCTTAAACCTTCTACCCTCTACTCTCAACCCTAATCCCTCAACCCTATACCCTCAACCCAATACCCTAAACCATCAGCCCACCAAATAATTCAAGTGCTAGTTTTTAGAAGCCTTCCTTGATAGGGAATTAACCACCGTTGACGAATCACCTCAATGAGGATATGGAAATTTTTATTCAAAGTCATGTCTATTGTAAATATACTTCTATTGTGGCACTAAACTAACAATGTCAAAATTTCTAGGTGGGTAGGTTACTACTATTGGATGTGTCTTTTCACTGCCCAAGTGTCTTAATCCTTCCAAGCTACATCGTACTAACAATGTCCCTTAAGAGAGATAAGACCAAAAAAAATCTAAAGTGATATTTTTGAATTTCTAGCCTCACATAGGCTCCCTTATCATTTTACATGTGTATACAGGCATTATTTAAACACTAAAATAATCAAAGGATTTTACTAGCTATAAGATGGATATACATTGAAATAGAAAATAGTTAAATTGAGAGAAAAAGAGAGACGAATCCTTAAATGTATAGGTGCTATCAAATAATCATATATATTTTTATCACTATCAACAATAAAAATAATATTAAGTTTGTAGTTAGTGTTGAAACCATTTTAAAAATTTATTGTCATCTTAACAAGTAATATTAATCCTTATTATTCAAACCACCCAAATAATTTAAACCATTTAAGCCTTGAATACATGCAATATATATATAGATCTCAATAAGGCCATGAAGGTATACATAATGTCTTGAAAATGTCATATAGTGTTATAAGGTCTACAATGTCATATATGCATTTGATGAATGTCTAAATAAATTCATATAGGAATACAATTGTACACATTGCTAAAATATAAATACATCCATATAAATCCATATAGGTATATACAGTGATATACATTAGAATAAAAATCTAAATCTACATTTCATGAAGGCATACAATAAATGTGAAAATATATGTAATTATGGAGTGTCATTAAATGATCAATGACTCTTTCTTTGTTAAGAATATGGAGGTTCAATAATTTTTTTAGCTTCACCTATTAATGCAATTAAACCATATATACAATAGTATAGAAATCTTGAATAAAATGAAATAAGTAAATAATCACTTACCATAAATTAATGATCCTTTGCTTCTCTTCATTTACCTAGATGGGCTAGGTTCACAAAGTGGAGTTGCCTCCTCTTACGGAAAGAATGAAGAAACAAACCAAACTAAAAATAAATATCATTTATTTACAGTAAGTGGTGTTAGATAAAATAAAAATTACATAATGTTATTTATATTACTAGCTCATGTACCAATGTGAGAGCCTTAGGAGATAAAATTTTCATAACAATTCCCATATCCTAGAAGATTATGTGTTGATGTCATTAACTAAAAATAGGAACAACATTATTTGACCAAAATATTCATAACATTATTGAAGTAAGTACATCTTGGCTCAGCTGAATGTAATTTTTTTAAGATAGCTTGAAGTACAACACAATTAGGGTTAAAATGGATAAAACCCCAGAGAAAACAAGAGAAAAGAGGCAAAAAATAGAAAGTAGGCCACTTAATCAAGACTTAATAGACCAGTGTCTTAGGTCTAGGCCAAAAGCAAGAATAAAAACTCAATTAAACCCATCATGTGAGACCCTATAGGACAAGCACAAGAATTTGGGAGATGTGTCGACTTCGCACAAGGGTTATGACTTGTTCACCTATCACTATAGGAAGAAGTATAGATATAGCCTAATTTCAAACCCATGGAATTTGAATCTAGGAAAACTTGTGATGCCAAATGTTTTTGTGAACATAGAACTAATTAAAGTACTAGCAAAGAATTATAATCCCAAAACAAGGGCAATTCACTTACACAATGGGTCACATTTTATGATTATAACACGAGATTATATTTGTATGGTTTTCCAATTGGACACCTCCCTAAAGATGAAATTGCAAATGAGAGACTTGTTGGAAGAGTATCACTCTATAGATACAAGCTATAAGAGGTGGAAGTTGCCTCTACACAGGCCCAAAGGTCCAAGGAATCAACCTAGGAGATTTTCTAGTGATGAAAGGCCCCCATTCTATGTAGATTTGTTTGAAGAATACTATCAATACACATACTATTTAGTTGGCCAAGTACTGGGAATTGATGTCCCTGCTAACATGACTATAGCTCCCATGGTTCTAGCTGCAAACATTCAAAGCCAAGATGTTAGGCCCTATGACTATGCAGAGTATCTAATTGAGGCCATTAACAGTGCTCTTAATGCTATTAAGAACAATAGTCAAGTTATCTGCTTCAAACACTATTCACTTCTTATGCATATGATACTGTATCAAGGACAAGTGATGGGAATATGGGGAGAAGAATTGAGAATAAAAGATTTGGATAGTGATGGTAATTCTAGACCAGTGCAAATGTGGGCATCGATTTGGGATAGTAGATGTGGGAGATCCCACTACCTGTACTTTGAAGAACATTTTTTCAAACCCTTATACAAATTACTTGGCCACAAATGTGACTATAATCTATCCCTAGAAGTATAGAGGTTCCTCCGACCAAAGGAGAAGGGTCGTGATGGAAAAATAAATCACAATTGGGGAGATCGGTATGCATTTGCATATTGTACTGTCATTAGAGTATATGGATTTGAGGCAACACCATATTTACTGCCTAAGATTGTGCTAGATAGGGTTGCATACCTGGAGATCATAAGACAATTGTCTTACTCAACCTTCATGCATTTGAAAAGCTATGGAAGGAAAAATTTCATGCCTTCCAATCTTTGTTTTGGTGACTTCACTATTATTGTTGATACAAGATATGACTTGGTTGATAGCAAGTTGGATTATTATGGCTTGGTGGTAGGAAACAAGAGAAAAGAATTTGACCCTGAGCATTTCATCTATGATGCCAAAATTTCTCAAAAATTGAAAGGATATGAGCATGAGTTCCATATCAATGATGTCATCAGGAATTGTGAGGAAAGTCAAGTGATAATGAGGATAAATGCATACAATAGAATTGTTATGGCTGAGGCTTGGAGAATGAATAATAACGCAGCCTATGTGGAAGCTTTTCATGAAATTCAAGATCCTATGGAAAGAGTTGAGCAATTGCTTCTACATGAAGAAGAAATAATAAAGGATGTACCTCTTAGTGGCATTTGAGAAGAGAAGAAATGTTGGCTCTAGAAGGAAAACATAAAATATTACACCATTGGGCCATCTGTCACCATAGCCTACTCTAGAGGTAAGCTTCTCAGTTGACACCCCAATCATGGTTGAAGATGATACTGAAGGGGAAGAAGAGGTCACACAGATTAACACTCTTGTTATTCCCCAATATGAAATTCCACTGGAAAGGAGTGTGATTACCTTTGAAGCTTCCAATGAGCATGTGAGACACCATGCCAATCAAGAATTCATTGTAGATGATGCATTTGTCCAAACTTTTGAATTAAGCCTTTCATCTATGAGTATAAGGGAAAGGTGGTAAGGGAAAGGCTAAAAGACATTGACTTTGAAAAGGAAGCACATGCTTTGAAAGAGCTTCAACATGAAATTGATAGAGAGATGAAGAACATGATTGCTGAGAGAGGAAGAGCATTATTGCAAGTAGTTGGGGTTATGCTCCTTCCAGGGTGGGATATCACTTCAACCATTGTGTTTGACAACTTTCTAAAGAGAAAGAATAAAAACTTGCACTTGACAGACAAAGCTAATGATAAGATTTATACTAGATCAGGATATAATCTTGATAATACTACTTTATAGATATGGTCACTTTACCTGCCAAGCAAAAAGCCTTCCCTTGTTGATCATGATCAAATTTATGGACATCTTTTGGTGCAAAGGGTAGGAGATAAAGATCCTATGGACACTGTTGACTTGAATGTAAATGTGGCCAAGTTCACCAAGGCTCAAATTCAAAAACTAATAAGGGATAACAAGGGACTAATAGAAGAGAATGAAAGGCTAAAGCATGAGTTGATCATCTACAAAGATAGACTACCTTCTTCCTTAGGGCTTTACTCTCCACTGGTTGAGCATGAAAGAAAGGTTCTAGTAGCAATGTCAAAAAATACCTACTGGAAACACAGACATGAGAAAGTTCAGAAGGAACAAGAGGAGTTAAAAGGAAAGCTCAAGACCACCATCTTTGAAATGGCATCAGAGATAGTTTGCATGAGATTTGAAGATATGTATGAGCATGTTGAACAAGTCTGTCATATTCATGACAAAACATATGCAACATTATTGGAAAACACTAGATTGAGTGAAAAAATGAAGGAAGTGGAGTCTCACATCATAACAAAGAAGGAAGATAACACTGATGTGTTACAAGAATATCAAGAGCTTATGAAAGCCCATAAATATTTCCATACCATCTTGACATAGGAGCTAAGTGACTTTAGTCAGCCATTGAGTATGGCCTTGCCCAACTTCTTCGAGGAAATAGAATTGAAAGATTAGGATACATGGAAGGATGAGATAGCCCACTATTTGCCAGTTGTTCTTGATGCAATCAATGAAGAAAATGAGGTACTTAAGAAAACACATCAACTTGGAAGAATTTTCGAATTGGAGTATGCCATTAAATATATTATACATAATGCAGACACTCATGCCAAAAGTGGGTACATTGAGCATTTGTTGAAGATTAACTCATTCATTGCACAAGCCAAGTAAGAGAGGAGTAACATGGACTAGAGTTTGATGGTTTTGATACATGATCATGGTGCATGATCCTTGAATAGGTCTTAGGTGATCACAGGTGCTTACTAGAGATTAACAGACTGTAGTGCATCCACCAACAAACTCTCAATATTTTTATGTTTATGTTAATTATGTTTTAGTTATGAAGTGATGTGACTTTTTGTAAATGGGCCTGAAGCTTGTTGCTTCCCATACAAATAGGGAAACCAGGGCCCGATTTTGAAATCATCATCATCAGACCATATTCCACTAGAGTAGGCATTAGTAAGAAGATATGTTGCATAATCTACCCATCCATATCATATTAAAAGACTTCTGTTACAAATTCTTATATTTTGACGTAATACAATGGAGTAGACTACTTATAATTTGTAATCCATTTTCAGTGTACAATTACTATGTCAACTTTCATTACTTATCTATTACTTTGTTGTCTCCAAAGTGGTATTTTCAAGTTATTTAATTCTTCAAGATTTATTAGAACACATTTACTATTATGTGTGGATTATTTCAAATAGTTTACTTTAATTGGTCCCTTCCTAGGGTTAAAATCCTTTTAAAGAGGTTATTTTATGACCATGTATATTTTTTTCTACATACTTCATCATAAAATTATTAGACCCATTATCACATATAGACCCAAAAGAATGGTGAATGTGTCATGAATCCATAATGGAATTCCTAATTCGATGATTATTTTATGATGCAATTATGACATGTGGAATTAATATGCCATTTTTATCCAATGAGCTCATCTTGGGATTTAGGTGTTTATTTTCTAACTAGGTTTTTGGGTGCCACTTTTTTTGGTGGTTTTAGATCATGATTTTGTAATCACTACTTATATTTATATGATACGTGAGATTTAATTTTAAATAAATTAGTTTCTAGGTAATGATATGCTACTAGAATCACTCTAAATCTTTGGTTGGTGATGCTCCTATAAAAAAATTTCCCTTCAAGTTTATTATAAATATGTTTAGACTATTGAATAGTAAATTGGGCTCTTTTAAGTGTGATATTTTCTCCTAAAATGGTTTTTACCATGTACACTTGTGTTGTGTTATGTTTTTGTTTATGGTTTATATATATTTATCCTTTTTGTAAATGTAAATATATTAAAATTTTCACAATAATCTCTGCTAAGATTAGTTTATGAAGATTTTTTTTTAACCCTACTTTCTTTCATTTGGTAATATTCTTATCAACTTAAATTATAGGTTTTAGGTAGAGAATTTTGTTTACTAATATTCACTTAAATGTGATATTTCATAGAAGGGTTTGATCTTATTATAGGAAGAGATGACAATCATTGTTTTGCTTAGTATCCACTAATATTTCGTCAAATACATGCCTTAATCTTGGATCATAATGTATGAAAAATATCCATTTCAGGTCCAAAATATCTTCATAGAAAAATACCTACACATGAATGACATACATATATTAGACGTATGTTATAAAATTTTTATTGATTAATAAACACATGTATACATTTGCAATAAACTATGAATTAATAGATTAATGATCACTACCACTTCTTGTTTGAGTTAAAGAAATACCTGCTCACAATGAATTGGTAGAACATAAGGCTCCTTATCCTTCGGTAGGAAGCATGAGGAATCTATAGAAAACAATCCACTATGGGTATCATGTCTTTGTGTCCTCTCAAATGCTTCATACTATCTACACTTAAAAATACAACATTTAGAAGAGTGGTAATCCAACTCAATAATTTCTTGTATTTTCCTAACATATTGTAGATTCCCTTCAATTATATTCTTATCTTTTGAGCTTGATCGATTGGATTTCTTGAAGTCAACCATGATGGCACAATCGAAGGATCATCTCTTTACATCTACACTTTCTACACGATAATGTCAACCATATGCCCACATTGCTGGATATTCCTTGCCTATGAAAGACCATTTATTTCAATGAAAACAAATATAATGACGAATATTAAAATAGTTAATAGTGTCAAAATTGTAAGGAAACAACATTTTATAAAATTCCAACTGTACCTATCTTTCACATCCTCTAGACATGTTGATTTCATCTTTTGTTATGTTTGAATCTATACCTGCATCTTCTATTTGATTTTGAATTTGTTCAGTAACCCATTCTAGTGTACAATATTTTCCCCATTCCCCAAGTAGATCAGTGGGAAGTGGAGTATTCCTTGGGTTTGATCTATTAAACTATCTCCTTTCTTCTAACACTTCTCTCTTTTTATCATACAGATCAATCCATTTGTTCATAAAGTCCATGTGGTACAGAATGAACTTGTCAAGTATAGCACTTTCATATACACCTATTACATGTCAACATGTTTATTTCAAACTCCAAATGTCATGCCGTTAATTTGACAAATAAATTACAAAGTAAATTAATGATTGCAAGAAAAACAACCACATTGATCATGAATTTACTTACTAATTTCTACTTGAACACCATTAGATTGTGGTTTTTCTCCATCAATAATATATGATGCTCCATCTTCATCCCAGAAGCATGACCCATCTTCAAAATCCTTACCAAGGAATTCACACAGGAAGAAAAATGCTTCATTCAATACATACCCTTTATCCATGCAACCCTCTAGATTTGCCTTTTGTCAAACATATCTTTTTAAATTTTTCATATACCTCTTAAAGAAAAACATCCACCTCATTGATACGACACCCACCAATTCAATGTCATCGACTAGGTGTATAAGTAAATGGACTTGTAGGTCCATGGAACTTGTAGGGAGCTCCTTCTCAAATACACATACAATTTCTGCAATTTCCTTGTTCCATTTTGGCACTTCACATTCATGGATCTCCTTGGAGGTCACCCACCTAATATAAGAATAGTAAATTAGTATGAACCTTTAGTCAAAAATTAAAATGCAATATAATATCTCTATGTCTCTCACACATGAACATTTCACATAACCACATACCTTGTAAATGTTGACAATTGACTTATGGCATTCCTTAAGTCAACTGTAAGACATGGATCCCCCCTAATTGCCAATGGATTGATATGCTATCAGTCACATTTATGAAAAGGTCATTAGTAATTTTTTCTCACACAATAAAATATCAAAATATATTTAGTACTTAATCAATGTTACCAGTAAATGTTAAATGATGATATATAATACCTTAATAAAATTATGAAAATCATGTGTTTTAAATCCTGTGATATGTTCATCAATTGTAAAAGCTTTATCTAATGATGACCCATAGCTAGTAGGTGTCCTTATTGAATGGATGACAATTTTTAGTTGGTCTAGCTCTTTTTTTAACAAAATCCATGGAGCTTCTGCATATGTTTCATTTTCCCTATTTGGCCACAAATGTTTTCTATCAATCTTGGTATGCAAAAGAGCAATATATCCCCTCGAAGACAGGGTTTCCTTCTCTTTTCCTAATATATGTCGAAATATAGAACCTGGGAAATTTTTAAATATGTGCATATGATCTAACAGGTGAGATATTAATAGATCCTTCCAGTAAGGGAGCTCATAAAATATGGATTTCCTTTTCATTCCTTATGGCATATTAACTACAACTTGTTTTGGTTCTTCAATTGAATCACCCCGATCAAAAAAAATCCTCCCAAGCTTTCAATTCAACATCTTCATAATTCTTAAGCCAATCACCTGGACCCATAATCATGGGAGGGCCTCTATTTTCAACTTTTCCATCAAATTGATTCTTCAGGCAATTTCTAAACTTATGATCTAGTGGTAGAAAAACCCTGTTGTTTGCGTAAATAAATTTATGTAGATATTTAGAATATTTCCCTTGAAATTGTTCTACACATCTTGGACATGCAAATATCCCCTTTGTTTGAAGCACTACAATTCAATAAGTAATGTTAATAACATAAAAAAATATATAAAACTAAGTATGAAAGTTGGGATGAAAATAAATTATGAGTGTAAATATGTAAATATTTTATCTTACCAAAACAAAAACCAAGTGTTGGGAAATCATGAATAGTCCAACATAGCACACCATATTCAATCAAGGACCTATTTGATGGAGGACGTGATATGTCATACATTATTATGCCTTTCCATAGCAATTCCATCTCATCAATTGTGCAAGTGACTTGCAACGAAACATTCGTTGAAGTATAGGTATAATTGTCATGTGACATAAAACCTTCTTTGGAACTGTAGGACCTTGTACATCTATACGATATCTCTTCTCTTTGCATACAAGGCATTCTACCTTGTTTTTATATTCATCTTTGTATAAAATGCAATCATTTTTACATGAATGAATTTGCTTATATTCAATCCCCAACTCAACCAACAATAGACGCGCCTCTCTACAAGTTGATGGAAACACATTCTCTTCAGGGAATATTTTAGTTTTTAGTGCCTTGTAAAATTTCCAAAGATTAAATCAATTGAATGTTTGACTTATGATGAACATGTTTGATATGTCAATCTATACTAGGACTATTTATATACAATATATGGTTTTAAAATCCCCTTAAAGAAATATAAACGAAGTTGATGAATGTTTACGAATTATGTACACCAATTGACAATGCAAAGTAAAATAGATTTCAACTCACTTCAGTAGGGTAGTGAATCCTTTGTCTAACCAACTAAATAGTGACTTGATTTCTAATAATATTAATGTGCATGCTAGTTTTGAGGTTCTACTTGCATCTAGTTTGAACACAAGTGTCTTCAATGCTTGCTTGATGGAGTCTTTTAGGTTGTTATCATCAACATTACATTGGTGGTAATTACCCCTTCTATTATCGTTATTGTCAACCATATGATCATTATTGTCATCATTGTTTCCATCCCCAAAGAAACCTATAAGCATTTCATTCAATCCTTCTTCATGTACTACATTTTCACTATCATGATCAGCATCATTAAGGCTAGGTGACATTTCATCAGTGTATGTGGATCTCATCAGCCCTTCAAATTTCTCTGTTGGTAGTATTCTCTTCAATCTTGCTCTTTTCACCCTGGTATTATTTAAAGGATGGTTTGGATCATCCCGTTCAAATCTTAATAACCTACTTGGATCATGGGTATTAGTATGTATTTCATCAACATCTTCTACCTATCAACAAATGCAAGCATTGTTTAATGTTTTCCAACAATTGGATAAATCATAAATGTATCAATTTCAAAGAAATATAATCAAATATGGCTTAAAAAATATAAATATAAATTGTATGAACATATATACATCAATTGAATAATGGAACATTATTTTATAGACTACCTTTTTTATACAATAATTTAAATAAAACACAATTTTGACAACATGGTTTATAAAACATCAGTCCACACTCATTTATTATTCTTTGGTTTTCTACCCTTAAGAACATCCTTAGGGAGACCTTGTTCTTCCCCTTTCTTTCACGTAGGAGTGCATTTTCAGAAGGGGTAATTAATCAATAACTCATCCCCAATGGTAAGGTCCATAATAGCTTCAACCATTATAAATCTATAAACCTCTCTTTCCATATCTCCATCTTTATCATTTATAACCTCAATAATTTGACAATTCGGTCTTACAGTAGGGTCCCTTCCCTTACTACTATTTATAAATCTTGCAATATTTTTTTGTGTATGCACATCCATCTATATACATAAGATGATCTCTATTCATTTATTTTCCACTTTCCAATTGGAGACGATGTGTATACTTATCGAATGTAGACCATATGTTGACATGCTAGGCTTATATTCTGCTATCCTTCTCCATTCACCACTATAATATGATGGACCATAATATGACATTAATCTCCTAGTGATTTGTTTTGAATTGCTTCTACGTTTAGATCCCACATGTATATTTTGGATAATCAAGAGGCCTAGGTTCGATCCATGAATATTGGAGGGTCATATCATGTAGTTGTATCCCCAAAATTGAAACACCTCATACACTCTAAGTAGTTGTTGATCACTAGGCTAAGCATAATATAGTCAACGATCAAATGTATCTTTGTAAATTGATCTCAAACTCAGGGGCAAGTCATCATCTCCATCACATTCATTCTCATAGGATATGTAGTCCACCTTCCCCCTATCTTTAATCAAATTATGCATCTTTAAATTGATTCTTATTATGTTACTTATTTTCATCAATTCCTCATCTTCTGAGCTGGTATATTGGCACATATTTTTGTTAGATGTATCATTTGATAAATGATCATTTCCCTCCAAGATGGAAGTTAGTGATCTAGGAAACTTTAAACCAAGAACTTTATCTTGTAAGTATCCATTAAGAGAAAAATTAGTTATTTAAATAATATAAAATAATGCTTAAACGAAGTATACATGTTATTTATATCAAATTGGAAAATTACTTACCACAATTACTATTGGATTTGAATGGATTGTAGGAGGCATACTACTAACTGGAAGCTCATCATATATGTAATGTATTTGTGCAATTTCTCATTTGAATTGTTTCTTTCCATGACATACAAAACTTTCACAAACAACAATTTTCTCAAAGTATTCATCCCATGTACTATAGTCCTGACCAACCTCTTGTTTAGTGTAATCATTTCTTGTGTCTACAGGATCCATTATCATATCCTCTTCCACCCACTTTCCTCTACGTGATTTAATAGTTTTAGGTCCACGTCTGTGTACATATCTTCTTCTTTTGCTAGTTGAACGCTCAGGCTCTGCATTTGCTCCAATCTCCATCTAAAATAATCAACAACATGCATTAATTGATTTCAAGATCAGATAATACATTATAAATTTCAATAATACTGTGAAAAAAATGTACATATCACACAATGCCATCAGATCATTTTTTCCTAAGTTAAGTCAAAATTTGAGTACCTGATGTCCCACTTCATCTATTGTGTCCTCATTTGATATGGCATGATCTATTGCCATGGCCTCGTCTCACCCCTATAATACACAACATAGTAAATAATGTTTAGTGCACCAATTATATCATTTCAACAAATATGCTATCCAACACAAATCTCACTTTAGTCACATATTTGAAATACTGATATCATGTTTTGGCCATCCTAATTTTCAAACTTTTCCTTTGATCATATAATCACATTTAATAACCATTCCTATGCATTTTCAACCAATAAGTTTGACCTCAGAGACCTCATGGACAAAAAAATGACTTTATCTCCTCTATGTTGTAGCATTTGTGAATTCATAAACACCTTCCTCCTTTGGTTGAGGTTGCTTTCTCTGCTTACCTCTATTGTATCTACAGATTCCATTGTCATATCTATTTCCACCCACTTTCCTCTCTGCGATTTAGTAGATCTACGTCATCCACGTCCTCTCTCCATGGCCTCCTTTGGATCCTGTAATGCACAACAATGACAATAGTCACATAACAACTATGCACCAAGAGAATATTCTTGAAATTATCCTTTTAATACACTCGCTTTTCATTAAGACACACTATGAAAAACAAAATAGGACATTGCAACATTTTTCTCTTCACAAAAAGTTTACACGCGAAATCTTGATAACTAGAGCTCAAATCTCTCTAGGAAGCATTCAATACACAGGATGTTGATGCAAGGTCAATGTCACATGATAATGATTTAGTTCTTATAGATGATTTTTCATAATTCCCCAATAAGCCCTATATCTAAGATGATAGTAATGAATTAGGGTTTGTCCTTTTATACAAATCTGTAACATGCAATTTAAAATATTTCACACTTTAGATTACTCATCTAGTTGTATAGGGTGAACATGGGCCCATTTAAATTTAAATTTAAAAGTTTAGGGGTCATTTCTGAGTTCACAAATCTAACCTATATTAGTTTTGCACCCACAAAATTGGCATGGGATAATGAATAGATAAAATAGGGAACCATGATTGCTCCCTTGGAACATATGAAGATGAAGTCAATTTAGGATCAATTTATTTATCAACTTCCAAGAAAAATACATCATTTTGCACTGCTAGGCACTAAATTAGGCACACTTTGTGCCACCTTTGGAACCCCAAATAGATCACATTTAGGGTTAAAATTCAGTGCTAAAGTCAGTGTTAACTACGCCGACTATAGCGCTGACTAATGAATCAAAAAAAAAAATTAAAAACTTCCCATGTCAAGGAAGAGATGACAAGAGAAAAATGTCATGTGAAGGAAGAGAGGAGAAAAAAGGGGAAAACAACGTGAAGGAGGGCTATAAGCAAGTAGATCAAAAATTCGATTTAGTTTGTGACACCATAGGTAAGGTTACAATTTATTTTTTCATTCCCACAAATATTTTTGTTTGGATTAAATGGAGAGGATTGTGAAGAAAGGGTTGTGAATATTGCTTTGTTTACAAGTGAATTGTTCAAGTCTCATGTGGTTGCAAAGGAGGAGGGTAAAATTGTAGACGTTGCATTATTTCCTTAGCATCTGAGAGCAGTGAATGCATTTTTAAAACCCCAATGCCCTAGTTCACTTATCATTCCCATCCCAAGCGTTTGGATTTTGGTTCAATTTCTCAGACCTTCCTTCCATACTTTTCTTTGAAGACAACTTTCTCGCTTCCTTCCTAAAAAAGTAGTCAAGTGCTTTCGAGACAAGTCGTTAAACTGCATCCACCCCACTGTAGCCAGGTCCTGTGGGAATAGAGATTGGTCAAGACAATACGAGGAGATAAGGCTTTTGATATGACAGCTGAATAATAGATCATTTCCTCAAATTTGTGAGACCTTCAGGCTTAAATTAGCTATTACTAATTTTCACTTATTCTTTTACAAAATAATGAGCTCATGGTTTCGAATTGATTGTGCATGCACATTCATTTTCTTTCTAATCAATAGATGTGACTCGAGCATGGGACCTATCTATGTTAACTCTCAATAAAACCACACTTTGTGCCCTTTTTATCCCCCAAAGATTACCATTCTATACAAGTGTGCAAGCGTTGATTTTTTTACAATACATTTGTTTCATTTTGCATATATTTATATCCTTTGAAATATGTTTTCCCTAGAAATTTGTTTTAATAGGGTTTGATCATTTTTTGGCCCTTTAGGGTTGTTACATTTTCCCATTAAACTATAGATTCCCTCCCAAGGCAACAATTGATTCATAGGCATTTCAATCCAAAAAGAGAGCCATTCAAGGTAAAGCTTGCTCATTAATCACCTGTTTCTTTTAAATCACCAATTTCATTTAATTTCTTTGATTGGTGGCTTGCTTTCATACCACAAAACAAAACTTTCATACCATAAACTAGATGAAAACTTTCATACCTGACAATGTGTACTTCATTTGCCTCCACAGACTGGACGAAAATAATTTTCCCTAGGTCGCCTCAAAATATCAAGCAATAGAGGGAAGAGAGCAAAGGGAGCAGACTCTAGCCACAATGAGGTAATTCATTGTCAATTTATAGATTTGTAAATGTTTCCATTGTTTCTTTCATTTTTATTTTTTATTTTTTTATTTTTAAATTTAAAACAATTTTATTTTATATATATATAGGGACATGAGACTGACAAAGATAAAGAGGCATTGGCTTCCATATTGGGGGTAGAGGCAGTGAAAAAATTGGATGTTGTGGACTTGACAATGCTTGCTAGATACATAGAAAAATGATCTAATGAAGCCCCTCAAACATTGCAACCAAATCAACCGTGTCAAAGGGAATCAATTGATTCCCCAAGCAGTCCTAGATTGAGAAAAAGATCTAGGAGGAAATCAATAACAATAAACTCTAGGAATGTGGAATAGGGACCAGAGACTTCCAATGTCCTAGATACTCCTGGGACACAGACTTCTTGCACCACACCATGTTTTGCATCTTGCATTGGTAGCTACAATACAAAGATATAATACGATGTGGTTTCAGGGGAAATCTGAATGACAGATGCACGAAAAACGTTTGTGAATAGGTTGAAGGAATCATGCCTTCAATGGTTCGAAGACTATCTACATTTTCCATTCTCAAAGATACCCATGCACCTACAAAAAGTAGTTATCCATGACATGGAGAATGAATTTGGCATAGGTTGGTTTGTAAAGAAGATAAAGCTACAAATGTCTCAAAATTGCAAGAGATTTTGGTGCAACCAAAAAAAGAAGATAAAAAAACTCTCTCCTGAGCTAAGGATAAAAAAAGGCCAATTGTTGTAAGTGTGAAAGTATGGAAAGAGCTTGTAAAAGCATATGAGAAGTCTGATGCATGAGGAAGTCAAATGAGGAGAGTACGCAAGTATTTGAATTTTCTCATAAGATTATATCAAATTTATTAAATGGTTTTTAAATTTTATTTGTGCATAGTTAAATTGAATTAGTATATGTTTTAGGGCAAGGCCTCCAAGGCTAGGCTTAAAAAATTTTGTGCCACACATCACAGTGGCCAGAAAGGTTTATAGGCCTTGATCTGTAGATTTGTAAGTATATTTAATATGTTAAATGATATATATTTTTTATTTCCTAGGAAAAATAAAATGATTGCATATTAATTAGTTTAATTAGTCCATGTGTCATGTTTTGAAAGGAGAAGAAATATGGCCAACATCCAAAGCAATTTGAAAAGGAAAAGTTACAAAGCAAAAAGTGGGTTGATTTTGTAATCTGGATGGAGAATGAGGTACCAATAGTTGACTTTCAATAACTTAGTTGGATATTGTTGTGTTAATATGTCAATTTGCATTTATTGTGTTGAGTTGTTTATTTATGTGTAGGATGAGTTCTAAAGTGCTTCTTTGTTGGCCCTAGATCCCACTCAATTGTCCCATTATTTCATGTTGGGGAAAAACTATTGTTTTCCTTACAGGGCAGTGAGTGACATTCATGCCTTATTTTCATCGCATCTTTTAATTAATGACCATGGTCTTTTAACATCTCTTAAGTGTCCTCATTTAAGTTTAGTTGTATCATTTGAGTAACTTAGTCCCATGTTGATTTGATTTATATTCTTTTCTCTCAAACATGGTATCTCAAGGAGTGCTTCCTTGAATTCATGTTGTCATTCTACTAAGTGATCCACATGCATCTTTGACATCCTTCCTCACGATTTTTCCATTCTTTTAACATGTAAGAATGTTTTATTGTATCTTGGTAGGCATCCTATAGATCTAACACATCCTTGTAGTCTACATCACTTGGCATAGCTAACTAGCCACTTAATTTGTCCATCTAATTTAAAAAAAGGCAATAAATTCCTATCTTCCAAGTTAAAAGTCCTCCATAAATAAAGAAATCAGCAATAAAAAACCTACAATCTGATTTGATCAACATAGAGAATCGTGTAATACTAGAATTCTTAACATTCAAAAGATAAATGGAATGTCCTTAACACCAAGTAGAGCTATCCAAAAAAGCTAACTAAAAACACAAACGTGCTCCCACACACAATGGCCTAATGACTAGTTGTCATAGAAGTCAAACTATCGAAGTGACAACACTGATCAAGTTAACATATATGTATTATTTACATAAATAGTAGAAGGATGTAGATGAACTCAATTCATCTGATGTTATGCCTCTTGGTAGGAATTCCTCTTGAATCTATAATATTAGGTGCTCAAGACTTCCCTATAGCTTTTACCTTTCATCATCGCCTTTCCTCTTCAATGTCAGAATCATCTCCTTTTTCCTTATCTGCATTTCTAGCTTCAGCTTCTAATTCATCCCATGTTTTACCTTCCTCCTCTTTAGAATCTTCTTCTTCATCATCCTCATCTAACTCCATAAGAGATGCATCTTCTAAACCTTTCTCATCTGATTTTGACTCCTCTTCTACATTAGAGGGTTCATATCTTTGATCTGAATCTTTTGAATTATCAGAATCAGAATCACTAGCTTCCATATTCAAAAATTCCCAACCACCAACTTCAATAAATTTATCTGGATCATCAGTAATAGTCTTCAAAATTGGCCACCAGTTCAAGTTCATTATGCTTTCATAATACTTTATATCCATGGAGTTCAACCATTCCTTGATGTCATCAAGCGAAGATTGAGGAATGGCGTCAATGCGGAGTACATCCCACTTGAAGTCTTTGAAAACAATAGCCATATCAAATTCCTTTTTCCCAAGTCCTACTCTCTCAAGGTTAACAATCTCAATCTCACTAATAGTGATTACTAAGAAAGGTAATTCCACCAACTCTACCAAATAGTTTATCATATGAACAATAAAATTAGAGGCTTTGAAAGGAACTCCATGAAAACCAAGCTCTCTAAATGGTATATCAAACTCTAGTTCAAAATATTTTAGATGAGGCTGCTCCCATAGATCTCTTACTCGCTTGAAAAATCCTTGAAACTCTGCATTGATTTTATTTTTCCTGTCCCTCTCATGTTGTTCTTCCTCAATTTCACCAGGATCAAACATTGACCTTCTTGCCCCTCCTAAAGTTTGGAACACATCCATTACCTCCACATAAAATTGGACATCCTTGGTCTTCTTGGTTCCCACCATGATATGGTTATGCAAATGAAAATGAAGCAAAGTAATCATCTCCTTCTCTGTTGGCTGGAAGAATGCATGCTTAATATTTTGATACATGATATCAACTCTCTCTTCTTATCTCATGGTTGAATACCAAAATCCATTATGGTGGGCCTCCAAAATTCCAGTCATATTTCTTCCTCTTCTACCAAATGTTGGCTTGATCCACAAGTTTTCTAGCCTAATTGGCTTTGTTTTTGAAAGTTGAAGTTTCTCCTGAGTCACCAGTGTAGCTCTCTTTTCCTTTTCAGACTCTTTCATTGCTATAGATCATCTGTGGTATTTAATCATTTGTACCACACCTTTCGTGGTCGCCTTTCCTCTTCACTGTCAGACTCATCTCTGTTTTCCTTATTTTCATTTCTGGCTTTGGCTTCTAATTCATCCCATTTTTTACCTTCCTCCTCTTCAGAATCTTCTTCTTCTTGTTCCTAATTTAAATCCGCAAGAGATTCATCTTCTGAACCTTCCTCATTTGATTATGATTCCTCTTCTACATCAAACGGTTCATATCCTTGATCTGACTCTTCTAAATTATTAGAATTAGAATCACTAGCTTCCATATTAAAAAATTCCCAACCACCATCTTCAATAAATTTATTTGGATCATTAGTAATAGTCTTCAAAATTGGCCGCCAATTCAAGTTCATTTTGCTTTCATAATACTTTATATCCATGGAGTTCAGCCATTCCTTGATTCCATCAAGTGAAGATTGAGGAATGGCATCAATGCGGAGTACATCCCACCTAAATTCTTTGAAAACAATAGCCATATCAAATTCCTTTTTCCCAAGTCCTACTCTCTCAAGGTTAACAATCTCAATCTCACTAATAGTGATTACTAAGAAAGGTAATTCCACCAACTCTACCAAATAGTTTACCGTAAGAACAATAAAAGTGAAGGATTTGAAAGGAACTCAATGAAAATCAATCTCTCTAAATGGTATATCAAACTCTAGCTCAAAATATTTTAGATGAGGCTGCTCCCATAGCTCTCTTACTCGCTTGACAAATCCTTGAAACTCTACATTGATTTTATTTTTCCTGTCCCTCTCTTGCTATTCTTCCTCAATTTCATTAGGATCATACATTGACCTTCTTGCCCCTCCTAAATTTTGAACCACATCCATTACCTCCACATAAAATTGGACATCCTTGGTCTTCTTGGTTCCTACCATGATATGGTTATGCAAATGAAAATGAAAAAAAGTAATCATCTCCTTCTTCGTTGGTTGGAAGAATGCATGCTTAATGTTTTGATACATGATATTAGCTCTCTCTTCTTCTCTCATGGTTGAATATTGAAATCCATTATGGTGGGCTTCCAGAGTTCTAGTCATCTTTCTTCCTCTTCCACCAAATGTTGGCTTGATCCACAAGTCTGCCAGCCTAATTGGCTTTGTTTTTAAAGCTAAAGTTTCTCCCGAGTCACTAGTGCAACTCTCTCTGCCTTTTCAAACTCTTTCATTGCTACAGATTGTCACTGGGATTTAATCATTTGTACCACATGGTTGATGTGCTTTGAATCCTTGAATCTAAAGGAAATTTCCTTAACATAAATACTGCTAGGGAATTTCAATGTTGGCATGTAGTTGGCATTAAAGTCGATACCTGGAACATTGAAAATTATCCTTATATAAGAATTCCTTCCATCTTGTTGGATTGTAACACTCTTGATGGTGGCTACATGAAATTGAACCATGATGCCATATATGGGTACCAAAACATCATTTTTCGTATCAACCTGAATCATGAGCTCTCTAGAAACAGGGATATCACCCACATTTTTGTAGGAAACCATCTCAGTGGATGGCATGGAAGAGCCATCTCCATCTCCTGTACCAATTCCCCCTGCAACCAATCTTCTTGCAGTCTCCTCATTCTTTTTCCTTGCAAGTTCTTCTTGGTATTGTCGACGCTGCTCTTCTTTAGTCATGTCCTAATTATCAGATCGTAAGGTTGCCTTGGAGATGCCTGATTATCCTCCATTTACCTCAGCCTTGGATTTTTGTTTCACTTCCTCATCTTCATCATCATTGTTAAATGTGTATGCAACATCATTTTATACTTTGGAGCTAAGCCCAATTGCATTTTCAGGCCCTTTATCCTTAACAACCATAGTGTCAGCAAGGAGCAATTAATAATTCTATGTTTTTGGGTTACCAGTCTGCAACTACAAATTCTAAAACCCAAGTGATACATTAAAATCCATTCCATCCTTCACAATTTTTTCATTTCTTGAATTCAAACTTAAACTAGACTCTCAAAATTTGATCCCTATTCCTGTTCTTGTAGACTTTGTTAGATGAGGCAAAAGTTTAGGGTCATCTCTTTGAACTACCTCCATAGTTGCATTATATTAACATACATGAACATGATATGATTATATACATGAAAAGGTCACTTAAAAATATTATAATCAAAGTACAAAATGTCCTAAAGAACTATTCTCTGTATGCTCAAGTATTGTTGCATGTCATAGCTTGCTTACAAACAAAAAACTAAACCATAAATGTTAACTCTCAAATATGGGGACATATAGATTAGTTAATTCTCAAAGAACCTTTGAAGCATATTGCAATGCCAAAATATCCATTTTTGAAATATAGGAGAGGAAGATATATAGACTAGTTAACTCTCAAAGGATCTTCGAGGAAAACATAATCATATATAGCACAAAATGCAGAGGGTTGGCACTTAATGTTATGTAATAGAATTTACAGTTGATAGTTAAATTGTATAACAAATTTTTTTATGATCTTTACTAGCATTTATTATAATTGTTGCATGTTTTACATCATTGGAATGACATATTAGCTATATTTTTTTCAAATTTTATTATGGTATGTGCACTTTGATATGATGTAATATGATTATGGTTTCATCTCATATGTCGTAATATTAGATATATAACAGAAAAATAAATTATTGCATGAAATAAATAATAAATTTTCATTTTAAATATTTTTTTTGCAAAACATGGGTCTTCCAAAAGATCAATATATCCTCATCATAATATAGATCCAAAAAATATTGGTTCAGTTGGTACAAATCACATGGCAGAGGATGATGATGCTGCAAATACAGAAGACATCGAGGCTGATGACAATGATGATGACAACGATGATGATCATGGTGATGATGATCACAATGGTGATGATGATGATGAGGCAGTTGTTGGTAGTAGCCAGTGACATTCATGATCATATAGACTGCATCATGGATCATTGTCGATATATCGTTACGATGCCTCTTTTCATGGTTACTATCATATGTATCATTTTCACGGCCTACAGTACCATATTATTGAGTTATATCATATTAAAATGTATCATTTTCACTTATATTATTTGGACATGTATCATCTTGACTTGTATCAATTTGAGTTACATAATTTATCATTTTTACTTATATCATTTGTACATGTATCATTTTGACTTATGTCAACTATTGGACATGTATCATTTTGACATGCCATTGATCTACTGACATATTTGACTTTCACTTGTTTTAGTTATATATGATGATGATCTTATCAATATTGACTTGTCAATTTATATATATTAAAAGTGGTCGATGATTTTTGGATGGATATTTATTACATATGATGATTTTAATTTACTGCTCAAGATGGATGTTGTCAAACTCAATTAAATTATAGATATTTGACTCACTTGTTTTAATTATAGATGATGATCATGTTATAATAATTAGCTTGTTATTTAATCATATGAGTTAAATAATTACATTACTTACTCTATAATCATATGAGTTATTTAAGAGGCATGATATTTTAACTAATTAAATTGAAATAGAACATATTAAATTAATAAATGGAAGCAAAACAAGAAGCATTTGTAGAAGAAAAAAAGGAAGCAACAATGGAAGCCAAACTAGAAGCAAACCAAAAGAAATCTTGGAAGCAAAACTTGGTGTTATCTAGGAAACAAAAACATAAGTAATTTAGGTAGCAAACAAATAAGTAATAATGGAAGAAATTTTAGAAGCAACAACAGATGCACTAATAGAAGCCATATTAGAAGCAACAAAAGATGCCAAAATGGAATCAAAGCTAGATGCAACAAGTGGCGTTATATTAGAAGCAAAACCAAAAGAAAAATTGGAAGCATAACTAGAAGCAAAAATGGAAGAAAAATCGGAAGCAAAACTATAAGAAAAACTGGAAGAAAACTTGGAAGCAACACAAGAAGCAAAATCGGAAGCCAAACTAGAAGCAACAAAGGACATCATAATGGAAGCAAAACTAGAAGCAACAAAGGACACCATAATGGAAGAAAAACATGGTGTCAATTAGGAAGCCAAAAAAAGCTATTTTCGATGCCATACCAGAAGCAAAATAAGAAGCATGATTAGGAGCAAAACTAGAAGCAACAATGGGAGCAGACATGGAAGCAAAACTGGAGGCCAAATTGGGCACTAATTTAGGTGCTATTTTTGACATTAAATTGGTCTTGCTTCCCGACACTATTCCCAATGCTAAAGGTGGCGCTATTGCTTATGCCATTTTTCCAGCGCCAAATTCGACACTAAAGTCGGCGTAAAATTCAGTGCCAAAGTGAACATGCAGTTTGGTGCTGAGTTTTGTACCGTGAGATGTGTCTAATTGATGAAATCAAATGCACTAAATTTTGACAATATTTTAGGTGCTAATTGCATGTTTTTCTATTGTGATTAGACCTATTTTTATCATTAAGACTATTAATTTGACAATAACTAAAAGAAATTGTATTTTCAAATTGAATAACATTTTGAGATATAATTAGTAAAAGAGGAAAGGCTATTAAAGTCAACCAAACATTTTGTAGCAAAAACAAATCAAAATCAACATATATTCAAGAATAAATAATAATCATAAAATATTAAAATAGATACAATTGAAAATAGGGAATCTAAGGAACATAGCTCGTAACTTAGATACTAAATAGGCATTACATTTCTTGACTGTTCAAATTACACAACCTATGTCAAAGCATCTTGATCAAAATCCATGTTGTATTATCCTCGATCAAACCTCTAATTATCCATGCAACCATATTGGAGTCTAGTAAAGACACACATGCAACTTAGAAACAATGTGGGGAGATGATAGAAAGAGGACATTTCAAAGTTTAGAACAAGGAGAACTAAAAACATTCCTAGCTTCGAAAATCATGATATCGAACAATTTAAGCCTTT